>CM066593.1:20305005-20647505 GCA_033816785.1 Picus viridis
TGCCCAAAAAGAACAAGTACTGTATTTGCAATCCTCACTTATAGCTGACTTCTCCTCAAAGGGTGTTTTCTTGCTCAGAACAGGCTCAGGAACAGAAAACTACTCAAACTTAGTTGCTTCATGCTTGGCTCATTTCCTTTCTGTGGAAATTGTTGCATCTTTATAGGGAGGCCTGAGAACTTGGCATTTTCTGCAAGACACAATAAGAAGTCTGCAGGTGTCATGGTTAAGTGCAAGAAAGCCGCTGTCCTGGGGCCCTTTCTCAGTCCTCCCAGTAGAGCTCTGGGGCTCAACAAGGTAACAATGGGAGAAAGCCATAGAAGCATAAGCCACAGCCACCCCCTCTCATCAGGAGCTGACCATGGCACTGCCTCGGTGTCCATCTCCCTCTGCCTTTCTCAGCCATGTGAGCTTGATCCAACAGAGTCTGAACCGTGCAGATGCACAAATCCTTTTCCCAACCCCATCTCAAACATGTTTTTGGCAAACTCAGCCCAGGGGGCACCCATCTTCTAGTCCCACTTCAGCATGAATTGACAGGCAGTGATGGATATTACAGAAGGGAGGGGTGGGAGGAAATTGCTTAAAACATTTTTAATTACATTGCCTGTAGAACAAATAAATACCTCTGGTTAAGACAAACTGAATTACAGCTTCTTCTGGTTCCTTCTAGTTTTCATCACAAACAGCACATTATTTCCCTCCCTGCTGCCTTCTGGATTCTCATTAACCTTTCAGTCAAGATTGCATTAAACATGTCTTGTTAATCACTATGTTCTTTGAGAAATCTGACATGGAGATGACAAATGCATATCTGAAACCAACCCAACCCACACAAATCCTGAACAACAAAATCAACCCCCAAACGACAACAACCCTCTGGTTTAATGAAGCACATCACAAGCACCACAAAATTCTACTTTACAACACAGGTTTGATTTCCACTTTGTTACCTCAGTGAGTTCAGCAAGGCTCTGTGAATAGCTTCAGCATCTGTCCTTAAGGGAGAAGAAAAGGTCACAGAGCCTGAAGAAATCTAAATGCTTTAAGAACCTCCTCCAAAAGGCAAAGCAGTTTTACTGTTCTAATCTGACACTGTTGTTTCGGAGGCACAGAAGCTGCACAAACCTCTACAGTTAACACTTGCTGCTCTCACTCATGCTCACCATAGGCCAAGGCACTACATTTCTCCAGAAGGTTTATAACCTTGTGAGTATTTCTAGTGAGAAGCTGTGGCACTCCTGGTGCAACCCCAGGTAAGATATGCATGTTTAGATTCAGCTCAACTTTTAGGGAGAAATATTGGATGTTCTATAAACACCAGGCAGCTAACCTCCAACTCGAGGCAGTTAAGCCTCAAAACAGGTCCTGAAGCAGTTTAATTGACTGCTATTGATGGATTACATCTAGCCTACTAAATATACTTTAAAAAAAAAATCCAGTGAGACAATTATGCAATGAAATTACCATTTATATGACTCCTCTCATCTACAAAGGAGCCAAAGCCCTGTGTATTTACAAGAGTATAAATACATACTACTGCTCAAGTGCAGCCAATTCTGCAGCAGGAAATATCAAATGCTCTGCACCAGCACACAATATAATGGCTTGTATGAAGGCAATGATGATATTTAAATCCAGAGAGATGACAACACCCAATTAACCAGATTAGAGTACTAAGCATACACTCTAATACAGGAGGCTTTCAGACTTTTGTTATTTATCAGCTCCTAAAAATTCAGGCCACTACGGCATGACTTTCAGCCTCCTGAAAATAGCTTTGCTTTTCTTACATACCTTTCTTGACCAAGAAAAGGAGTTCCTGGACACAATAACAAGCAAAGTAGTTCATGGACTCTCTGTCAGTTGGCCCAGACCACCTGTTAGAATCCACTGCTTACTTAAAACCCATAAACCAACCAACAGGGGGAAGAAGAGGAGAGGAGAAAGGCAGAACGGGGGAAGAAGAGGAGAGGAGAAAGGCAGAACGGGGGGAAGAAGAAAGGCAGAACGGGGGAAAGAGGCAGAAAGGGGGAAGAAGAGGAGAGGAGAAAGGCAGAACGGGGGAAGAAGAGGAGAGGAGAAAGGCAGAACGGGGGAAGAAGAGGAGAGGAGAAAGGCAGAACGGGGGAAGAAGAGGAGAGGAGAAAGGCAGAACGGGGGGAAGAAGAGGAGAGGAGAAAGGCAGAACGGGGGAAGAAGAGGAGAGGAGAAAGGCAGAACGGGGGAAGAAGAGGAGAGGAGAAAGGCAGAACGGGGGAAAGAGGAGAGAGGAGAAAGGCAATTCTACTTCATAAAACAGTAGAGCAAAGCTCTCATGTCTGATACTGTACCTTTTTTGACCAGTTACATATTTACTGGTATGTGCTTTTAATCCCCATTAACACCAATGTTCCATTCCTTCCAAATGGCTGAGCACAAAGCTGGTCACAGCAGTTCAGCTTTCTGTGATGCTCCAGACAAAACCTTCCTTTTCTCCTCTCCCAGGGCTGAGCATTCCTGCATGTCCTCAGAAGAACTCAGAAATTACCCTTCTAAATGGCAATACTTCACCCTTCCTGCAGACTAGAATAGGACTACTGTAAATTACTGCTGATGCTTCACCAAATTAGAAGTCAAAGATGACTGCTTTTTTTGAACCAGCTTCTGAACTACTTCAATATTAAGCCTTGAAATAGTTTCTTGCAGCTACAAGAGCTGCACATGATTTCTGCCACAGTACCTGAATTGTCCAGAGGATGTCATCTTTGAAATGCAAGGTACTGCAGTATCTTTGCCCAAGTTTGGGTTTTGCTATTGAAACCTCAAGCACAGAGTTAGCCCCTGCTAACATGAGGGGCTGGGAATCTGGGTCCTAGAATCATAGAATCACAGAATCGATAAGGTTGGAAAAGACCTCAAAGATCATCAAGTCCAACCTGTCACCCAGCACCTCATGACTAACTAAAACCATGGGTTCCAAGTGCCACATCCAATCCCTTTTTGAACACCCCCAGGGACAGAGACTCCCTGGGCAGCACATTCCAACAGCCGGTAACTCTTTCTGTGAGGAACTTTCTCCTCACCTCAAGCCTAAATTTCCCCTGGTGCAGCCTAAGACTGTGTCCTCTTGTTTTAGATGTAGCTTTGGTCAAATACTGCATGCCTCAGTGCACTGTCTGAAGGTGCTGTCAGAAGACACTGAGATGATGAATCATTGTGTTGATTTAAAGCAACACACTTTAGAGACTGTTGAGCTCATCTTTGTAGCACTTACTCTTTTACCCTGGATACCATGATTAGTGTGGCTGAGTCCCCACTTCCATGGGGAGGCATGTAACAAGTCAGTGAGCCCTGGCCCCGTCCCTTGGAAAAGGCTTTAGTCCCTTCTCCTTACGACCACAGCCTGACCAGCCAAGAGAGAGGAAGTCTCACTGCCACTAAGCATTCTACAAGTCTCTGTTGTCTCCTCTCAGCATGGAGGATTATCCTCATCAAGGTACCAAGGAAAGGACATGATCTGGATCATTTGGTTGAAAAACGACATGAGAATGGGTGAACTGTGCTGTCAGAGTGGTGCTGAAGGTCAGCAGCAGCATGCAGAAGTCAACTGCAGCCCTCTTTGTGGGATCACTGAGGAAATCTATCCCCCAAGCAGTGTAAAGGCTGATGGTTGGAAACTGAAGGAACATGACTGATTTGCACAACTCCCTGGGTTTAATTTAAGAAAGATTAGATTGTCACAATCACCCCTGACAAGAATGGCTGTCTAGTGAAGCCTTGAGCCTATACTGTGGGCTAGCACTGTGCTCTAGCCCAGACCTTAAAAATATTCACAATACAGCCTGTCACCAGTGCTGCATTTCCTTGTCACTCTCTAAGTGTGACTGATTTACCAAGATCAAGACTAAATTCATGAGCAGCAGCAAGGGCACCTAACATGAATTATACAACTGGCTTTCCTGCCTAGGCTCCTGGAGACGCTCAAGAAACTGCTTTTCCTGCATACATTGTTCTTTTTTATATCCACACCATGCTCTGTGTAACAACGCATGACAGCACAGCACATCCCCCTGCCTCCTCCCTGCTCCCATAGCAAAGAGGACGCTCAGCAACAAGGAGGCATTTGGCTATTAAATATCAAAGCCTGTGTTAGAAAATGGATTGGTATCATGGCAAAATGTCTTGTGCCCCAGGACAGCGTGAAATAAATAAACAAAGGGGAGGGTCTGAAGTGGCGATGTTTTGCTGAAGTGAATTCAGCAGAGGAGAGTGCCTGTTTGCTTAGTGCAGAGGCAGTGAAATCCATCTCTGGGGACAGGAGAGCCCTCCGTACAAGATGGGGGAGGGAGAAATAAAAAAAATATAAAGGAATCAGCTGGTTAGAAGAAAGAACAGGAAAGGACATTTCCTTTCTCTTCACTTCCCCAAAATCATCAATACAGATAAAACTGAAGTCATTAAGCAAATTTAAGCAGTGGATGCAAGGAGAGCCTGTGGAAACAAAGGGTCAGCTTTGAAAATTTCCGACACTGGCATCTTAGAATGGAATGGTTTTGGTTGGAAGAGACCTTTAAGATCATCAAGACCAACCATTAACCCAACACTCTCATCAGGCCACCGCTAAACCACGTCCCTCAGCACAACATCTACATGGCTTTTAGATCCTCCCAGGAATGGTGACTACCACTGCCCTGGGCAGCCTGTTCTAGGGCTTGACAACAGTTCTGGGGAAGAAGTTTTTCCTAACGTCTAACCTAAACCTCCTGACAGATCCTGAGGCCATTTCCTCCTGTCCTATTGCTTGTTGGGAGAAGAAACTGACCCCTACCTCACTACAGCTTCCTTTAAGAGAGTTGTAGGTGACCCTGAGCCTCCTTTTCTGCAGGCTAAACAGCTCCAGTCCCTTCAGCTGCTTCTCAAAAGCCCTATGCTCTAGACCCCTCACCAGCTTGGATGTGCCTGGAGCTGAGCAGGGGAATGACTGTGGCTACAGAAACACAAGGCTTAAAGAATATCAGATTTTGGGAGGTGGCAAACGGTTCTCCTCCCAAACCCAGCATACAGCCCTAAACCAAAGCTGTAAAATCAGGCAGCCAGGGATGAACAATGAATATGAAAATCCAGACAGTGCCCTCAGCTCTCACAGCAGTGAAAGACAATGTCCTGAGTGTATTAACAAAGCAGTAAATCCCACAGAGTAATTTACCATCCTAAAAGCACAGTGTGAGCTTAGTCTTGGGAGTTTTTGCCCACAGGAAGATGATCCTGGAGCTTCAGTGTCAGCTCACTTCTCGTTCCTCTTCAAAGGTATCTTTAAGTGGGTTGCTTGATTTACAGGTGAACTGCAAGATCTGATACTGAACTCTCAGTGTCTTCTCTTGAGAATTAGAGAATACAATTTTAAGTACTGATGGACTGGGTTTCAGTTGCCATGTCAGTGTAGAGATAACCACTGATAACAAAGGAAGCTTCTTTCTAGGCCATTTCTACACAAGTTTACAAGCTTCTCTGCAGACAGTTGCTTGGAAATCACCAGGCTTCTTCTCTCTGCTCTGTGGGGGTTTCATTCTTCCACTGAAAAGTTTGTCACAGTGCAGCAAGAGAACAGAACTAAAAAGGCTTCCCATTAACAAAAAAAGGAAATTATGACCAGAAATAGATTTTTTTAAAGTCTATTTTTAGATTAGACATAAGAAGAAAACCCCAAAACCTTCCAGTATCTCTCTACCTATGGAAAAGAAATGCCAGAAGTTAAACTAATACAAGAGCAGAAGCAGTGAGAAAATTCAATGCTGAAATGCCAGGAAGTTGCTGCTGCTTATCATTCAAATACTCTGTTGCTTCAGCCTGTGGGCTTCTTCCACAAGAAGATAAGTGAATAATTATTTGATTTCTCCAACCAATACAATCCCTGTTCAGTCACCGATTGGCCTCAGTGTTGCTCAGGATTACCTACTACTACTTTGCAGTTGATTGAAGTCTGAAAATTACTCTAATAAGAAGAAAGAGATAAGGAATCAACAAACAAGAGAGCTGAAATTTAGATAATAATGCCAAATTTATCACCACAGTAGCAACACAAATCACTCACACCTCTAAATCTACCCCAACCCAATCTACCAGGTTTTTTTGCCCCTTCATTCCTGAAGTACAGCTATCACATCATCTGAACCCTTATATTATTGATGCTTTTCTATTCTTGCAGTAACCTGAGAAAGCTGACTTTCAAACATCATAAACTACTCTTGGGCATTAGGCTGTGTGTCAACATTAGAGAGCAAGCCTCTGGCAAACGCCCCAGGCTCACCCCATTCCCCTCAGAGCGGGGTACCGGGCACTTCTGGAGCCTCAGTTTTTGGCTCCAAGCAAAAATTCCATCTTAAGAAAACCTGACCGCCTTGCCTGCTAATTGCACAGAGCTAACCAAAACAACAGCAAGGAATAGCTCCTGCTAGTATATATTTTCAATGCTGTGAGTCTAGCACAGATGGAAGCTGTTTGCAGCAGACTGAATTCAGATAAGTCCTCTGCTTAATAATAAGCTGTAGTCAAAGCCATCAATTTATATATTATTCATTTTATTAATCTAATATTTATCCAATATCTCACTGTATTTGACAGCAAAAGCTCTCTCTGTGTTTGACCATATGAGCTCATAGCAGTCTTGCTTCACAGATGCATTTGGAATGAATCTTTACATGCTCTATTTCCTATTTCCATTTCACACAGAACAGCTTAGATAGAGAAACAGATAAGTGAACACAGGAGCAGTTAACTACCCTCAACCTGCAGCCCATATCTTTTGGCATCAGTAGGAACACTTAGAGCTGCAAGACTGGATTCAGTAGGTAAAATTGCTGCTGAAAAGCAAGCAGACAAACATCTCTGAAATGTTCCCATCTAAGCCCTGCATTAAGCACCAGCATTGAGATGATCTTTAAAGTCCCTTCCAACTCAAGCCATTGTATGATCTTCAGGATAGGTTTATGCAAGCACTGACATCTCAAAGCTGAGCAAAATTTGCCTGTGAAAACCCAGAAGGCTGACTATGCCTTCCCTCACGGGGGGTGTGTGCAGAATCTCACCTCACCTCTGGTGCTCAGATGAAGTGGCAATCCCAGTATCTGGCAAGAGTTTGTTCATTTGGTAACGGCTGGCAGCTTACAGCAGCTAGAACCAGCCTCCCGTGGGAAGTATGCTGCCTGTAGGTACTAGCATTGGCATATCCCTTGCCACCACACATGGTGATGCATCCTACAGCAGCACAAGCCTCCACCCTCTTTTCCGTTTAGCCCCTATTCGTATTTGGGCTGACCACTCTCCTCACTTCCCAGTGCTGCTCCTAGGCAAGTTGCCTTATGGGAGGCAACAGGTAATCAGGGAGCGCAGGTGATGCAACTCAGTCTAGAAACAGAGCATCAGGCATGCCAGATATCTGTTCAAACTAAATACAGCCAGATTTAGAGCATACTTTTAGATTCAAGAAGTGTAGTCTTTAAATTACTGCTCTGAAATTTTCTTGCTTAGTATGAAAGACATTACAGCACCTCAAAGAGTTATACAACTCAAAAGGGTTTCTTTGCTCAGTGTTTCCTGGGCAAGATTAAATTTAAGTAATAAAGCTTCTGACACTAACCCTCCACACAGGTTCTATGATGACAGACTCTTAGTTTTGATAATTCAGGCAAGGCTCTCTGTCCAGGCTGCCACTCCTCTTCCATTTTCTATACAGAGGCTTTTGCTGGATATTTTCTACAGTTTGTTTCCACTGGAAGGCTTCTCAAATCCAGTTCAGCACAACCTGGCCACAGTGTGTATCCTATGGTCCCAGGCTCGGCATCAAGCACAAACCAGACCATATTCCAGGGCAGTGCAACACATCAGCTGAAAGAGCCTTTCGCTTCAGTCTCCCTGCAATTTAAATTGGCTCCATGTGATTGGTAAATGTCTCGGGTCTTCAAGCTTCACACTGTCTCTCACAGCATCACCTTCCCCTAGGTGACAGGTACCTCTTTGACAGATCTCTCTTGAGAATGTTAAATACAGAGACAAAAATTGGAATTTCTAGCGAGTGGCTTTCATTGGTGTGAAAGGCAAGGTGCTCCTGAAACAGCTCACAGAGCTGAAGTTAGGAGGGGAAGAGTCCATTAAGAGGTTGAAGCCTTGATCTACAGGAGGCGTGTAGCACTTTAATTTCTCTTTAGTAAGACTTCCCTCCCTGCTCCAAACAGTGCAGCCACAATGCCTGGGAAAGCCCCTGCAAAAAAAATAATTCCTTCCAACTTTAGGTAGAGTTCAGTTTCGTATCTTCAGGGATTCTGCTTGGAGTTCAGAGATAGCCTTGATGCTGCTTTTACCTTGTAATAATGTCATTTCCACAGAGAATCAATCCCACTGATGAAGTCTATTTGCTACTCTTAGAGAGGCAGCTGAGAGATGTCTAATGGTTAGGTTCAAATAAAACAGCTGCCTACAAGAACAGGCTGTTGGTCATGACTTGGGTCAAGAAGCCCTGCAAATTGCTTCTGCACTGAATCTTAACCAAAGGGTGTAAGTTGAATATACTTTAAGTCATACCTAACCTTCACTACAGGTTTGAGGCTGCCATCAGTTTGAGAAGGAAAAACAACAAGTGATTACACACTCACTTCAGGTTGAAAATATCTGAAGACAGAGTTTTCACATTTCCTGTCAATAATTCTGTTAATTTCACTGGAGGCTCATCTCACTCCCATGTGCTGTTGCTGCCTATAAACATGCAAAGGGACTCACCCTCACTTTTTATCACAGCCACACTCTGGATGACACTGAGAGACAAAATAATGTCACACATTTGTGGCTCCAAATGTTCTGAGCCTTTTCCTACCCATTGGAGGGGCATGCAGAAGCTGTGTGACAGGTCAGGCCAATCCTCTCCTTTGCCTAGGAAGTCCTGATGAAAGTAATGAAGCAAGAATAATGGGAATAGGAATTATGGGAGCCAGTCTTTCACACCCACAAGGGAATTAACTATACCACTACCTACAGTATTGTGCATCTCTGCATACGTGCCCTCGCACAATGCCTCCCTTGGAGAGCATGTTTCCTTTTCATGGTCTCTCAGAAAACATCAGGGGTTCTCCTGGTGCTTTAGGTCAATAGGAAAATCAAAGCATTACGGTAAATTTCTGTTTGGCAGGGTCAGTAGCACCGGTCTGTGCAAAGATAGATCCTGCAGGTTGAGGTAGAGTCTTTTTGTTGATAACTTGAGTTTTAAATCCAGAGGTAAGACAAATTCCAGCCTCAAGTCATGTTAGAAGGACAAAGGGTAAAGCTGAAAAGCATCTCCGTGACTACAGTTTAGCTTTGTTAATAGTCTCATCCTGTGACACAGCTTTGTGGTCATGATCTGCAGAAGACAGTCAGATGGGGAGGGTTTGTGTGATGCTGCCACACTCCCAGGACACAAGAAGCATTTGCGTGATGCTGCAGGGCTGGGCAGAACCCCAGAGTAGAACTGCATCCTACAAGGTTTTTCTGTCTTTCCTATCCTATGCAGCAATTGAAAGAGACAGCTTGAAGAACAGTGCCACCTCCCCTCTGAAAGCCTCTGCCTTTCTGGTAATGGTTTCTTGCATTTGTGAACTCACTCTCACCACACAATGCACCAGGGCTGTGTCCCCAGCTGAAGAAAGCCATCACCACCCCCTTCAGCCACTCAAGTTTTTAAAGGCTCTCTACCCCGTTCATGCTACTTCAGGAAACTTTTCTTTAGAAGCCACTTTGGCACTTTCTCCTCCTCATATCACTCATTTAAAAGAGAGTCTTTTCTGACCTGACAATGCAGGTCACTAAAAGTCTTTCGAGATACCTGTGCTATGAATCTGCAGAAATTCGGAGCGAGATCTCACAACCTGCCTTAGTGGAATCTAAACTAGGAAACTTCCTCTTCTCCTTTATTTCCCTACCTTTTCATCAAGATCTCCTGCAAGAAATGAGTACAGGTAGCTAGACTTAAAATGACCTGCTTCACACTCACTCAGTTTGAACAGGTAGCAACAATGGAAGAAAAAACTTGCATTAACAAAAAATATCCTCCACTAGCATGCACGGGGAACACGAGACTGCCTCCCCCCAGAAGAAAAGGGAATTAGCAGCAGAAGCTACTTTTGCTAGGATTACATTACAGACAACTTGAAGAATGTTGTATTTTGGACTGTGATCCTTTCTTCCTGTATGTTTATTTCTATAGGTAGTACATTAAAATGTGTTAAAGAAAATGATACACCATTGAAGAGCAACCTGAAGCACACAGAAATAAAAAGTCATGGGTATAGCTACAGGGACCTTAACCTCTTGTCTCTGCTTTCCTCTATTTATGACAAAAATTGAATAGAATTAACCAGGTTGGAAAAGACCTTCAAGATCATCAATTCCAACCTATCACCCAACACCATCTAATCAACTAAACCATGGCACCAAGTGCCTCATCCAGGCTCTTCTTAGCAGAAGCATAACCTAAGGCAGGGCAACATTGATGCAGCATTGCTAGAATTGGTGTAATTTGCACATTTCTGCTTTCTCAAGGCAGAAAGAGAAGAAACCACTAGTCCTGATCTTCAGTACTGGCAGATGAGCAGGGCAGTTAAAGGGAGTGGCAGACAACCCTGGTGTGATGGCGGAGACAATTATGAAGAGAGCTTGAAAAAATACTCATCATGACAGTAACTGACAGACTTGCTGCTGTTATTTCAGGTATAGAAACAGACCTTGCATCAAATATCACAGGTGAAATGAATGTAGCTAGCTCAGCTCTCCATTGTTGTTTTGTGTAGTGAATCAAAGAACTCCACTTGGATCATCTAATTGTCAGTGACTGGGCACAGGCCCAGGATGTGTGAGTTGTTCCACAAAGAGTGAAGCTAAGTCAAATTTCTCTGAGTATGTTCCCTACACCTTCCTTTCCCCACTACAATACCATCATCATTCTTCTTTCTGCTTCCCACATGCCATCAGTTGCAAAACAACTTCTACATCCTCTGCAGGTTATGACACAATGCTGCCAGACAACCCTTCTGCTATTTCCTTTGGTCAGATAGAGCAACAACTGGGGGTCTAGGGAAAGAGAGATGGAAAAGAGGACATGAACAGCTCTATCTGCTAAGGAAGAAGTGACAACCTGCAAGTTACCAGGCAGGTTCTCAGCTGATTTCCTGCCCAAGGTATGGATATTTTGAGGGTCCAGACCAGTTCATCTCATAATTTTGCCTTAGATTCAGTGACAGTACTCTCAAAGTCACTATGCTGAACTGTGAGCACAGGCTGACGTTTTTCTATACAGCACTTTGACTGGAAAATATTCACATCATTCTACCTGCCACAGTATCTCCTCAACACTACGTATTAACTGCAGTGTGTTTTCTTCCTTACACCAACTAACCACATTTGATATGATGCAATGACTTTGTTAAAGACTAGTTAAACCCCAGCTTGGTTGTGCAGACATATTTGAAGGAAAACCTTTGCAATAGGAGCGTGTTGTGCACTTTATACCACACCGACACCAACTTGAGTAATGTCAACCCCTAGATGCATTTTCTAGTCCAATTATGCTACAGGGGCACATCTGAGCATGATGCATAATGTACAGGAGATACACACATAAATCCCATTATTGTTAATAGAAACTATATGCATTGCATCTCCCATAGAGTCTTTGAAAACCTGTGCCCCACAGAATCATTTTACAGCGCTCATTCCACACACTATGAACCTGTTTTCCAAACACTCCTTCGCCTGCTCTGTTATAAAGGAACAGGAGACAGCTGACAAAGAACAAGCCTTACGGCTCCAGTCCCTTTGAGTTTCCAGCCTTTGCTTTTGAATACTGAAAATGTAAAGCAGTCTGTATCATTCAAATAACCTAATTTTCCAATCCACCTTCATTAACATTGCTGGCTGCAGCCAATTACAAATGCCTTAAGGCTTACAGCCTCATAAGCATAGTGTGACAGGTCAGATTTTATTGTTTGCTCCATCCATCATTACTGACATAGTAATTCAAAGTACACAAGGCAGAATCTTCTCACTGCTGCTGCTTTCTCACCACACACCTGCTGTAATTTTAATATAGGAGCTTATTTATAAAGTATATCATCCTCTGTCAATCAGCGCTGCCTTCTTCCACACACGTCAAAAGAAAAAGCCCCAAGTTAGGTTTTACTCCTAGCAGCAGAGTGTTCTGTCCTTTGGGGTAATGCAGCCAAGCAAATAATTGCTGCTGCTGCGTTTCATCAACAAACACAATGTGATAATGAGAATTAAAAACAATTAAATCAATAAAATTCAGCTACTGAACCACCATACCTCCCCCACCCCCCCAACCAACAACAAAGCCCCTGAAGCTTTTGAGGTGGTCCCAAGAACTAAGCAAGATGTTCCCTCACTGCAAAACACGGCTGATAAATCTACAACTTTCAGCTAAGGATGGGCAAATATCTTCATTTTCCAAGACACAAATGAGATGCAGCCTTGTTTAATTCAGGAAGATTTCAGCACACATTTAAAAACAACCCACCACACTCCCTAAAAACAAGGTTGTTTGCCTGAGTTTTTGGAATGCTGAGCAGCCAAGAGTGTAGTGTTACATATTCGGACTTCTAATTATTGCTGGTAGTTACCTGGGTGCCTAAATAAAAACATTGCTTTTGACACTGCAGAGAATTAGAAGTGGAAAGTCAAGAAAATAAGAATCCATGACATTCTATGTTTTCCCATCTCTCCAAAACAACCCCTAAGTAGCCCAATCAGAAAGGCAGGGGAGCAAACATTTCCTGCAACGAGTTGCTCTTCAGCATTGGTCTTTGCTGTGTAAAGAAAGTCAGGCCCCTGGTACTTAAACCCCAGAACATCAACGAAAAACCAACCACGCCAAACCCTCAAAAATCTCATCAAAACCACAATGAAACACAGCTCTGAATTACTTCAGCATGCTGCAAATGGCCATACCACCCCTCCTCCCAAATATTCATTGCTGTGTGCCAATACCTTTGCAAACAATATTTTCCTCCCCTTCCCAGTTCTTTTGGAGGCAGTCTGGTAACAACTGCCATGTAAACACAAGAAGCTACATGATCACATGGCATGTGGAATCACTAAGTCCTGGAGTCTTTTAGTGGGTAAACATGAAATTAATATATCCCATTTAAGCAGGACACATTTAAGGGAATTCTATCAGTTGAATTCTAGTCAATTGAAATGAATGTATCATAGAATCATATCATAGAATGGTTTGGGTTGGAAGGAATCCTAAAGATCATCCAGGTTCAACCCTCTTGCCATACCTCTCACTAGCCCAGGTTGCTCAAGGTCTCATCCAGCCTGGCCTTGAACACCTCCAGGGAGAGATTATGCACGACCTCCTTGGGCAACTTGTTCCAGTGTCTCAGCACCCTCACTAGAATGAATTTCTTCCTGATCTCCAGCCTAAATCTCCCCTCTTCCAGCTTCAATCCATTCCCTCTCATACTATCTCCAGAAGCCCTTGTGAAAAAACATCCCTCCCCAAGCACATGAGTGTACCAAGTGCATTTCTCCCCAACCCCCTCTCCTCCAAGAATTCACCGAGTGGTAAACCCAACAACACAGAACTCCCACCACAGTGTACTACTTCTGTTTAACTTAATTATCTCATGGGAGCACTGCTGAAACTCAGCTTCTTTCTGGGGCTGTGGACATGCAGGATTTAGTGGCTTTCTCAGTTGCTTTACAGAGCCACAAGTGTATGATCAGAGCCAACTGGGAAAACTGGACTGTAAAGAAAGGGAGCTGAATGCAAGAAACAAGCTTTCACTGTCTGAAGCTTCATCATTCCCTGTCACTTGCTGATGGTGCCTTTGTTGGAAAGCTGAAGGTTTATTCTGAAGTTCTCATTGCCTTTCCCAGCATGGTATTTGTTCATCACTACTACAGCTACATATCAAGAAGGGTTGGTTTGGTTGTTTGGATTTTTATTGTTTTAAAGGGAGTTCAGAGCAGTATTTTCTCTAAAGTTAGCAAAATAATATGAAGAAGTGAGTGACCACTGCAGTACCATGCCTAGGAGATCTTTTTATAGCTATTGTCCCCAGATTCCGAGCGCTTAAACTTGATAATTAAAATAGTCAACTCTGACAAGTCTTAGCCATGGTAAAAGAATAGATTCAGGAATTAAAGATAAAAAAATAATAAGGATTTAGAGACTGAGAAAGCATGCTAATCACAAAGACACCAGTGTGTGCAAAGCCAAATTGTTTTGGACTGAGCAATGCTAGAATATGAAGAAACAAACTAAAAATATCCTTTCCCTGCTAGGCAAGGTTACAGAAATGAGGTAAACATTGCCATACCCCAATTAGACCAACCTGTTTCACCCAAGTTGTTAAAAGTTGTAGGTACCACTTGGGATAAATTTTGCCTTTTGCTCACTGGCCCCAGAAGAAATTTAAGTGTAGGAATTTTAAGTAATAGCTCTTAAAAGAAACTCTACCAGGGAAGAAAAAACCCCAACAAAAACAGGTGATGATGAATCTAACTCCATCCTCAGAACATCTCTAATATTTCCATCCTGCCTTTACACAGACTACAAGAGGTGACCAGCCACCAGCATAACCAAAGTGAGCCCCTTCTCTTTCCAGCACTGGATGCTGGCTTTAACAAAGTTTTAAGTTGCTGGATTCCCCCAGAACAATCAGTGTTCTCTCTATAAAGAGATTCCTCATGGGAATCCTGTAAAAGGATTATTCCCATCACACACAGGATTAAAAGATCTTTTTGTTTTGTTTTCCAATCTGTGTTAACAAAGACTCCTCCAAAGACTAAAAGGAATAGCAAGAAGCCATCTCTGAAAGAACATCACGTCCTGGGCCACAGCAATGTCTCATTAATTCAGCACATCTCAAACCTGGCAATATGATAAAGCAGCCCTTAACCTGTAAAAAACTGCCCAGAGCTCTTCCTTCTTTCCTCTGTCCGTTGATTCGCTCACAGAAGCCTCTGAGCCGTTCTCACAATTCATACCATGCCAGGTGAAATACCTTGCAGACATGTATATATTCATGGGGTTTAGCTAGGAAGCTGTCACAGAAGCAGCCACAACAGATCAGTGGTTCTGCAGGGCTACTTTTACTAGTTGGGATATAAAATGGTAGAGGATTGTTTGGGATTTTGAATTTACTATGTGACACCACTGAAAAGCAAAAGCTTCTTCACTTCATCAAAAATCCAAGTGGAATTTGAAAGGAAGCTCAGGAGTTTGTAGAACTGGCTTGTTACTTAAGAAGAGTTCAGAACCTCCAGTTCCCTTGAGTTTAACAAAGGTTATCCCAGGGACAGCACAGACCTCTCTGCTGCTGGTTGCTCACTGTGGCCAACACACCCCTACAGGACAGTGCCAAAAACCCAAAGCACCACAGGAGGCAGCAAGGCATTCTTTGAGCACATGAATTGACCCAAAGATGAATGTCAATCTTTGAGCACATCTGAAAACACCCCTTAGACACAACCGCCTCATGACACCTGCACGGATCAGGAGGTACTCCAGAGATCTACCTTATTCCTGGTGCTCTGCTCATTCCTTGAGATCCTGCAGAGAAAAGCACCACATAAACAACAGGATGGCATTAGGATAAACACCACTTCATCAAATAACACGGCTCACCTCACGCTCCAAGCCAAACAAACCGCGCAGCTGCGGCAGGCGGCATGCAGAGCTCTGTGTGCTTTGCCTCCCGAGAGGTAAAGTTTATTACGTAGGATTTGATTATGCAATAAGAGCTTCAAACAGCTTTTGGATTATAGAACTCCAGTCTCACTAGCCCAGACTACAGGCTGCAGGAGTATCTACCCTGTTGATAATACAGTGGCCAGACATGCCCAAGTCAAATGAGCGATCTACAGAAGGTACCTTGGTGTTAGGCAGAGACCTCTGGAGTTTTCCTCTTGTGAGAATTAAAACAAAACCCAACCAAAAACCCAAACAACAATGATGAAAGTCAGGCACACTGATCATGCCAGCTTTATTGCTGCATTTAGGAAATCCTTGCAACAAAATTAACCAAATAATGAAATCTGAAAAGTCTACTACTGGAATTAGGAAGTACCAACAAAGCTGTACAATGTTTTTCCTCTCTCTCTATATATAAACCACTAAGGACAGTCACATTGATGAAATCTATTGATTTCCACACAGAGGTATTTGAATATTTTGATAGTTTTCATCATGAACTCAAAGTAGCTCTTCCAGCATTTCACTACAGGAGAGAGCCAGATCTTCCCATACTGTGAGGGACACAAACTGCCTATCAGCAGCACAACGGACAGTGTAAGATACGATAACATACCAGATCTACAGCACACGGGTTCAAGCCGCAGTAAACTGTGGCAAGCCTAGACTCTGACCTCAAAGTACTGAGCTCATAGATCAAAAATAAGAATCACAGAATCACCAAGATTGTAAGAGACCTCAAAGATCATCAAGTCCAACCTGTCACCACAGACCTCTTCACTAAACCATGGCACCAAGTGCCACGTCCAATCCCCTCTTGAACATCTCCAGGGATGGTGACTCCACCACCTCCCTGGGCAGCACATTCCAACAACAAATGACTCTCTCAGTGAAGAGCTTTCTCCTCACCTCCAGCCTACACTTCCCCTGGTGCAGCTTGAGACTGTGTCCTCTTGTTCTGGTGTTGGTTGCTTGAGAGAAGAGACCAACTCCCTCCTGGCTACAACCACCCTTCAGGTAGACAGCAATAAGGCCACCCCTTATTAGAATATAAGGGGAAAGAGGAGGAGCAGGGGAAAGAATTTCTTCCTGCACCTCCAAGCACCAATCTCTGAATTTGTTCAGAGAGCACATGCAGAAGAACTTCTCCAAGAATTTCTTTTAACCATGTGCTACTCTTCCCAACTTTCCTTCCCTCCTTCCCAGCTCCTTAATTTTCCCTTACAAAACCAACCCAAAGCTAAAAGAGATTTTCATCCAGCTCCTCACTTAACCGAGGGCAGGACAGGCCTTCACATTTGCTAAACCTCTGCTGAGCGTCTTGTTTTGCATCAGGAAAGGCTGAGTCACCCCTTTGACAAACCAGGCACAGGAGAAGCTGTGTGAAACCACAGCTGGGAAGCAGCACACCAGACCTACGGGGCACACATCCCAGCCCCTCAGCACACAACCAACCATGTTGCACCGAATACTTAATGGACACATTAACACACACTTGTTAATTGTTCCTCTGAACCAGACAACTCCTAATTAAGTGCAGCAGCCCTCACACTCCACACATTTAACTAAGAGTAGCTTCTTACTCTGATTACTCTTTTTTCCCCTCCCATTTCAAGGCTATCGAAAAGTTCTCTCTTGCATCCCCCTTAATATCAAATTTGTTACCTGACGTCGTGACACCGGGAGGTGATTTTCTCCATTTTCAAACAAAAAGATACATGATCATGGACTTAATTAGTTTGCCATGATTTAATTAAAAATTGCAGAACAACAGTGTACCTAATTACAGCATAATAATTATAGCAATGTACCTTTCCATCTTTGAAGGGCCCATTAGTCATCGAGGTGGTATGTTTTGCAATTGAAGATCATCCTTATTTTCATTTTCTAATTAGTTAAGTGCAGTCATCGCCATGTTCAGGTAATTGCTTTATTAACTAGCTTAATTAAACTTCCTGTAAAACCCACAGCCACAGAGTTATTTTTCTTAATGCGTTGCTGACAAAAACATTAACTAATTATGGAGTGCTCTTTATAGGGCTTACTTACCTCATAAGCTGAATTCATTAGTACTTAAAAACAACTTTGCAAACTGCAACACGTCCTGGATGTGCTTTGTGTCTGAGTATTATTGTTGGACCCAGAAAAGAGCAATTTCTCTATTTATAAAGTTTTATGGTACTGGAGAGAGACTGTGCATTTGAAAACCTTTGCTTTTCAAGCAATGATTGGAGACTCAGTGAAATCTGTGACAAAGCTAAACCCATAGAATCCAAAAGTTAACAGGAGCAGGGTGACAGTTTTGGAAGTTTCCAGAAATAACAAAATGATGACGTTAAAAAGCAAACCCCAAAGGAAGAACTGCTGGAAAGAGGGCACAAGGACTGAGTAGATACAGGTCACATCTGTGTTCCAATTTTGCCCTGCACAGGCAGTGAATGAGTTCATCATTTGGAAAACAAAACAGGAACAAAAATCCCACTGCACACCAGAGCCAAACATCTTCATCCCTTCAACTTTAGTACTTCCATGAAGCAGAGGCAATGATCCAAGCCAGTATCAGAGATAAGTTTTGAAGGGTGGTGAGATTTTTTTTCCAAGCATTTTGATTCTCACATGAAACTAAATCAAGTTAAGATCCATTAAAGTACTCAATACCTTTGCAGTAGTTCAGATACATTTCCAAGCCCTTGCAGCACATGTGGGCATGGCCTTCTCACCACTTTGCTGTTTGTGTTGGAAATCAACAACTTTGAGTATTTTCCAATGGAAGATGAGAGAGAGAAGACTCCTTTGACTAGCCTTCAATAAATTAGTTAAAAGGCTAAAAGCTTTCATGTATGTGGAGAATCCTGAGCCTTGATCTTAACTGACCAGTAAGCTTAAACACGGTGGCTTGGAGTTTACTTTTCAGCGAGTGTTTGGATTAGATCATTCTCCTCAGTTTTATCAAATGAATCCTTGCCTCTAAGTCTGCAATGTCTGTCTTTGTGAATAAAATGTCACTAATTAAAAAAAAAACAAAACAAACAAACAACATTGGTTTTGAGGAAGAGCCATTCAGCTGGAAAGCCTCAGGACAGTGCCACAGTGACCTTCTGAGGAGGCTTGGCCTTGCCATTAACCTAACACATTAACCTGAGTGAGGAGCTAGGATTTTGTTTCACTCTTTTTACCCACAGAATCAGTTACTGATCACCTCTAGAGACATCCAGGCACGCCACCAGACTGCAGTACTGGTCCTCAAGAATATACCATGTAGCCCATCTTCCTGCAGGGCCAATAATATTTCCTCTGCTGCTCTCAGTTGGCTGCCTTCAGAGAATCCTAATCCTTTAGAACTGGAGTGGATGGGCACAGTCAGTTCCCACAATTACCAGCACTATAATTAAAACAAGCAAAATGTTTTCTTTCAAAATGCAATCTCTTCAGGAAGCACCAGAACAAAGAGCATAACAGTCTGAGGATCATCAAACACTGCACAGCAGCAAGATGATAATGCCTCTGCTACTTTGCCATATAGCTTTTATGAATGGAAGATTTTGTTATCCAGTCACAAATGACTAAGACATCATTTAAAAGAACAACAACTGAAAACGCATTTTATGTTACTTTCCTGGGATTGAATCCTTAAAGATTCCTCAGGCTCTGCTGAGCATCAATCCAGATGAAGCTCTGCAGTCTTAATTTTGCTTTAAGGTCTGAAACTAAACTTTGAATGGGTTGAAACTAAAAATGCCAAGCAATGGTGTAGGGAATACTCAGGACCTGTTTCAAAAGAAATGTCAGCCCAGGACAAAACTGAAGTGGAAAGGGAATCTGCTCCCTTCTTAAAGAGCAGTACTTTGATGAAGAGGAGCATTAGCTCCTTTATTAGCTTGCCTTATCTAAAGATACAGATGCTTCCCTTCGCTTTTGCATGAGAAACTAAGAATTGCTTTAATTCAGCCCTTCATCCCTCAGCCTACCAACCTGTCAAGTTACAAATGCTTAAAAGAAAGAAAACCACAGAGGAGGAAAGGAAAGAGCAAATAAGGAACAGAACAAATCAGTCCTGCTGAACTACACCAATCATCCCTGCTTCTGGTCATCACTGGCTTAGGGACTCAGTGTGCTAGAGGTTTACCAGCCTGCAGTGGATGCATTCTCAATGGATTCAGCTAAATCCCAGTTATCTTTGGGCTGCACAATGCTGTGCTGCAGTGAATGTCACAACTTTATGCTGAGCTGAAAAAAATAAAAATACTTTGGTTTGAAACCACTGACTTCTAATTTCATTAGATCTTGCACTATGAAGTACCACATCCCTCTTCCAGCATTAGTCAGGATTTCATATACAATCATGCTCAACTGTTCCAGTAACCTCTGTGCTTCCTTGCAGATTCCACACCTCTGACAGCCCTTCTCTGAGCATTTCCTAGTCCTACCATGTCAGCTTTGAGGTGAAGTGATGGTAACTGAGAGCAGTAAGTAGTCCAGGGCTTTACAGAGAAACAGTGTTTGGTGCTTGTTCTCCTTTCCTTTTTTAACATTTTATTTGCATTTTTGCCTGGCAGTGATCATTACAATATTTTCTGAGAAATTGCCAGGATTATTCTGAGATCAAAAGGCTAACCAAGAGCCTGATGTGTACATTTGCTTATTTTCTCTTAATGCAAGTTACTGTGTGTTTATTGGCATCCAAGCTTCATCTGCATTTTATCAGCCAGTCCTACTTCTGCCCTACCTTTTCCTTTTCATTCATTTTTACCTCAGCTAACAGTTCAAAGAGCAGGAAGCACGATCCCTGGTACTGACAGCACTGAATGACAGCCCCCAGTCATAGTGACACACTTTGATGCTGCTCTGCCAGCCCAGGAGCTCCAAGCCCAATCCCTGTCTCTTGCCTGAGCCCCCACTGTGCTGGCAGGAGAAGGCAAAAATCAACTGAGCCAGGACGGATCAAAATGCTGCTGTGCACACATATGCTGCCTGCCTGTGTGACTAGATGGACAACACACCATTTCAGAAGACATTTTTTCCCCTTAGGAGTTATTTTCCCCTCCCTGAAATGCAGCAGCTACTCTCCATCTATTGTTTACAAGCTTAGCAAGAACCCTTTCATTTTCCCAGCATGTCATTACACCTTCACCAGGCAGCAGAGGCAGAGCTAGACCTGAACACCTACATACAAATACAAAGCGGCATGGGATTTGCCCACACTCGTACGTCCACCATTATGCATTTTCACAGTCAGCTACAGACCATGCCACTGGTGCTGTGCCAGGAATACTACCTGCCAACAGCACTGCAGGTGGAAAAATTACCAAAGAAAAGGTTTGCTTTTTAGTGACTTGATGTCATCCTCCTTTCCTGTCCTTTTCTGGTGAAAACCAATGGTGAATCAGAGGGAAGCAGCTGTACTCTGGTCACAAAAGCTGCCACAAAGTCACGATCATTACTGACCATAAAAGTGTTAGTTATTAAGATATTAAAAAGTAGCATTTTGTTTTAATGCTCTGCCCAAAATATTTTCAGCTCTTTCACCAAAATTTGCCTTTCGAAAACAAGGACATAAATGAGTCAGTCAATGAAGCAAAGCTTTCAGAAGGAGCTGTAGAGATAATGATGTTCTAGAGGTTACTGCAATGACGTAGTCACACATTCACAGCGTACTGCATGCAGCAAAGAACAGTAGTTCTGCAAAAAACCATCTCCTTGGTATTGTGCAAAGGTTAAGCAGACACACATCCTCTCACTAGGAGCGATGCTGCAGGGAGATTATCAATCAGCATGACATTGGAGGCACCTTCAAAAAAAAAAAAGATTTAGAAAAAGCAGCTACAAATCCCTAGTGTGACAAGCAGTTGCTCCTGTGGGGCAGGCTTCCAAAAGCACCCCAACCCTGCCTTCTCCAGGCAGTGGGACAGAACAGGGGCAAAACCCATGGCTAAGGAGTTGCTGCACTTGAGGCCAACAAGATGTTGCAATTTTCAATTGCTAGGACAAGCTCAATTGATAAACACAACAAAGAAAGATGAGATAAACCTGCTTTAGAATGAGTCTTTTAGAAGAAGTCTCCCTTAAAAACAAACCAACCAACCCCACAAACCACTCCAGCAGTGGCATGTCAACAACAGGAACTGTTTGGTGTCTTTATCATAGAGATCAGGTTTGAATCACAGTCACAACACTTTGGAGGATTTACAGCAGAATTTCTCATTAAAACCATTTGGATGTTGCAGTAAGAAATACAGAAGGGCCAAGAGAGCCTGAGCTAGCAGAAGCAGGTAAGCTGCACAGAAATAAGTTCAGTAGGCTGACAGAATTGGCCATGAAAGCTGTTCACACTCTCTCTCTCAAAAGCTCAGACAGAAAAAAGATGTTTTCAAATTAGCCAAATTTTACTTTAAATACCAATGCTAAAACTACTGCATCACACACTCCTAGAGAGTGTTCAAGAGCATCTTTAACAGGAAGCTTGGAGCTCATCTGCATAAGACAGCTTCTGCTGATTTGCTCCTTTGGCCATGCAAATCCTTCAGCCAGAACGGAAGCCACAGCAGCACTGTAAAATTTGGGTCCATTAAGGGGCCAAAAATTGAAGCTGCCAAGCCAAGAACATGATGTGGCTGCAACATCATCATCACTGCTAGGTCACAGCAGAGATTTCTTTCCCCTGATCACTTTATTTGCATGGATTTTTGGATTGTGAAGGGTGACCTTATTGGCTGTCAGACTTTACCTTGCATGCAGGAAGAGAAGAAATCCTCAGAGCCAGTCTCTAAACATGACTTCCAGGGCCTGAGTTGCTGTTTATGGAACATGTATCCCAGGCATGGAAAGCTTTATTTGATGGTGGGAGATGTGGACTGCTGAATGGATGCAAAGTCAATTTCTTTTATGGAGTCAAGCCCTAAGGTGATGATACTCTCACTACCACAGTGAGTCAATTTATCCCCACTGGGTTCTGGGAATGTTTTTTATGGCACCATATATGCTGCATCTGGCACACAAGCCTGTTCCAACTGTGGTTTAAATGATTTTTAATGTGCTACCCATGCACCCTGGATTAAAAAGAACACATATCTGTCACAGAACAATACTGCTGCCAAGTTATTTTAGCATTTGGAGAGCAGATCTTAAACTATCCACAAATCCTCATCTGCACAAGAAAGTCTCATCACATGATTTTTTTCCCTGTTGCATCATCAATATTGAAAGTGTTCTCCTTCATTAGCAAGAACAAGCTATTTAGAGAAACATGAATCACAAAAGTCATAGGATTCTGATTTGTCATTCCCATTTGCTGTTTGTCAAGTATGTAAAAATCTCCATTTATCAGCACTTTTTTTACACACAAAAAAAGTATTCTGAAGCTGAAGCAAGCTGTCATTTACCACTGCCTGTTAATGGAAGCTGTTTCATCGCTGTGCTCCAGCACTGACAGGATTGCAGGTCCCCAGCTGAACTCACCTTGCTGGTGTAAGTATGCCCATCAGACCCACAGACAGCACTGGCATGTGCCATGGGGCAAGGCTTGCATTTCACTAGGCTGGCTGGTCCGGCCCAGTGCTTCTGAGCCAAGGTTCCTTTCTTTTGTCGAATGCTGTGAAAGAAGAGACAGATTTGTGGGTTTTTATTTTTTTAAACTAACATGCTTGTATCAAAGAGAACACTGAAAACTTCTCAGAATAATGCAAGGCTCAACAGAGCACTAATTTAAACAAATACATCAAACACAGCTCCCCACAATGCTTCCATACACATGGCACATTACAGCTGGCAATTGAAAAAGTCATAAACTGGCAAGCAGGCCTAGATTTACAGTACTTGGCAGCTTCATTGTGATTTAGACCTACAAATGACTTAAGAACATGAGAACTTTCTTGAACTAGTGTTTGTGGCAGAGGAGGAGAATCACAGGATTATTGAGGCTGGAACAGACCTCTGAGATCTTCAAGCCCACTAACGTTACATCACGCTGTGTTTAGAGACATTTGCACCGTTTTCAGTCTTCTCAGAGCTGCCAAGTTACTGTTAAGGTAATGACAATTTAAACACAAAAAATCCTTTGTGAAACACTGCCACTTCTAGTACGCTTATAAAAATGTACAGAAATCACCAAAGAGCTTTGGCATGGTACATGCAGTAGCCCTCTCCACATGCCAGCTACTGAACAGCTGTTCTCCAATCAATCACAGCCCCCCCCCAGGAATGCTATAAACTGACAGAGACCATCTCCAAAGGCCTTTCTACCATGGGAGTGCCTGCAGTTGTCCTCAAGTCATGGACTACTCAATTATTGCATTAAAAATGTCTATGAAAAGACATCTGCTCCAAAAAACCTTCCTGCAAAGCACGTGCAATTGGATCTGATTAATAGCTCATTTTCCTGTTGTAATGAACTACTTGACTGATACGACATTAAGTAATTATCACCAGCCTACTGTTGGAAGCTGATTAAAAGTTTGCCTTCTCAACCACCAGTCAGTGCTGTAATGCAGATTCCTTTTGGCCACGTGCTCTTGTCTTTCACTTGAAAGCGTTTACGAGGCCAGGCATCGCATTCGGCTCCGCCGCACGCTGTTAAGAAAAATAACTGCCATCTGGTCTCAGAGCACAGGCACAAAAAAGGGAGAATAACATAAAAATAAAAATGATCTGCTCTAACAGTTCGGCCAGGAATACATTTCTGTGTGCTGCTGGATGATTTTATCACAGTTTTAGAAAAATATATACAGATATTCTTTAAAGCAATTTCGCTCCAGCTTGCAATTTGCTACACAGTGCTGACTGTGATGTAACCACACAGTCAGCTGCCGGAAGAGTATGAAGATTCTTTCACCTCAGTTCTAGCTTGCTTCAAGCCTGACCTCTGTCAGTGATGAACACTACCATTAAGAAGCTTGTGTATGCAGAAGGAATCCGATCATGATGATATAAACTACGAAAACAGGAGTCTAGTTTTTAAGACTAAATTCCTTTTTGTCTTGAAGCAGCTTTCTCCCTTTCAGATGCATTCTGCCTTGCAGAGTGCCCACAGTGCCACATCCCAAATGCTGCAGATGGGTGGCTGCTGGGCTCTCAGCCCCCAAACACAACTCTGTGCTCATTTTTGCTGGGGCTGTTCAAAACATTCACTGGAGTTTTTCAAAGAAACTGACGCTTCTGCAGCCCTCTTGCCTCTGACGCTGCTTTGCTACTCCAGTGTAATGATTATCTTATTTTCTCCAACTGTTTCAATTACAGGAGTTTCTTTTGTCTCTTCAGCTTGACAAGAAAATGTCCTCATTCCCTTTACTTACAGCCCTGCACTTTGAGAAATGCACAAACTCAGAGTATAGAAACGACGTTGGGGTTTGGTGCCGCAGATAGTGGTGGAGACAGATGCAAAAGGTGTTGCGCTTTTCCTTTGGAGGCTGGCTACAAAGATGCTGAGGGGACTAGAACACCTCCCTTATGAGACAAGGCTCAGAGAATTGGGTCTTTTCAGGCTGGAAATAAAAGACTGAGGTGGGAGATCTCAAATGCTTATACATACTTCAAGGGTGAGCATCAGGAGGATGGGACCAAGCTTTTTCTTTTCCAGTGGTGCCCAGTGACAGGAGAAGAGGTAACGGGCACCAACGTAGAAAGTTCCTGAGGAGGAACTTTAATTAAAGGGTGGTGGAGCACTGGACTGGGCTGCCCAGAGAGGTGGCAGTTTCCATCTCTGGAGATATTCAAAACCTGCCTGGATGTGCTCCTGTGTGACCTTCTTTAAGTAAACCTGCCTTGGAAGGGGGAATTGACTTTTGCTCCAGAGATCTCTTCCAATCCCTACCATTCTGTGCTTCTGCGGCTGCAGGAGGATGGATCATGGCACAAAGCAGACTTCACCTTGTCACAGACTTTGATTTCCACAATTGCAAGAGGCAGACCCCTGTCTACAGGTGACATCGTGAACAAGATTTAGAGTTACTTATAGAAAGCCAGCTAAGAAATGCTAAACCTGAAGTGCACTGATGACTTTGTGCCACTGTCAGAGCCATTAGCCACAAAACACACAGGATGGAGATGAGTGAACTAGCAAGCCCCTCATTGCAATGAGATGTAGACTGTAGCTCTTAGCTAGACTGATACCTAACACATCACAGGATCCTAAGGCTCTGAGTGGCAACTACAACACACATGGCACAGCACCTGTGGACCAAGCTACATTCAGACATTTTACACCATAACCTTAAAAGTCCCTGGTTACTTGTTCTCCTGCATAGCCTTACATTCATTCTCCTCTTACTGTCTTTAATACTATCTTGGTCCCTTCAAAAGCCAGGTTCTATTACAAGATTCTTCTGGAGCAATGCTTTTTCACTCTCCCATCCTCACTTCAATTACTCTATTATTATTTGTCTATCTCAAGTCATTTCAGCAGCAGCTCATCAAGCCTGGTGGCCCTTTCCACCTCTTTACTGAGGGCAACAGAACATGCACAGCCTTAGGTCTAAGACCTGTTCTCACCGCAGCTAGCTAGAAGCTAACAGCAAGCCACGTGTGCAAAAGCAGAACCTCCCCTTTAGCTATCAACTGCAGTGCTTTCACCTGAGCCTCGTCTGCAGCCTTTGGCTTACAGATGCTGAAGGAAAGATTCTCTTCTCCCCCCCCCCCATTCATCATCAGGAAATTAATTCTAAGACAGTGGTATTTAATAACAAGAATTCAGTGGAGTACATCTCCAAAGCATTATCTTCTTTTTAAAAGTTACCAATTTTAGCAGCAACAAGGCAGGGGATTGCTGCAAGAAATCTGCAGCCATCCTGACTCCTGCCTGCGTGCTGGGACTGGCAGCACAGTCCAGCAGCCATTTTGGTTGCAAAACCCCAAATTTAATCTTCTTTCCAAGCTACAGCTTTGTCAGAAACAACAGTGCAAAACGTTGCTGTATCTGAAGCAAGTCAAAACTAATTTTTTGCCAGCTTGGCTAAGTAAGCAATAGCTGAAAATTTTAGCTGGACAGCCAGATTCCAGACCTCTGCCAACATCACAGACAAGCATCTATTTCCCAGAGAGAACACCTATCCTCCAAAAGTAAACGTGCATTTTTCTAGAGCGATCTTTTGAGAGGCTGGATATGACTTCTGGAAGCCTCTCAATCCTAAAACCCCTAACAACACATCAAACATCCAAACAAGCAAATTAAAACCTAGACCAGAACACAGGCTGCCACAAGCAGCCAGCCAGCAAATCCCTTCTCAATGGAAGTGCACACTCACAGGCTCTGGGAACATGTTTTGCTATGCTAATCATCTTGTTTTAGAATAAATATGTCAGAGGCAAGCCAGGCCAAAGAAAATTAGGCTGCCTGTTTTTTTTCCTCTCCCCCTGACAACTTAACCAACTTTAATCCTGCTTTAAGACTCAGAGTTGAAAGGAGCTACTATAAATCATTTAGAAAACAAGAACTGTGCAGAAAGGACAAACCAGAGGCTCCCCACTAGGGTAAGAGTCTGCCACGTTTGTAAGGACAAGAGGACCAAGCGCCTCCTGTATTCCAGAAGCAAATAAACGTGAAAGTCTTGAGCAAGTACTAAGTCTTACAGGCAAACTCTGCCTGCTTTTGCCTTTGCCTGGTGAACTGATGCACCAAAAGGCAGAAGATTTAAGGAGCAGTTAAGCTTTACAGACTTCAACCCCTTAACATTTCAATGCATACAGAAATTGAGTGGTTTAAAAACATCCACACACCACCACAGGGAGAACATACACTGACTCAACTTCATTACTCATTACCCGGACAGAAGACTTACCACACACTGTGAAAATACAGGGAGCCCACAGCTACTTCACTTCCACAGGAACAAGGAGAAGGCAGCAGGGGTTGCAGAAGCCACCAGGCAGTTCTAAGGCCATACGTGGTGGCCCTGGCCAGCCACACTGCACACCACAGCCACAAGCACCACAAAGCTTTGGCTGTGCTAAAAGAACTGAGAAACAGCTCTGACAGCTGCCTCCACTCAAGATTTTAAAGCTTTCAGGTGTGCTCTGCATACCCAGAAGCCCCAGTGATTGCTGACAGATTCAGCTGCTAGATGAGTCCCAGCTGGCAGCCCCGGGGATGCTCATCACTGAAACTCTTCCCACCTGGCTGGTGAGTTGGGCTTGCTCCAGATTGGGAGCACCAGCTCTTGGAACTGAGACAGCCTGCTAAGGGGGTTTGAACTCTGCCTTCGATTCAGCAAAACATCTCACACCAAGTCACATTTTGTTTCCAAAACAAGCTACAGCCTGAATTCCTGACCAGCTCTCTGAGTGGACAATATGGGCTGTGCTCTTCAGGGATCTCTACATCTTTGCTTCTAACAATTCCCTCCCTCGTGAAGCAGGAGAGTATACATGGAAATGAATTCAGGAAAGCCAGAGGCCAAAACAAAGTAATTTGCACAGAAATGGTTTGTTTATTTACATTTCCAATCTGTTTTATTTACATTTAATTATAATTTTTACCCAGGTCGTGGAACTATGAATAATTTCATTTGTATTTACCTTGAAATACTCTTGGGAAGAAAATGAAATTTCAAAAATATTTTGAAGCTCTGTGTTTAAAAGGCAACAGTTTATCCTTTAGGGCAAAACTTAGAAGGCATCACCAAAGAGGATCACAGCCACAGTACAGAAAGTGGAAGTGGATATGAAAAGGATAAGCTTGGTTTCAACCAATTCTTGCTTCCAAACTACTGCACAAAGTTAATTTTCTTGCCATTTACTAAACAAATTAATAGATTTTAATGGAATTTATATCTTGGGAAGTCTTAGTCTTTGCTCTGCAGCTGGTTGCCCTCATTGATAGTCTCTAGGTGAAGCTGTAGTGAATAGAGTGCGATACATTTAGGTGGTCTATAAAAGCATGCCATTAAAAAGAGACCTTGTAAATTTGATATCAGATGTGCAAACCAAGACTGTCAGTGTTCAATGCTGAGACAACAGCTCATAAAAATGTGGGCATTTTATATTTTAATAAGCTGTATAATATTGATACCCAAGATAACTGACTGAAGGAGTTGGGGCTGTTCAGTCTGGAGAAGAGAAGGCTCCGAGGTGACCTCATTGTGGCCTTCCAGTATCTGAAGGGGGCCTACAGGAAGGCTGGGGAGGGACTTCTCAGGATCTCAGGTAGTGATAGGACTAGGGGGAACGGAATGAAGCTGGAGGTGGGGAGATTCAGGCTAGATATGAGGAAGAAGTTCTTCCCCATGAGAGTGGTGAAGCCATGGAATGGGTTATCCAGGGAGGTGGTTGAGGCCCCATCCCTGGAGGTGTTTAAGCCCAGGCTGGACGAGGCTCTGGCCAGCCTGATCTAGTGTGGGGTGTCCCTGCCCATGGCAGGGGGTTGGAACTAGATGATCCTTGTGGTCCCTTCCAACCCTGACTGATTCTATGATTCTATTCTATAATGACTATCGCCGAGGAGAAAAAGAGAAAGCACGATTGGCTTTAAAACGGCAAACGAGACAAACTTGTTGCTTGTTTATTTCAATTAATATTCCCCTTATCCCTGACAGCTAGAAATGGCCAAAATACCAACAGGCTTCATGAGCAAGATCAATTCTGTGCTTTTATGTGGCTCTATTTGATCGTCCGAGTGCAAATTCAATTGAAGCTGTAAATGAGCTTCAGGATTAGCAAAGATGTAAAACGCTCTGGAATTCAGATTTCAGCCGGCAGAAACTTTACAACATAACGAGTATGTTACCTTTCTTCAAGAGCAGTTACTCCCAACTGCACATTGAGTAAATTAGCAGATTAATCAGTGATGATTTTAGTGCAATTACAAATCAGGCTCCTTTGAATGCAAGTTGGCAGGGTGTTATTTAGGAAGTTCTGCCAAAGTTTTGGGAGGAAGCAGACAGCAAGCAGAAATTCCTCCTTAGGACTTCAGAAGCTATTTAGCAATTTTATGGGACAAGAAACTTCTTTACCCTGAGGAGTTTCTGTTAGATGGATTTTCCAAGGTCTGCTGCAAATAACGGCAGAAAGTTTCTCAAAAAGAAAAAGACCCCAACAAACAAGTTACACAATTTCTTCTAACAGAAAGTGTCAGGTAAACAAAACAGGGAGATTGGTACTGTCTGTTCTTGTTCTGGCAGTCAGCCTTGCAGTGATGTTACACAAGTACAGAATTGGGTTCAGTGCATGTTGTGAATTACTTGCAACTCTCACCTCTCCGTTTCACAGCTGCTTGCTTCAGGCCCTATCTGAATAGCACCGGGCTGCTCAGGAATGTTGTGATACTCCGGACCTTAACTACAAAATACTAACTTGACAAACCCAAGTTATTTCATGGAGATGAGCTGGTGTCACTGAACTTTTACTGACATGGCTGTGGGCAGTCTAGATGGTGGTTTGCTATTTTATCTCAAGCTGCAAGTAACCTGGACCTCCTGAGGCCAGGGCACTGCAGATGTCGTGACACATGAAATGCTACAGGGCTAGAAACTTCTGTTCCTATTTCCTTTGCTCTACAGCCAGAAGTCTGAAAGCTCCCATAGTTCTAGTCCTAGCTGGGCTGATTGCATGGAAGATATCTCTTCCCAGTGGTCTGTTCTAGACACCTCTTCCATGTAGCAAAAGCTATCTCACCATCCTCAGGGGCTGTAGGTTCCCTGACAGAGCAAAACTTAAATGGCATCCTAAAGCTAGAGTCTAAAATGTACTGCCTGTACCTTCTGCAAAGTGTGCTCCTGTCTCACTGGAGGAAGCTTATCACAGTACAGATAAACCCAGCAGTGCCTGGCTGTTTCTATCTTGCCTTTGCATAAGCTGCTTCTCTTGTTCTTGAAGAAAAGAATGACAGAGTGAAATCTGCCAGTATAAATGGCAATGCTGTCTTCTCTCTTTGTAGAAGTTTTTTTTGTGTGTTCTGTTTATTAGAGCAAAGATTTTGGCCTCATTTTACAACCTTTCATATATTCCACACGAGCTGTACCAGCCACCAGTCAAGCACCACCAGTCAAGCTGTGTGCAGAAAACAGCTTGCACATATTTCCCTAAGAAACCCCAGGATGCTGAGCTGCAACTGAGGAATGAGGCTCCTCATTTAAGACCAACACTGTAAAATGAGAACAGGGATGTGATTAGAGAAACTTCTCTACCTGGTATTTACACCTTCATATACAAAGGATAATCACATACAGAGCTGCCCTGCATTTCAGCAGCATCCCATGGCACTTATATACTACCACTTTCTTTGATTTCATTATCCAAAGAAACAGTCTCTACTATCTGATTGTCCTAAGGCTGTTGATTACTTTTTATTGCTGCTCCTGACAGATCTGGCTTTTAAAAGTCATAGGAAATAAAAGGCCTCCAGTCCCAGTGCTGTGAGAGATGTGCAAAGATTCTTAATGGGGCACGGTGGTGAGTGGGGACCTTTCTGTCAGAATGAAGCTGGTTCAGGACTTGGTCTCCCATAGTAAACAGATACTCTGCTTGCTTGGTGGTCTTTCAAACAATGATGTCCATGAGAATACATTGGGAATTAAACCTGCCCATTGCTGGAGAGCACCAGCAGCCACAGGACTATTCTCAGAAACCAGACTGTACACAGAAGATAAAGAGATGATAGGGAGGACTGCAAAGGAAACTCTCTGCACTTGAGGTGAAAGTGTATCTGGTGTCATTCTGATGAAAGGGAAGAGGAAGAGTCAAGGAAGGGTCAAGCCCCTACCTCTCACCAACAGTTAAGAAGGCACTACAAGCTGCAGATGTGAAAAGGAAATCCACACAAACATACAGTCCTGCTGCTTTTAAAAGTCATTAAGCTCTCCTGAATAAACAACACAGCTTCTAAACTCTGCCTGTTCTCATGAATTTTCATAGGAGAATTATTTCTCCCTTTTCATCCTTATTTTTATACCAACATAAAAAGGGTTTTCAGACACTAAACTATGTAAAAATAAAATGAAGTGCTTGAATTTCAAGAGAGGAGGGGAGATAGCAGGAAGTTCATAATTAAACCTGGAATCTTCTCTACCACTCCTCAGTTTATAGTAATCTTCAGCAGCCACTTCTGAACCCAGGATTTTGCATGCTGTGTGAGATGCTGTAACTTGGCACAGAGAGCTTCAAGGTGAAGTGTGCAGCAAATTTAATACTTCTGTTGGCACTGCCTTTCTTTCCTTCCTTCTGTGACAGTCTGCTTGGGTTTGCCCTGCTACCAGAAAAGAATACTTTTTTTTAAGCAGATGAAAGTACCTACCCTCTGCCCGGACTCTGATTGTTTTGATATTAAAATACTGTATTGATCAGGTCTGCCTCCTCCTTCTGGCAGAGCTTGCCAAGATCTCTGAGGCAGCTGAATTGCTGATAGCATGAGAGATTAATCTGAGCACACAGAAAGGTGCAAGTTACTTAGTAAGACTAAAAATGATGGCAGATTGCTTGGCAGCAGTTAATAATATCAGAGAGTTCCAACGTGAGTGATGAATGTCCCAGAAGCTGTGGACACACATGCTTTAAAGCGGTCCTCATTCTCAGCCAAACGCAGGGCTCTGCCAGCTTTGACACCAGCAAACCCCTAAGTGTTTCATGTCTCTACAGACACTCCTGTGCTTGGCAGGATGAAACTGTTGGGACAAACTATTGAGCTGAACTAGGTGGTGGATTCAGGCTGGAATCTTTAGCAGCTTGCTGTCCTTCAGTATGGTTTATAGCCCAGCCTGATTTATCATGGCATCGGCAGCAGCTGTCACACACAACACGTTCCTTACTTCTATACTCCCAGAAGCCCTACTGACCGAAAAGTGTGAGCTTGGTTTTCATCTGAAGCGAGAAGGTTCAGAAAGTCTACTGGCACTTTGCAACTGCAGGGAAAGAAAAATCCAACGACCACCCCCTCTCCCCAGCCCATGCATGCTTAGACAGCTCAGCTGCATTCTGCTTCATTATGTTGATTTTGCTTTTCCTAAGGCGAGGAACGCGCAATCCTCACCAAAGAAATTGACATTGCTGGTGGGGATCAGAAAGTAAATGCATTTTAAAGAAGAGAGTAATAACTCCTGCCCTTAAGGCACTACACCAAATGTTTCTTTTTAAAAATGACTGCACAGTACTTCTGTTGTGTGAATACTTGCTACCACAGCACAAACAATCAGTTACAAGCTGTGCTAGCAAAATATTTGCCCCTTCTGACACATTTCATTATGAGAGGGGCTTATTAAATTCTCAAGAAGGCTACAGCAGATTAAGCTGTTGAGCATTTTTACAATTAGCATCCATTACCTAAGAATTCATCTATGATTTCCAAACAGCATTGGCTCATCAAACAACAGACAATTAAAAAAAGGGGGGGGGGGGGGAAATCATTCCCAAAGGCACATCCAGAGGGTAGTCAACATCCACTGTTTGAGGCTGGTTTGGAAAAATAACCAGACTGCAGTTTCCTGTGTCAGAATGAAATGAATGTTAGCAAAATGCATTCCAACCAAAGCAGTTATAAATATTATAAGGAGCTGGGTAATTTTAAAACCCCATCCTTTTTAGCATCTAAATAGGCTAATGCTCCTGTTGCTTATTCAGCACTGCTGATTTACAGAGCTCTGTACTAGGAATGTCGAAACATTCTGCTGAATTTCTCAACGTATTCAGTGCTGCCTGCCTGGTTATTTGATGGTAGAGATGGAGCTCATAACATCTACACTATTCCCAGCTTCTCAAATGAGGCCATCAGGAGCATTATCCATCTTGGATCAGGCTATGTCTTAATGAAAGGTGACCAGAGCTTCAGGAAGGTCCCAGACTGATAGAAGGAATTTACATAATCACATTAATTTATGATCCTAACTCATGATCCAGTGCAGAGACAGCACGTGGTGAAACACACCTTCAGGTAAAATTTGAAGATGAATGCAATCGACATACTTCCACAAACTGCAAGAGAGACATTTCAGGAGTTACTTCCACTGAGTTATTAACATTTCACTTTGCTGTGACCTTGGATCAGGAAGCCTAGCAGCCATGCATCATGAACCATCCATGGGTTCCATACTCTTCAAACATGTAGCTCCATCAGCAAACTTGCCCACAGAGGCTGAAGGTGCCATCAAAATGCAGGGCAGCCACGCTTTCACACTTCTCGCAGGTCCAGCATTTTACAGCAGCTCCCTCAAATGCATATTTTACTGTGTGAAAGAGTGAGACTCTACCAGTGTCATATCTAGATATACAGCACAACAGTTCCTGGGACTTTTACAGGGTTTGGATTCAAATACTTTGATGCTAAGTTATTAGTCAGGAAATCAGTTTAGTGCAGATAATAACGTTGCTGGCTCAGTATTTGCCGCCTTACTTTCAATCACTCCATTCAACTTGAATTTCACTTCACTTCCATTTACCAGGCCGTGGTCCACTACACATGTGTCCTCATCCCTCTGATTCTGTCTCCATTTGTCCTTTGTGAATTAGCTTATGAGAGACTACCGAACAAGGGTCAACATGTCTCCATTTCTATCAGCTCATTTGCACCAATCCTGAATGAACCACCACAATCCTGGGAGATGGTCGCTCTTCACCACATTTCTCTTGTGTACTGACCTCAGTTCCTGTGAGCACCCACAAACTTAACAGTTTCTCTTCCAATCCCCTTCTCTGCACTGTACTTCTACTCAGCATTGATTCCTTGTACCCTAGTTCTATTCTTACTCTTTCTTTCTACCATTTCTCTCTTGCTCTGGTAGAGATCAAGAAATTGCACCATTTTATTTGTTTGGTTTGTTTTCCCATTGCAAATTACTCCTTTTTTTACATAAAACCCTTTTCTTGTTTCAAAACCTACTGACAGTGGTCTACCTTCTGCCTGACTGGCGTCTCTGACTCACCCCTCCAGCCCTATTTTCTCAAGATCTGGTCAGCTTAAGGAGAACTTCATAAACTTGTGATAAAAACCGCAGTGCCCTTTTGTGATCACTGCTGTATTTAACCATTTTGATTCCAGTCCATCATCCTGATCACTCTGCTCCTCCCTCCTCACAGCTCATTTCCTTTTCGTTTCACTTTCCCCCTCCTACCTCTGTAACTTTCTTCTGCTTCATTCAAATTCAAAAATGAGCTCTCTTGGAGGAGCAGTTATTTCTTCACCTACTCTTTAACCATGCTTTCTTTCTCTACTAAGCACTATCACATTAAGTATTATATTCTCTCTAGATGGTCTCTCAATGTCATTGTGATGCTTTACCCGTAATAGTCTAGTCTTGCCTTTCTACACTTGGGTCCTTGAAGTCTGAGAAAAGCTGTAGGTGTCCTCTGTGGTTTATCATTCCATCTCTTTGCACTATTATGATGATTTCTCCTCAGGAACATCTCGTCCTCATTAGAAACTCACTATGTCAAAACCAAGCACACAGTATTTCTCCTCACATCAGCTTCTCCATTTTTTAGTCGCTGTTTCTCTACCACCACATTTATCATCTGGACTTACCATACCCTTCGTTTCCTAGATGCAAGCCATAGTACATTATCTTTCTGCTTTTCACTGGAATGAAGAGGACAATATAACGAATGTAGCTATGTCTTATATTTTCTCCTTGAAGTCTTTTCATCCTTTCACATTACCTGAACAATGCCTCTCACATTTTGCTTGTTTACAAGCTATTCTTCTATTTTCAGTCTGTATTCTGTTTTGGACACAAAATGTGCTTTTACCTCCAGTCCTATCATAGTTCAGGGTCAGTAGTGAATAATAGAAGGGAAGCAGGTGTTTGCAAAGGTAAAATAGAAAACATGAGTTTGTTTCTTCCCAGAGCTGGAAAGTAATTTACACTGTTGGAGACAACTTTCTGCAGGAACCCATTTCCTTATACATAAAGGAAGCCAAAGGCTGGTTAAACTTTACTCTGAGGGTTGCAGTGGAGCAGTTGTAAGGCTGCTTTATGTATCAGTAACTGTGTTTTGGATTCACGTTCTAATGCTCCTCATTTCTTGCTAACTTTTAGAATTTAGCAGAGAGATCTATAAAGAGAGGGAGTCATCACACCACTGTATATCAAGACCATCTGAACTTCAGCTCTACAAATAATTGATCTCATTTGATTGTGATCCTAAGGTGTCTGTGATGGGGACCTTCTCTACTCAGCTGTGAAGAGGGCTAGGTTTCCATTTCAGCACTCAATGTACTGCAGGTGTGCTGTCAAGGGCGGGGTGAAACCCATCCTGAAATGAATAGCTCTCAGTGTGCTTCATCAAAACGTGGAATATGAGTTTCTGAAAGGATGATGAACCTCAGTTACACAGGCAGCTGGTTCAAAATGAAGCAGAGATTTTCTGAACTAACACAGAAACTAATTAAGCAAACCTTCAGACTTCGGAGCTCTGTCTTTGCTGAGCTAAATTATTTGTTGCAAATGAAAAATTTATACACAGATAAAACATAGGAGCTCAAGAAATTAACTATGGATGAGGTGCTAAGCAGGAATGACCGCAGTGTAATTCAATTTGGCAGTCCTGGGCTTCAGGTAAACTGGATTAGTTAGGACTAGAAAAATCTGCCAAAGGACTGGAGAGAGATTTAAAGCCAGATGACTGAGCAGAATAATGGCACACAGCATTACAATGCACAGCAGTGAAGAATGGACAGGCTGATTTAGACAAGCAAACTACAAAATGTCCTTTCTGTTCAACAAGGTCCATCAATTTAAATGCCAATAAGGTACAAAGAAAGGATTTCTAAAGAAGAGGAAGAAAAAGCAGAGGAGACAAAAGTTTCCCCTATTTCTATCTGTAGTGCTGTCTTCTGAACGAGGCAAGAGACTGGCTGCTAGACTAGAGGAGCAGGTTTGGTGCTTCATTGGAGTTTCCAACTTTTAAAACTTGACTTCTTAATGAATTAAACAAATGAACAGAACCCCTTACATTATGCTTTACTACTAAGGTTAATTAGTCTTCCACAGTTGATGATCACTGATTGTAACAACCAACTAATTAGAATGGTTTGTTTTGTTTCATGAAAGAAGATGGGTTGGGTGATGATCAAAGCTAGGGGCTGGCTAAATCAACAAAGCAAAATTCCCAGCTGGCACACTCCATACATATTAAATAAGATTTTCCTAGATCTTATCATCATTTACATAGTGTGAGTGTGGATGGTACAAAGAGAATTTGCTTTAGTGGCTGCATAAACAGAGATAAATAGAAGATATACAGATACTGCCAAGCAACCACTTGATTGAAAGACCTGTTTCCCCATTTCTCTTAGCAAACTTCAGCAACTAAAAGGATAAAATGTTAGAAATATTTTCCTTTCAGCTATTTTGGCCTCATTTCCAACCTTACTACTGTAATTTCTGTGACATGGGATAAGTAGATGATAGCTCAGCGGTCCCTGCCTTGAACATGAGATCATGGAGAGTGTAGGAACATACTTAACATTTCTTTCTCAAAGAAGAAAATGCTGACTATCTGAAATCAAAATCATCCATGGGAAAGCAGGTTTCCAGGTCTGTAAAAATGCTGAAGGAGAACAGAGCTAATCTTGTCAAAATGTTTTACTCATCCAGATCCAGAGTTGCATGTCAGTCTGTACTAATAAACTTTGGGGGTTAAAACAGCTTAGATGTGAACATTTTTGTTAATAAAAAGTTTGCAAAGATTTCATTGCAAAAGTGAAACAAATAGCTCACATATCTTCTCCAGAACTGTTCCTTTCCAGCAGTGTGGGGTACAAGACAAATGGTGCTTGAGTCACCAACCCCGCCTGTGTTGAAAGATCCTTTGGATATGGTGCTTGAGGATATGGTTTAGGGGTGAGCCTTGTAGCATAGGGTTATTGGTTGGACTTGGTGATCCTGAAGGTCTTTTCCAGCCTGAATGTTTCTGTGATTCTGTGAAATGCACAGATATTGATTTGGCCTGGGTCAAAACTGGGACTGCAGTAGAGAGCTCCTATAACCCCAGTCATAAATGTTTGGATGGCTCTTCCTTGACTCCCCGAGAGCCTTGGCTGCACAATAAGTACATTACAGATTCAGTACAGTGCTGACAGAAAATTGAGAGCCATCTAAAGATGAGAACATAGTTTAGGCCAGAGGACAAATAAAAACACATTAAAATGAACAGGAGATAAAATATATCAGCAAAATTAACCGGGATCCCAAGGAGGCGCAGAGCGTGCTGCAGAGCGTGCTGCGCGTGCTGCAGCGAGCTGCAGAGCGTGCTGCAGAGCGTGCTGCAGAGCGTGCTGCAGAGCGTGCTGCAGAGCGTGCTGTAGCCTGTGGGGTTGAGTTCCCTTGTTGCGGTTTTTTTAAATTTTTTTTTTAAAAGTAACATAATTTAAAAATTTGGCAGAGTTGTAAAAGAGCCTCAAGGTACCAAAATTGCTCCTTATTTCAAAACTGTGTTATGTCTTACAGGAGAACATTCGTTCAGATGTGTGAGATAACATAAGCCCTCATTAAGGGACAAAATGATTTCCTTTCAGGCTCCGGATCTTCTAGGCAGGAGAAGAGGCAGAGGCACGGACGCAGACTGTGCATCTCATGGCAAGTTTTGCTGCTGGAGTGAAAATGGATATAAGCCAAACAGTGCAGTAGTTAGTGATTGCATCAGGGTTCATCAGGTGCGTCAGATGTGTGAGATTCATTTTTTCCTGCATCCTGCAGGTCTAGTAGCAAGTTGTAAGAGCACTGTGAAGCATTTGCTCCTCCTGGACAAGTAGGAAGAGAGCGAATGCCAGAAATGGCCTGCTCTCCAGTACGCAAAGCGGATGCCGAGGAGAAAGGCTAGTCGAGGGTTATTGGGGAAGTCTACTCTGCCACATCCACTTCTTAAAGATACTCTCCCATAAAATGGGAAAGAAAGTAGTCTGGGAATTTTTTAACATCAGAAACCACTGAAGACCCAGGCAGAGGATTTCATCTTTTAGAAATCATAATCCAGTGTGTTTCAGGTGCTGCCACTGCTGAAATAAAACAGGAAAGCAGCAATGCTAGATCACTTCCAAAAAAAAAGCCAAAAAGAGGAGAGAAAGTGTCTCTGGACACTTTTCTAGGATCAAAGCCATGCTCCGTCTCTTGAGACAATAATGAAAGAAAATAATGTCTTGTTTTCTCCAGGTACAAATGACCATTGACTGCTCAAGCCATTTGGGGGTAACTATAAGATACAGACTCTCTTCACTAGCTTAACATCAAATAAATTTGCCACATCAGCAATACAGGAGGTGGTGATTACATGAATTTTGCTGCCTGGTAAGCTGGACAGTCATGGGAGTGGATTTTATTTAACCTTCCATTAATGATAGCAGTACAGACTCAGACTCAGCAGAGCTGCAGTCCCAGCTGAGTGTCATAACCATCAGGCTACTGAGTGAATTTTGCATAAGCAATGGAATACTCATGGGGTTAGCCATGGACAGATACCAACTTGGGCGTTCACCTAGACTGAGGAGACCAAACCCCTTCTCTGATTAACTTCTAGAGAAAAGAACAAAACCCACAGACTTCCAGGGAAACCATAAGGAAAAGCCAATAACCAGTTATCAGAAGATCCCAAAGACTGTTCTACCTGAGTGACAAGCCTTGAACTTCTTATCTGACATCCTACATTCAAGGTCTCTTCACCACCCTACTCCCATTTCTGAGGTGAGAGACTTTCTTGTCAAGAACTATTCTTTACCTTCCTAGAAAGCCTTTTGTTGAACTGACAGGAAAAGCATTTTGTCAAAAGGCTCAAGAAGTTGTCTGCTCAACACGGAGAGCTGGAAGTTTGTTTTCATTTGAAGCTCATTTCGTTTCTGCTCTCTCAGAATGTTCTGGTGTTAAAAAAGAAAACACAACTCAGCAGGGAGCTGGGAGCAAACTGAGACTGCAAAGACTATACAAATAATTCTGCAAAGTTAAGAGCTAATCCAAGAACATTCAAAATCTCCTGTTTTGAGCACTGGACCTAATTGCAGGGTTTGATTTAGTACAGGTGGCAGTTTTCTGGCTGCAGTACAACTTTTCTTTTCCTTTTATTATTATTGTTATTATTTTTTAATATACTAAGAAGAGTAGGAAATAACTTTGCAGTCAGCTGCCTTTTAAGTTGCAGCAACTGATCGCTCTGTATTTACTTGCAATGAATCTTTCAGGGTTTCACTGTTAAAGTGGAGAACATGAATAACTGATAGCAAAGTGAAGGCTTGATAACTCTCTCTTAGCTAATTTGAAAACTTGCTAATCTTCCTGCCCCCACTACTCCACAAAGATTTAATAGCACAGATCTGTAGCAATGTTTCCTGGTAATTATGCTTCATTAATGTAACAGAATCAATGCTGATATAGTTATTTATTAATTTATTTCTGACACCCTGACACTGTAGCCAGTTAAGTGGCTTAGATGCACTCCTTGATCAAAGCTATACCTCTGAATTTACAGATGAGAAGGGTGAGCGTGAATCCTCCAAACTAACAATGACCCCCTAGACTTCCAGTTCTACAGGCATGTAAGTATGAGATGGGCATTAATAAATCAGTATTCCCTTTGGGGAAAGCAAATGCTGGAGTTCAGCACTTTCTCATAGACTGTCTGCGCACAGCCCCTGGACCAGCAAATCCACCAGGCTAAATCCTGAGAGCCATGGGATTAGGAAACAATAAGTCTTTTCTGTTTTAAGGAGTCATGAAGGGGTTTGGTTTGAGACAAAATTTGATCTTTTGATTACTGACTCTGAGAATTTAGCACTGACTTTAACAGCAGATTCAAGGGAGAAGGAATGAGGGGAGGCACTCAAACCACAGAAGAGAATTTCCTTCTCTTCCTTATTAGCTCTTGAAGTTCTACTTCTGGACTCCTCTGTCAGTTATTAGACAGCTCACACAAGAGTTTTGCATTGGTGATATGGACTCTAATGCGAGGTGCATTAGCACGATGTGCCCTTCTTGACTCCCTTAAAAAACTGGGGGCACAAAAAGAAGTGTGAAGTATTATATAGAAATAGCAAGGGGTTTCTCTACCTCTCGTTTTAGTATAGAGAAGATGCTTATGGGAATGAAATTATGAGACTGGTTTAAAGCTAGAGATACAAGCAGTAGGTCTTTCAGAAGTGTGCTCAGGCATTGCCTTTTTATTGCCTAAGAAGTGAATGGCACAGCACTGCCTTTCTGCAGGGAATTTCTAAGTGGAGCTGTGAAACCTGAACAGACATATTTAAAGAAGCAAAATATTTTGGGTTGATTTCTAATGATCATTAGCACTTGCTAAGTACAGAGCTTTAAGCAGACTGTACTTGGGTAGCTCTTGTCCATAAATAATGTCATTCGTGGTTCATTGGTTGAATTAATCTGATATAAAATGACTAAATTGAAAATCTGTAAGTTGAGCTCTTGATGAGTTCTGGCAGAGCACTAAGCAGGCAATCATAAGCTTATTAATGAAAAGAGGATGATAGAAATTGAAATATTAAAGAGGCAGGAAGTAATAGATTAAAAGTTAATTTTGCTAACATAACTTGCACCAAATAAGAAAGTGATTGATGCAGGAAGCTCCCTTTTATTGTGTTCATAAGCTGTTTCTTTCCCATGAGTGCCATTAGATGGAACTGCATGGCTGTGAAAGGGATAAACTACCCAGAACTGTCTTTTCCAAACCTAATCTAGTTTCCACCTATGTGGAAAAGGCCTTCAAAGTTGTTTGCAATCTTCAAGTCAAGAAAGGCAAGATGGTTGCTGATGAACTTTTCAGGGTGGTTCTGGGTATTACTTCAATATTTTTCCTAGAGAAGTTTTGTGTCTGAAATGATGAAGGGTGTTGAAAGAGACAGGAAATTCAGCAGAACTCTACAAAACCACTTCCACCTTTCAGGGGAGCCAGGGTTCCTACCCAAGAGAGCCATACACACAGGGGAGGAAGCTGTGAGCTATGCAAGTCAAGAGATGTAAAAGAGTTTAGTCCAGCTCATCAGAACTTTAGCCTGTTGTTTTCAGTGCACTTCACTGCTAGTGAGAGGCTTTAGAAGCAGTAACTGGAAAATCTCAGAAGTGTGTTGGTAAAATACAGAAGTGGTTTACAAGCAGGGGAGATCAGTCTCTGGCAGGTCAGGAGTTATATGTGAGTCTGCATCATACTACAGACACATGACTGCAAAAAGCAGCAAGCTGACCAGCATCACATGCAGTGGAATATTTTTAATGTCCAGTTTTCAAATCTTACCCCAAATATATTGTTTGCAATACTCCCTGCAACTGGAATGCATAACGCCATTTATCAAAAGGCAGAGTTTAAAATGCTGCACATTTAACACCTTGCCCAACAGAATGGGATGTCGGAAACTGAAGAAAAGCTTTAATAAAATTCCTTCACTGCAAACATCAGTCCCAATCTTCCAAAAGTGTGGCTTTTATTAGCACTAAAAAGACTCTTCCACTGAACTCGTTCATGTCCTGAGGCTCCTACAGCAAAAACCAGCAACAAATTTAGAATCTCCAGTAAGCAGATCACTGTATAAATGCAGCCTAATTTTCAGAGCATTGGGGGTCATTTGTAAACATGAAATACTAATTTCTGACTGACTGGATTCCTCAACGGATTTAAGACAGGGGTAAACAACAAAAATACAGACACAGACTAAATACTATCATGAAGCTGCTGCCAGCAATCCCTGTGGTTAAGATTTTCAGCACCTAGAAAACACAAAGAGCTTGCATTGGGAGATACATCCTTAATCTACTGGGCCGTGGTAAACCAGGCAAGCCTGTAGATTCCAAGTTGTGCGAGGATTAATGTAGTCATTGAAAAAGTCAGCTAATGGCTCAAGGCAAAACTGTCTGAATGACCTACAAGGTCAATGGTAAAATGTGGTGCTGCTGAAAGGTATATTGGGAGGCTGAGAACTGTCCTCTTGGGTCCTACATCTAACAGACCTACCTGGTTGTATTTCAATGACATTGATGGGGATGTGTTAAGGTTGTTTGAAAGAGCAGAGAAAATGCAAGCATTACCAAGCTCCTCTGAATCAAAGCCCTACATCTTTCCAGGGCCCAGAGAGGCAGTGAGTTCCAGCCAGCGTTGTTCATTTGCTCATTTGCCATTTGTTGGTGAATCTTTTGACATTTGTCAAGCAGATGACATTTATACCAATTACTGTTTTCATTTCTTGCTCACTTTAGAGTGAGCAAGAGGAGCTATCCAAACAACAAAAAAGCCAACATCTCTTCTGCTATAAACAGCTCACAATCCAAGTCAGAAACAGACAAATGCCATGGAGGAGGTGACTGAACTTTTAACTCAGCCTTCCTCCAGGTAAGTCAAGGGAAACAGGAGCTTTTCAATGCAAACATAGCTTTGGTTGTTGGTTCTTGACAAGCTGACAAGAGCCATATCAAGAGGTTTATATATGAACAATCCTGCAGTCAACAATAGAGCTCATGGAGACAGCAAAACCACTGGAAAAAACCCCACTGTGCTGCCAGTTATTTCATCTTTTGTAGATTTAAGTTTTCCTGCTGGCTTCCGTTCCCTATGAACCTGCTGCACAAACTTATAATCACAGAGTAACTTTCACACCTCTATTTCCCATCACTGTACATGTAAGTTTCATATTACTCAGATCTCAGAGCTCTAACACCTGAATGTTATATATAGCTCCTACGAAATGCTCAACCTAAGTATGATTCATCTTGATTTCAAACTCCTTCCTCCCCCTCCTTTTGTTATCACGTTAATGAAAGATGCTTTATCAGAGAAAGGTAATTGTGCCTATTGTCTGTTTCTGCTGAGAACAAAACAAATGTAGAAATCCTTGAAACAGCAAATTGGACCTACACCAACCACATCCATCCTGAGATACACAACACAGAAAAGCCAGATCTGTTCTCCAAAAATCTCAGTTGAAATCCCACCTGGAATGTGGACTTTTGAATCTGCAGATACTCTGCTGGGGCTCATGGAAAGACAGCTACAGGTTAAAAGCAGGCACAGATAGAACAGGCACTTCAAGGGGGATTAATGCATGAAATTAAGACTACAATCATTATAAGCAATGACTCAGAGGGAATATAAGACCTGAAGCTGTGTATAGAGATTAAATATCAAGAAGACAAAATGATAACTGGATTCCATTTCCTTACTGATCTCGGCAGCCAAGCCCAAAAAGGGCAACAAAGGAAAACTGAGAGAGTCAAGGGGAAGGTCTTTAGAACAGAGCTTTTTATAAGAGAAGAGTAAGAGCATTGGCTAAGTCAAACACAACTACAGAGGGTCATTATTTCCAAAAAACACTGAAGGACCATTTAGGAAAACTCCAGAAGTTTTAACTGGATTTTAAGAAATTGAAGGCAGATATTAGGAGGTTCCTAACCAGAGTGGCTGAGATGTAAAGGATTCTTCCAAACAGAGTAGAGGGGGCAATAAACCTTATTATCTTTAAGACACACCTTGGTAGGCTAATGAAAAAGTTTATGTGATGTTGTTGTAGAGGGACTGGACTTAATGATCCAAGAAGTCACTTCTGGGCCGTTTTTATACGCTGCTAAAAGCGTACAACTGAAAATATTAAGAGCAGAAGTATTACAAAGTGGTATTCAACCCAGCCAGTAGTACAAACTATTTATAAATGTTAATTAAAGTGCAGAAGATAATAGGTTATTTTCTTGTTCTATTCAATGTAACTTCCTGATGACAGTGAAGGTACCAGAGGTACCGAGGTGGTTTTCTGTGAGCGCTCTGACACTGTCTCAATAGCCATTGTATTTCCTTTTGTCCTTGCAGCATCCTCAGAGTAAAGTAGAGCACAGTAAGATAGAGGCTGCAGAGTAAAAGACAATGACCTTAACAGTAAGATGTTCACCCCAGCAGCCAGGTATTTGGTGACTCTGAATAAAATACAGTAAATCCCCTGTTGATAGCAAGAACGAGTTCATCTATTGTTATTGCCAAAGCTGGCAGAGATGAGGACTCCACACTCTAAAATCCATTACAAAAGAGCTGTGCACGATCATATATTTCAAAAATTACTTATGTCCAATAGGAGACAGTCACCTTGCACTGCTCTAATGAGCTCTAAACCTGATGAAGCATGACTAGCAATGAGTTCTGGGGAGAGAAGTGCTGAGCGGCTAATTGGCCTCGGGATGCAGAAAGTTTTCTGTCTCGGCTGTTGGTGACAGTCTTATGCAGTTCCCACGGGAGATGCCTGTGCTCTGCCTGGCTGTACTTGAGCATGTCTACATTTTTCTGTGGAAGTTTGAAAATGAGTGGAGATGTCAAAATGCATGGGGTGAACCTTGGGCACCTTCTGCTTTGGGTCAAGAACTACACTTGAATTCATCTATAAAGGTGAGTGCAGTACCGAAAGTAATGGAAAGTGGATCTTGCCTTCTACACCTTTGCTAATGCTCAGGGGTCTTTTAACTTTGATCTTTAAAACACACCAAAGTCAAAAGAGTATCCAGAGCCTGGGAAAGCCAGCAGACAGACTAGAAGGTAGATGAAGTCTTGTCTGTTGAGGGGAGATACCCCAGCCAGCTTCCTTCAGAAGACAATAAACTTGAAGATTTTTATACCCTCATGACTCAGAACATAACCAGCTCCTATCATCATGACTGATGAAAGCCAGACCCTCCACAGCCCATCCCTACAGTCTCTTCAGTTCAAAGCAATTCACTTTAGGCAGAGCTGAAACTGAGAAATGAACTACTTGGAGAATAAGACCTACAGTTTACAGCTGATCCTGTTCAGTAGAGAAATATCTGCTTTTAAAACCAGCAAGTGCTGTTCCAATATTTAAGCATCCTTGGACTGAATCCCGGGTTGTTAAAGATGGAGACCAGCTTGGAGGAAGAGCTACTGAGCTTGGGGAGTTCCTGTTTAGAGCCTAATTTTCATAATCAACATTTTAAATATAACTGTAATGGGGAACAAAGGCTACTGCCAGACTCTGGCACTGCCCTCAATACTCAGTGGCTGCCTTGAGCACTTGTAGATTGATGGCACATCATACCACATGCTCTCTGTCTTCTGAAAAGGCAACTTAGCCCCCATAGGAGAGCCAAACATTCCTGCTTTCCAGGTGTCTGTGACTTTTCTGTTGCAAAACCCAAAGCTTCTGCTCTGTACCAGAGGCATGCCTGTGCTGTCAGCTAGTCCACAGACGAAATGCTTTTAAAAGCTTTCAAGTTTTCTCTAAAGGACTTGCACACATCATTTGTATACCACTTGCACATCACCTTATGTGCTGTGTTTGCCACGATCTCAAAGGGGCCTCTTGCTTTGATTTTCCTGGAGTCTCATTTGTTTTTCTGGGCAAACAGCACAAGCTGCAGTTCAAGTGTGCAGTGTCCCATGAGTGATTAGATATTAGAAACACTAACAGTCATAGAATCAACCAGGTTGGAAAAGACCTCAGAGATCATCAAGTCCAACATAATACCTAACACCTCCTGACAACTAAACCATGGCTCTAAGTGCCACATCTAAGCCTTTTTTGAACACCTCCAGGGATAGTGACTCCACCACCTCCCTGGGCAGCACATTCCAATGGCCAATTATTCTCTCTGGGAAGAACTTTCTCCTCACCTCCAGCCTAAACTTCCTCTGGCACAGCTTGAGACTGTGTCCTCTTGTTCTGGTGCTGGTTGCCTGGAAGAAGAGACCAACCCCAGCTGGCTACAACCTCCCTTCAGGTAGTTGTAGAGAGCAATAAGGTCTGCCCTGAGCCTCCTCTTCTCCAGGCTAAGCAACCCCAGCTCCCTCAGCTTGTGCTCCTCACAGGGCTGTGCTCCAGACCTCTCACAGAAAAACACACTGTAGTACATAAATCACCAAAAAGTGCCCTTTGCTCCATCCTGTTCATGTCCAGAACCTCCATTCATAGAGAGGATTCAAACAATTCTCAAAGACTCTGTCAAAGAGACCTTTGGGAATAATAAGCCTAAGTTTTGGCAGTTTCCCCAGTACAATATATTTGTTTGAGAAAGGCCTCATGCAATCTGTTGGGGTTTTTATTTCGTGTGTTCAATCAAAATCTCCAATGCACTTTCTTCTCAAGCAAAAATCTATGCCAAGAGATTAGAGGCTCAGCATTAGAAATGGATAAAATGTTTTGCATTAAAATAATATATATATATATATATATATATATTTAAGAGGAAATCAGTTTAGTGCCTCCAAAACTGTTTGCAGTGAGATATAAATATTGTTGTATTGTTACATGTAAAGAAAAGCCACCAAATCTGTAGTGTCTTTATTTATTTTTTTTTCTAAAATCAAAATGTTTTCTGTTTTTCCTTTGATTTGGGCATTTTTCTTCCCTTAATTATGAAAGTGTTAACCAACAGAAGAATTTGTTGGTGCCCATAAACAAATCTGCAGGAAAAATTCACTCATAATTGTGAATTCATTCCAGAACTTACCAAAAACTCTGGGGAAGTGAACAATAATTTTGGATATTTATGTTTTCTGCATTCAGGGCACACATTAACAATTTAATCCTCATCAGGATTTTATTACAGAGCTGCATTATCCTCAATTGTTGACTGGAGTCCCACATCTCACCATTAAAGTTACAGAGGCCTCTTACTCTAGGAAGGTCTTGGGGTCCCACAGTGCATTTTTTGGAAGGCTGCCCAGCCCAGAAGGATGAACAAACTGTTCCACTGCAGCACCACTGAAAATAACTGCACTTTTCCCCAGCTAAGATTAAATAATAATTGAAAGAGTCCTCTTTTTACAGCAGGTTTTCCAAACTTTCTGCATAATTGTGCCAGGTTTGTATCTGCTGGCTTGCAAAAAACCATCAAGACTTCAGTGAGATGGGGGAGAATTCCCCCTGTTAGGCACTCATCTCTTCCCTCTTCACTTTAGCACAAACTGTAAGAGAAACAGGGACTTGCAGAGAAGTCAGAAATATTCCCACTATGCTTTGGGAACATCCTGAAGAAATAAAGCCTTCCTAGAAAACCCAGCTGGATAGTCTCCAGGGAGGAAGAGGAAAAAAAATGGATAAGCTACACAGTAGTCTTGCCCTATTATTGTCTGGGTTCTCCCATTGTGCTGCTCCTGGAGGTCCTTTCAAGAAATAATATTTACAAGTAAAATAAATACAATTAACACTGATAAATATACCCACAGGAATATCTATCTATCTATCTATCTACCTACCTACCTATCTAATCTCTCTATTTATCCATCTAATCTATCTAGTCAGTCTGTCTATGTATCTACCTGCCTACCTACCTACCTACCTACCTAATCTCTCTCTCTCTCATCTATCTAATCTATCTATTTTATCTATCTATATCTCACGTGCATATGCTGAACAGTGTTATTTTACAAAGTTCCCTTTTCCTCTCCTATATTTTACTTAATACACAAATGATCAACAATTATTTTCTGAACCAGCACGAAAATGAACAAGAGAATAGGGGAAAAAAAAAGCTGTGAACAAAGCAAGGCCAAGTGGGGGATGCAGCTGATATTATCAACAGATCCAAAGATAATTAATCATCTCTCAGGTCTGGTTCTGTTACACCACCTCATATAGATTGCTCATTCAGGCTTTGATAAACATCACCACATAAATCATGCAGAGTTAAACATCAGGAGCTTAGGAATGAGCCCACCTCACACTGGCCAGGCCACTGAGGATGTGGGAGTTAGACCTGCAGCACAGGAAGGTATTGTGCCCAAAGGAGTCCTTGGTGCTGTGCCAACCATCGTTAGCATTTAGCAGCAAAGCCAGCAAGAGAAAACACAGCCAAGCACGAGTTGGAAAGGAGAGCAAACCAATGAGGTTAGGGTTTATGGGCCCTGGGTTTGGTGCATTTTGAGAGGTAACTGTGGATCTAACAGAAAGGCGCTGAGGAACATCACTGGATGAAATCCTTGCTTATGTGCACAACTTAGCAGTAAATCCCTGCAGTGAACTAGCTGTGGTCAAGGATTTTTCTGTAAGGCTCCCAAGATGCTCTTGAAGCAGGGGTGGGGGTCACTGATGCCCGTGCAGTTGCTAATTTTCTTCACTGGTGAACTCCTCTTTGGATACTATTTAAAACACACAAACAGCACACAAAATAGCAGTGATATAAAAATGGTCAGTTTGACATATGGGGATGCTTTACTGGACTTGTTTTCAACAGAATCACGGGGGGGTGGGGTTGGAGGGGATCTTTGGAGACCATCTAGCCCAACCACCCTGATAATGCAGGTTCATCTAGAAGGGGTTGCATAGGAACGTGTCCAGGTGGGGTTTGGAATCTCTCCAAAGAAGGAGAATTCTCTGGGCAGCCTGCTCTGGCACCTTCAAAGGAAAGAAGTTTTTCCTTATGTTTTTCCTGGTCCTTTCTAACTGCAGCAAGGGAGATGTGCCTGCTCATTGTGGGTAGGTGCAGATGCCAGCACTGCCACGCCGGCCAGGCCAAGCTTCTGAGGCGTAATTTGGAAGAACAGATGTTTTATCTGGGAACGTGTCCAGATCATAAAAAAAACATTCATGAGGAACTCTGTAGTGGCCTCTTCTGCCAGCAACAGTAGCCTCAAAAGCACTGAAGAAATACTGAGCAAATAGCTGGATTTCTAAGCTGAGCAGAGCAGCAAAGACATTGCATGATTACCTTTGTGAGTGACATACACTGCAGTGATAAACTAATTGGTGATTGCCTGCTAAATGGACTGAACAAAGCTGTAAACCCTGGCCGTGTTAATATGCTCATTATTTTTTCATCAGCCCTCTTTTCTCATTCTGTTCTTTTCAAAACAAGAGCCCAGGAGTGACATCTTTCCTTCCCATCTGCTGCACAAGCAACACCAGCAGGGACAAATGGCAGGAAGTTCTATGGGACTGCAAAGGTAGGTGGGATCTTTGAGAGACCTCAGGGGCTGCATTTCACGCAAAACTGAACTAATAAAGGCTCTTCCTCATGCATCATGTTCAAACTGAAAGGAGTTTTTAATCCACACAAACGATTTCATGAGGCTTTATCATTAATCCAAGGACTATCAAGCATACAAAAGGTACCTTGAAATGTGCCTTTTCCACACTCCTCAGCTTTGCCTTTTCTCTTAATGCCCTGCCCAATTTGTACTGTGAACACTTCAGAGGCTGTGTCGACTGCGGAGGTGAAGAGGAAGAGTGAGGAGGCAGCTGCACAGGAGAGGCCAGGCTGCCCCTGAGATGCAGGACTTCTATCAGGCTCCTTTGGCATGCCTGGGCTAACCCACAACCAAAGCCACCAGCACTGTGAGAAGCTCTCCCACAGACCCACCAGCCAGCTGGGTCAGGGTCCCACATCCAGCGGGTCCATAATGGGCAGGATCAAAGCCGCAGCATTGTGAGCTATGTGGCAGCCATGCTGCCAGATGGGAGAGGATTGCTATAAAGGCATGAGACTGAAAGTCTTGGAGGATGAATTACCCATCACAGGGCCAGGGGCTGAGTAAATCCAAACCAGCAAGTTTCAATCTAGCTCAATTTTATGCAGTTCCTGTATCCATGCAGTGGTTTAAGAAGTGTGAATCCCAGCACAAAGGAAACCAAACAGCAATGGCACTGCCTTGGCACTGCTGATTTCCAAGTTAGCTACACTGTGCCTGGAAAATTCCAGCTTCCCTGTGCTGCACCTCTTCAGCAGGCCAGTTAATCAGGTGCTGCAAATCAGCATAGCTCTGTCTGGAAGCCCTAGCAAGAACACAAGATGTTGCTCTCCAGATTATTTTTTTGCTGAGCCTACATGCTTTGTAAAGCCACTAGAGCAAGTTGATAATGATGCATGAAATGGAAAAGCCTTCTGAGCACACCCAAAAGCACCGTGGAGGTGCAAAGCAGCTGCAATGGTGCTCTGTTATTTGATGCTTCTTATTCCACATGCCCTCACAAATATATTCAGGCTTTCCCTGGTTTTAAATAGGTGTAGCTCCACCTTATGTGATGAATTTACTCCTAATGTACACAGCTTTAAATATGACTGGAGTTGGATGTACAGTGATATTCAAGTCAGGCACACACACAAAAAAAGGGAAAAAACCCAGAATGTCATGGGACTAAAGATGAAAATCTTCAGTGGTGTCACTGCACTGATTGAAATCAGCAGAGAATTTGGCCTAGTTACTCTCCTCATCGACATGTCACCCCTCTGAGGCAAGGGGAGTTGGATATTTTGAGAATAAAAACCACTTTGGGGCCACATGTGTCACTATCACACATCAGCAGGAGTTCTTTCAGCATTACAAAACTTGCTGGAAATTGTTTGGAGAATTTCAATGTAAGTTTTCAGTACTTTTCATCTCCATAGCCAGAGCTCTACTCAAAGGTTAGCTGCAGGCTGTGGAGGAACCATAGAGAGATCACATGAAACACAGCCTGGTTTCTGGAAAAAAAGGATATTCAGCTCCTCCTCTATACCATTACTTTGTACTATTTTGGCCACTTTGGGGACATTAAATACTGTAAATAGCTCAGAAGGCATTTGGCTCAACATCTCTGTCTATATAGCATCAGGTCTACGATAAAATGCAAATGCTTTAAATCCATCTTAACCAGAAAACTTCAGCTGCATGATGCCAGAACCTGCCATTAGAATGGAAGCACTTTAAATTCACAGTATCACCAAGGTTGGAAGAGACCTCGAAGATCATCGAGTCCAACCTGTCACCGCAGACCCCATGACTCGAGCATGGCACCAAGTCTAGTCCCCTCTTGAGGAGGGAGGACATTGCTTGCCCAGAGAGAACTCTCCTGCCCACTGCAGGCTTGAACTCACAACCTTCCCAGTAAGAGTCTTATGTGCTACCAACTTAGCCACATGGTCCCCCAAAGAAAGTATCATAGTATCATAGTACCAGTCAGGGTTGGAAGGGAGCACAAGGATCATCTAGTTCCAACTCCCCTGCCATGGGCAGGGACACCTCACATTAAATTCACTTCATGCAGCCATGCTCATAACAGCCTTCCAGGGTTCATTCCATATGGAGAATGAAGGATTAAACATAACTGCCTCATGCACAGGACACTATTAACTTTGTATTAGAAATCTGTTTTCTCTCTTTTCTATATTTTTTTTTACTGTATTAGCTTTTGTCAGCCAGGTAGCAGGGAGAAGAAGATGAGATTTAGTATTTAGTACATGGGAATTAGATCATCCTGCATTTACTGTGGTTTAAGCAGTTGGGGAACTACAATCTCAGCTGTCAATGACATTTAGGGACTTGAGCTGTTACAGGTAAATTTTTGCTTCCCTACTAAACAGGGAGGGGGGAAGAGAAATTGAAGATCAGTCCCCAGATTCATCACTTCAATGTAATCAAAGCAAGATATGTTCCTTAAAGCCCAGATGAGCCCCTCGAGTTGTCCATCACAGAATGCAGGCTTTATTCAACATCTCTGGCAACTGGAGGAGCTTCTTTCTTCAGTTTTATTCTGGGTCTTGACTCAGAGACTCTGGGGATACCCAAGACCAGTGTCCTTACTGGTTGTACTGCTGCTTCTTCCAAAACAGAACAATGTTAGTTTGTTGTCTCTTGATTTGTTTGGAAGTTTCCCAATTCCTGACTGTTTGTAGCAGATCTCAAACTATGCTCAGTAAGCTTTGCTTTGATCATCAATAGTGGCTCTCAGGGAAGTGCTGTGGAGTAATTTGAACCTCTTGGCCACAGCTTTTAACACATTAGCTGTTGCATTTGCTCTGAATTCCATCATTCAGCAATCAGAACTGGAGCTTTCTGTAATGATGTGACTCCCCAGGGAGAGGCTCTACAAAGTTCTAACAACACTGTTCATTTCTTTCCCAAATTTAAGCAGAGGTTTGCTGTATTTTCTTTAAAAAAATCTTCATTAATCTGTTTTTAATTGCTTCTAATGATGTTACTGGAACTGTAGATGTCTCTGACACAATGCTTTCATATGCCAGGTTTTCAGATTGTAAAATATGCATAGTTACTGCTCTCTGGGGGCAGAAATCCACTCCCAGAACTGGGAGAGCTTTCTGCACTCCATGCTCCTGTTGGTCTTTTTGGAACAGCCTCAGTGATACATAATAAAAAATTTCTGTTTACTTTTTTGGAAACAAATGAAAATTAAACTTTAAAGGAAAGGTTTTAAATTATGGGGGTTTGTTCTTCCTCTCATCAAACTCTCCAAGGATATCAAGTTCCCTTACCTGTGCACCAGCTGCTTGCGGCTGACACAAATAGCAGTTTCATAGTCATGGGTGACACACACTTTGTGTGGGCTGCACTTCACCTTCAAACATGGATCCTTGGATGGATCAAGGGCTATGGAAAAAAAAAACCAGACATTGAGAAAGAGAGTGAGAAATGCACAGAAAGTTACCTCTTGGTTAACAGATGACAAGTGGTTAGAATGAATGAACACTCCCACAGCTGAAAGAATAAATACACTGTCATCTTCTAGGATGTAAAAGAGTTGGTTTGGGATAATCGTGTTTAGCACCCAAAGTGATGCAAAACACTGTGTGATGAGCTACATTTAATGGGTGCAGTTCACTACAGGAGTGCAGAGTAGTGCCTGCACTTCACCACAAAGCTGCTCAGTTCCCAAGACACTTTGCAAGCACAGAGCTTTCTGAGGCAAACCACCTGATCCTCGGCTGAGCAAATCTGATGTTTAACGTGCTGTGCTTTGTTGTGTGCTATGATCTAATAGAGATTTAATGTGTTCTGCCTTGTCAGTAGTGGACTTGGTAGAACAGAGTTAAGGGTTGGACTCGATCTTGAAGGTCTTTTCCAACCTAAACAATTCCATGGTTCAGTCCCAGTGGAGGCAGGAGCTCCACAGAAGCAAGGAGATGCTGGTGCATTAGGCACCGGAGCAGTCCCTTTGCCCCTGCAGAAGCTCATCAGAGGCAGACTTGTCGGTGTGCAAGCCTGTCTGCTCCTGCCAAATTTCTCTAGACTGCTTCCTTATATGAGTGGTGATTTGGTAATCTTTGGAACAAAAAGTGATTCAGTGCTGTGCTGATACAGCTCCCATTAGAGCCCTGATCCCACCTGGAAAAATTGCTTATAAATACTTGTGTGCAATCGAGTGCCATTTGAAAGGCTATCTATCTGAATTCATTCTCTTCCAAAAGGATGCTTCTAAAGATCAGCAATAAGACATCTCTGCCAGGATGAGTTACAAACACTCAAAAAATGGTTCTGAGAATACTTCCCAAGTCACAGCCAGAGAGAAAAATTTCACCATTGTTTAAGAAGTGAGTTTTAGATAAGCTTTTCTTTGACATTATTTTGCCATGGATTTGACCTTCTCTTCCTCTTCAATGTGTCTTCAAATCCCATTTTACCTCTTGCCTCCCTCCTCACCTAATGGGCCACTCTTGGAAATGGGCAACTCTCGGTTTCATTTTGGGGGCTGTATAAAGCTCTGATCACACATTCTGACAACTGAGTTTCTCACTTTTAATAAACGGTCAGAGACACTTTGAAAGGATGCTGTTCGAAGTACAGAAAGTTTCAGTTTGCTCTGTACCAAAGGTCTTTGTTATGAGAGCAAAAGCACCTCCCACAAGCTGAGAATTCTTCTGTTCTCCTGCAGTGCTGAAGTGCTGCAGCTGCTCAGTGTTGGTTCAAACGGCCATGCTACAACTCTTCCCACATTAACACCCATTACCCATTTGTGATGGACAATTGAGCTTCATTGGTCCATGTCTCTGTAGCGGAATGCTTTTGGTGCAAGACAGGGGAAACACATAAAAACAAACCAGAAGCATTAAAAGCCTTTTCTTTTAAATCCATTCAAACGGATTGAAAAAGTGAAGTGAGCAAGGAGCAAAGAGCATCTGTTTCCTGCACCATAAACATCAAGGTATCAGCATCCAGTGAGCTGCCCTTAGGGAAACACACGGGTGGTGTTTGAGGGGCCAGGCTCTGTCCCACCGAAATAACTAAAGGCTGAAAAGGCTTTTCAGGGGTGTTTTGCTCTTAACTTTTGGTGCCTTTTCTAAGACTGACAGACACATCAGAAGTAAGCCATCCCCTGCTCCTTACATTCCCAGAACACAGGTGAGACATATAACCTTAATCCTCTTACTTTACTCTCACTGGACACCAAGTTAAAGACTGAGGCAGGTATTTGACAGGGATTGAAGTGGCAAGCAACAATTTCTTTACCTATCTGTCTACCTAGATATTCTCAAAGTGCACAGCAGAGTGAGATGCCCTCCTCCTGCAAAGCATTTAATAAGTAAGCACCACTTGGAGCGTGAAGGGTCAGCAGCCCACAGGTTCAGTGGGCTGATGCAATTCAAAGGTCATATCCACACAAAAATAATTTAATGGCCAGAACTTCTACTCGCTTGCAGCTGGCCTTGCTCATTCCTGGAGCACATGCACACTGTCTGATTGTGCTGGTGACACATCCTTAATTCTAAATGCTGCATCGACAGAAACCCTTGTACAAACTGGCCAGGAGCCCAGGGCTGCCAGCGTTGCTGGAGAGCATTCTCTGGCCTTGGGCTCAGTTTTCTATCAGGATGTGGGTTTAGCCTTGAAAGTCAGTGCTAGCTTGGCACGAATAGGAGAAGCAAGATTTAGGCCCATATGTGTCATCATGCATAGTTTCAATATTTAGCCGCTTTTTTTTTCCCCAGCAAAATTTACTCTAATTGAGACTCCTTAGGTCTCCTAAGGCAATAAAAATGCATAGCCTAAAACCACCACAACCTCTGAAGCATGGATGTTCTGAAAATAGCATCACACTAGATTATTGTTAAAAGAAACACAACTGTCAAATAATCTGCAATTAAAAAATTGTCAGGAAAGTAAAACACTGTTGAATGCTCATCAGGTTGATGCAGGGGAGCAGGAAAAGATGTGGCTGGAAATTCTGGTCACTATTTCCTTTTAAATCAGGCCTCAACTTCTCTCTGCCTCAGTGTCTTGCCTTTAAAATCTGAAAAGAATAATAATGCTGGCAATAATAATAGTAGTAGTAGTAGTAGTAGTAGTAGTAGTAGTGGTGGTGGTGGTGGTAATACTACTACTACTAATACTACTACTAACAATAGTAATACTACCAGTAATAATAATAACAACAACAATAGTGTTTTCCCATCTGTGTGTTGGATGAATTATTTCATTCATGGTGGAAAAGCTGAGGAAGATTTCTTAAACGGAACACAGTATAGCAGGTTCATTTATTATTCATTACAGGCAGCCTTTTGTATGGTTCAAAACAGGAGAAGGAAGTTTATTAACTGGGAGCAAAGCTGGGGGCTTTGACAGAAGACAGCAAAAAACCTCCATGACATGGGTTATTATTTCTTGAGCTTCCCCTTAAGCAGAATGCATGATCCCTACGAAGATAAAAGGTCAAAAGAGGGATTTGTGTGTCTGTGAAGTTCCTGAACATGTTAAATAAGTTCGGAAGGTTGTTCTACTGCTAAGCAACACAAGCCCTAAGGAGGGCTCATAATAAGAAACAATTTCTGAAATATGCTAATCAAAGATCATGCTTTGTTAATCAGATTTCTACATGACTAGGAGCAGATGCTCATCATCTGCAGAAGAAAAGACCCTTGGGAATGAGATGGAACGTAACAACCGTATTTGTCATCGCGGTTCTTTTTGTCCTACAGCAACGAGTAGGAAATCTTTGAAAATGAAGAGCCAAAAGTACCAACAGAGAAATGAAAGTGGGGAAGAGGAGTGAGAAAAAGAGTTTTTTATTATCAAGATGTTATTTTATCAGCTTGAAAGGAAAACTGCAGCCATCCCTTTTCTATGCCAGAGACTCTGCACGTAGTTACTCTGTCTGCACGAGTAATAGCAAAAATACCTAAAACTTGGCCTTGATACATGAGTATTTTCCCACTTCTTCTTTAGACTGAGTCCCATGGTGAAATTGATGCTGTTAGTTAATCTGACCTGATAGTGGCTGAAGACTGTCCAAATCTTTTGAAGGGATGTGTGTCCAGCCAGCATTGGAATTAGAGGTTTTAAATGAACATAAATTCTTTGATGCAAACCCACTCCATCCACCCAGTCCAGCTCCATAGCTTCCTGTCCTGAGCTTCTCCCATGTTGTTCAAATCCCTGTACACTTGATCTCCAAGGGAAGCGTCCATCCCAGGAGACAGCTGGCTGAAAGACAGGGAAATACAGTACTGCACCTCTCTCAGTATAACAGTTTTCAGAGGGCTTTTATCCTGAGAAAATGCAGAATTTCTGGCTTTTTATCTGGGCTTTAAAGTCTTACTCTTCCTCCCTTAACACCTAGGGGTTTCTGCTGCCGGCATTTGGCTTTTTGGCCAGCTGTTGCGGTACTCTGAGCTGGGAAGTCTCTTCCTGCCTGGCAGAGTACAAGTGAAAGGTGTTTAGATGGGATACATTTCTGCTTCATTGGCCACCACATTTTTGTAGGAGAATTGTGCTCTTTAGGTCAGCTGATTGCCCTGCAAAGGGGAAAGGCTTTCATATGCACCCAGTGACCCAAAACCTTTGCTAAGCCCATTTATACATTACAGAGGTGCAGAATCAGAATTCCTGTCATTAAGAGACAAAAGACCTGAATTTCTTTTTCTGGGCAAGCTTTTATTATGCATAGCAAACTAAGCTCCCTCATAAAACTATAAATCTTTGTGGTTTTCTTTGTGGAGATAGCAGAATAATTGGTAAGCGATAAACACCAGGGATTTCATCAGACCATTAACAGCCTCCTAATGGTATGGTGATATCTCTTTCCAATACTAAAAGGATTACAAACAGCAACTGAATCCCAAATCCCCTCCCCTGCCAACCCCACAGAGCAGACCAGAGAACATTCACTCAGGAACTGAACACTTTCCTCTCCCCTCCCTGCACCATTCACCAGGGGCTGTGAGTTTGCAATACAAATCGGTGCTGGACAAAGACCTAATCACAGCCTTTGAGACACTTTTCTGCTATATTTCCTATTTGTGTGTATTACCACACACCAAGAAGACTTCTGACCTGCAGGAAAGACTCCAGCTCAGCCAGTGGCAGTGGCTCTGTGAGGCTGTGGCTCTCCGTGCTGCGGCTGTGGGTCACTGTGTTAATCACCACGGAGGAAATTTATTTTTCACACACTTGACTTTAAGAGGGTGATAACAAATAAATACTTCCATTGTCTTGCAGCAATGGATGTGTAATCCTGCAGAAACTGTACAACTAGTTCACAGCAAGATTTATGAGCTTGATTCTGGTTTTATGGCCATTTGTTTGGGGGAAGAGAGTAATTTCAAACTCATGGCTGCTTAGTGGAGCTGAAACAAGCTACGCAATCAAACAGAAATGGCATTATGTAAACACGGGGGTTTTGTTTGCAGAGCTGCCTGACAATAAGTACTATGATCACTCAATGACAAAAATACTTCTGCATAATGAAATGTCAAGAGCAGTTGCTTTTATGCAATCCCCTTGGAACTGTTTTGACTGTAAGAGCAAAGAAGAACATCTGTTGGGAAAGGTATGATGAACTGGAAAATGAGACCTGCTGTCTTCAAAACAGAGATCCTGGTGCATATTTCAAGACAAAAGAGATTGATAATAAAACAAAGCCTCTCAATTAAATGATGCATTACATTAGAGGTGTGTATTTCAATATTATTATCTATTCCTTGATTCCAGCAATACTCAAGCAAGCACAAGGAAAGCAGCACAGACAGCTAGCTCCTGGCTGTATAAGGCAGCAGCTGCGGCAAAAGGATGAGAAATCTGTCAGCGCAAATGGGTCTGGGCAGGCAGGAGCAGAGGGCTGACTCCTCACTGGGCTGCCTCCCCATGCAGCATGAATCCCACAATCACAGAATAGCTTGGATTGGAAGGGACCTTCAAGATCTTCTAGTTCCAATTTCCCTGCCATAGGACACGAGGTTGTTGAAAGCCCCATCCAACGTGGCCTTGAACACCCCTAGGGACGGGACATCCACAATCTCTCCAGGGATGCTGTGCCAGCGTCTTACCACCCTCACAGGAAAGAATTTCTTCCAAATATTTAATCTAAGCATATTGATTTTCAGTTTAAAACTGCTACCCCTTGCCCTATCACTACACTGCTTGAGAACAGTCCCTGCCCATCTTTTCCCTAGGCCTCCTTTCAGTACTGGAAGGCTCCTCTAAGGTCGCCCTGGAGCCTTCCCTCTCTTCTCCAGGCCGAACAACTCTGACTTTCTCAAATGAAGCTCAAATGGCAGCTCACATCAAGCTTCAAATCAGAGAGGCAATGTTACAAATCTGCACCTTGTTTGCCCTTACATCCTGGTGACAGCCAGTGACAAAGTGTGATCAAAGCAGCTAAGCAGTGGCTTGGAGAAGTTCTCCTGTACCCTTCCAGGAAAACCATTCCATAGCAAACATGCAAGAGCCACGCAGCAGCCTAAAAATGAAATCACAAAAATCTCTACAAGGTTTGCCTTTGATTTTTGCTAGTTACAGGGCCTGTTTTCACCACATGGAAGCCTACACGTGGCCACTAAAAACTGTTTGGGTTGATTGAAGTAGATGACAAACTGCTCATAAAATCAGAGCTTGATTGATGAATTTATGCTTTCTCTCTTGAGGTGACCATGGGCATGCACATTAACTTAAAGAGCACTCAGGTGAACCTTGCTCTGCTTCTCTGTGTAAACAAGGTAGTATTAAACGCTCCAAAGGTAAACTCCAACCAATGCATGTGCTGAGGTTGGACTGTCAGTGGAGTTTAATCCAGTGGAACAACTCCATTGTTCCTGTATGAACAAGACTACCGAAGAACTTTGTGATGGACTTCTACAGCCAGTCAGAAGGTTTCTGCTTACACCTTTTCCCTAGATTTTCTACTTCTGAGGGCTGGTAAGTGGCCACATTGAGTGGCTGAGACCATGTCGTTATTGGAGCCGAGTGTAACATTTCCTCTCAGAGCTGATATTGTCAATAATTCTGATTCTAAAATGTTATTTAATAACAGAATACATCACTACCACCCCATCCCCCACCCAATCAATTGCAGATCATTGCCAATGGTTTTTTATGCTGCTTCTGCAAATCTTGGCATAAATCATTCTGCTTCATTAGGGAGAAAATTGGTGTTAGCCCTCCCCCAAGTCTAGGGGAGAGCATGTCTTCGATTAACAAGCTCAGATATTTAAGTCTCTCTCTTCTGCATGCTCCCTCTCTGTGTAATTACTCAGAGCAATTTGCATACAGAAATCAATTCAGCTGAAAATTAATTACCGTGGGCCTGAATGTTTCAAACATGTATGTGAATTATTTTCAGTAAATGGAATTTCTCCAGGCACTTAAACAGTGACATCTCAAACTGTCAGCAGTTATTCCATCATGGCACAGTGTTTTGGTAGAGTTTTGTTCTGGAGCACTGTAACATTTGAGTGGCTGAAGACATTGGTACAGTGCATAGAAACAGCGAGTTTAATTTTTACAGGCACTTTCAAAAATCATTTATTATAGCTGACAGATAATTGCCTTTGACACTGCTGAGGGCCATCCACAGCAAAAGATGCTTCAAAGGACTATACAGATTTCTGTTTGGAGGCAGAAGGATAAGGACCCAAGGATTCAAATGAATTTCCTTGACAAATACACAGAAATCTGGGGCAGTGGAAATAAAAGAAAATAAACCTAGGACTGTAAATCAGGGAATGGGCTTCCACTGATGAATGTGATAGCCACCAGCATCAGTGTTGGTATTTGGCTAGAAGCTAGTGCAGAGATGGACAAGACCAAAGTTGGTTTGTTAAAGAGTGATTTCTGACAATGAATTACTATGATTTATAGAATCATGGAATTGTTTCAGTTGGAAAAGGCCTCTAAGATCATTGAGTCCAACCATCAACCCAACACCACCCTGCCCACTAAACCATGTCCTGAAATGCCATGTTTATATGGCTTTTTTATAGCCACCAGGGACAGTGACTCCACCACCTTCCTGGGCAGCCTGTTCCAATGCCTGACCATTCTTGCAGGAAAGAATTTTTTCCTAATATCCAATGTAAATCTCCCCAGTGCAATTTTAAGCCATTTCCTCTTGCTCTGTCAGTGGTCACTCTGAAGAAGCGACCAACCCCCAGCTCATTTCAACCTCATTTCAGGTAGGTATATCTCAATATAGACTGCAAATATATCGCAAATACTTCCCTACAGTGGGCCAGGTTTTAAATATTGTGACTACTTAGGTATGTTTTGCCAATACATTTACCTTCTTAACCCCTTATCTTGAATTTGAAGAGCCAAACATCAAACACCCACTGGAAACAAGCAGCTGTCAAACTCAGGTAGGTACTTGCTCTGTTTTTCAGCTGACTTTAGGTGCCCTGTTCACAAACTCCCCTTCCTGCAAGGCAAAGGTCCAACCAAAGGGCAGACACGGAGCCCCCACATCAGTTTAAGAAAGTATGGCCTGGCAGCTGTGCTGTAATGCTTCTCTAAATTCCAAGCCCTTCCACTGCCTGCTAAGTTGTGCTTTGTATGTGTCATACCTAAGAGCGTGTTTCTGCCGACCCTGGTAAGCTGAAAACAAACCAAATCAAAATACCTCACAGAGAGAATGACATTGGTCAGATGTTCCACTCAATTATTAATTCCAGGAGGTAGAGAAGGTACAAAAATATCCCCATTCTCCAGGACTCACAGGGCTTTGGCATATGTTTACTGACAGCAGGTCTACAGCTTCTGTTTGAGCCCTAAAACCCCCCAGGGTGATCCAGTGTCAAGCTTCCTGAGATGGAAGTGCAGAGCTTCAAAAGACTGCTCTGATCTTTAGTTGGTGGAACACGAGAAAGTGAAGAAACTTCTGCTTCTGCCTTGCAGGGAGGACTCAGCTCTGCAGCATCTGTCTTAGCAGATCTTAGCAGAGGAGCAGAGCTGAGAAGTTGACTGTTTCCTTCGGTCAGGCTCAGCTCCCTGCTTGCTTTTCAAAGGCATCCCATAGCCAGGCAGTCAGGCGTCTCCAACCCCAGGCACCCTGATAGTGCCTCCAAATGATCTCCACTCCACCAGCTTTCCACCACAGCAGGCATGGCTCAGGAGAACCACTGCTGCCCCCCGCTGCCCCTTGGCTGCCTCCAAGCCCAGCCCTACCTCTTCTGGGATGAAATAAGGTCCCTCAGGCTTCTGAGCTGTTTTCTGGCCAATGAGTGGAAGCAAAAGAGACAGGAAGCACTTGGATCTCCACGTGGGAAGAGCTGACTAGCTGCTGACAGCTTGTGAAACGATTGTAAGTCACATTGTAGTTTGGAAGAAGCTGAGGCTGCATTTTCCACATCTGTGATCCTGAATGATCAGCCGGTTCCCTTCCCTCTCCAGATCCCAGCACCAGAAGAGAACTTTGTTTTTCATTTGCTCTCCCCAAGCCAGGAAGTTTTTGTTCTCATTGCTGCTGGGGAATACTGAGAATACAAACTACACAGATTTTTAAAAATCAAAGACTTACAAAGGACTTCAAATCACTACTAAAAAGAAAGGAGTTCTATAGAAGATAACTTTGAGAGCTCAGCAGAGTGTTTGGACTCAGCAATCCTGTAGTTATTTTGAAATGCTGGGTATAATTTTTTCCCTGTGAACTGACCTAGACTATTTCTGCTTTATTATTATTTATTTAGTGAGATTTCATTTAATACAAATTGTTTTCCTCCAAGGCCAGTGTAAGCAAAGCAGGTTCTGCCTTCTGCAGAAAATAGTCTAAATTATTCATGCATCATTGGAAACCCTTCCCAGTTCAGATAACACAAACATATATTTTGATTTGCTCAGAGAGAACTTGCATCATAAGTCATGAAACACTTCTGAAGCTGCTGTAATTTCTACTTTAACTGAAGCAATAATATAATGGGGAGAAAAAATTACCATGATTTAATTCAGACAGCCAGTTCATGAGCTACTGAACCCTCTTCCAGTCTTGATTACAAACCATAATGAAGTGCAATCCTGTGAACTCTGCACAGAGAAAAACAGCTGAAACAATAAACAACCTCTCTGTATTCCTCATTGAGAAAAATCTCCTACCAATCAGATTTCACCATTCTTCCAATAGATATTTCATGCCGCTTGAAAAACACGAATTACAAACACATCTTCTGATGTTGATTTTTGGAGGTAATGCAGGAGCAAAAGAGCATCGCTGTTATTACCAATTCCACTGGCAAAGAGGACAAAATAAGGCCCAAATGACTGTTTTTGCCCACCAGTATCTCAGTGTGCATAATGAGAACCCTTTTCTAACACAGCATTGTGGAGAGCCAGGGAAACCATAAAATTCAGGGTCTGAATTCTCTGCAAGGCTGAGGAGTTTGCTCTCTTTGCAGGCAGACTGTCAATGTTGTCACAGTTCGAGCAGCTCCCAGCCAGGCACCCTGCCTGTCTCTGCACACTCCTATTTAAACTTCAACTGAGATAAGGCATGCAGCCCTGGGAATGAGAAAAACTCTGCTTCTTCCAGGAAGTTCTTCTGCTTGTTTGCTAGGATAAATGAATCTACTCCAAACGTTACCATGTATTCAGTATCAACACAGGAGCTCGTTTTGTGCTTAATTAATAAGGTACAACATGGACAGCATTCCTTGAACCAGTATGTCATGGAAGAATTATCAGCTTTACCCTTGTCCTTAGCATCTTGGCACGTGAGCAGTGGCTGACCTAGTCACAGAACCATAGAATCCAGACCATTCAGTCCAACTATCAACCTAACACCACGAGGGCCATTAACCCATGTCCCAAAGTGTCATGTGAAGATGGGTTTTTAACACCCCCAGGGACACTGACTCTGCCACCTCCCTGGGCAGCCTCTTCCAATGCCTGACCCCTCTTTCAGCAAAAATACTTTTCCTAATATCCAACCTAAACCTCTCCTGGCACACTTAGAGACCATTTTCCCTCATTCTACATTCCATGGGTCAGGAAGGAAAGGACACGTTCATGGTCTAGTAGGAGATGTCCCTGCCCATGGCAGAGGGGTTGGAACTAGATGATCTTTAAGGTCCCTTCCAACCCAAGCCATTCTATGATTCTATGCTGTCCTTTTTTCCTGCCATTACTGATTTTGTGACTTGATAAATGAGTTGCTCCTTTGATGCTTACTTCCCTTTTTCACCATGTAAAATGGGGACAGTAAATACTTTCTGTCTAGAATCACTCTGGGACTCTTGGAAGGCATCACAAGCCACAAGCAAAGGACTCCTGTGAATGACTCGCAATGTAATGATTTTAAACCAACTGAATTCTGCAGAACTAAGAGCTGTTTCATGTTCATTTATGGCAGTCTGATTGTCTCCATGGAAACATGGGCAAAACACTTCATTTTCCCTATCAACAGAGGAAGATTTGTTTCCATATTACATTAGTTTTAGTGTGCACTGACAAACACAAAAATAAAAGACTTTTCAAAGACTGATTTCATTATGGAAAGACAGAAGTTTCAGTCCTGCCACATGGAGGCAGCTCCTGTCAACCTGACAGCAAGGTGGAAAACCTTGCAAGATGGGCAGTGTTCTGCAGAACACCTCAGGATTGGGGATGAAATAAATACCCCCACAGATTTCTAAGTGTATGGTTTATATTCGCTGTCAAAAGCAATCACTAGAATTGTAAAGTTCCAGGGTTTTTAGCCATGAGACATGGCCAAAAGAACTCCTACAGAACAAGAATTGCTTCTCCTCCACAAGGCTTGCACATCACCTACCAATCTGCAGAGCAGAAAATACACCAAGGGTAAACTGGCTGCGGGCTGCCTTGCTTAGCAGGCTGTTGCCTAACGTAATTCTGATTGCTTTGGGGAGCAATTACCTAAGCAGGAAAAGATGGAGCACCTCTATGGATAAGCAGTTAGTCATGTAATTGATAATCTGGAAAAGGCTTGAATGGGGAATAAATGAAAGGACAAACACCTGCCCTGCCTGGTTCTAAGGTATAGACAACATAAATCTTCACAGAATCATAGGAGTGCTTTGGGTGGAGAAGACCTCCAAGATAATGGAGTCCAACCATTGACTTAACACCACCAGGGCTATTAAACCATGACCTGAAGTGCCTAATCTCCTTCTTCCACCATGAGTTTAACAGAAGCAAGTGCTGTGAAAATCAGTGAATCATAGAACTGTTAGGGTTGGAAGGAACCTCAAGGATCATCCAGTTCCAACCCCATGGCCATGGGCAGGGACACCTCATACTAGATCAGGTTGCTCAGAGCCACATCCAGCCTGGCCTTAAAGATCTCCAGGGATGAGGCTTCCACCACCTCCCTGGGCAACCTGTTCCAGTGTCTCAACATCCTCATGGGGAAGAACTTCTTCCTAGCATCCAATCTGAATCTACCCATTCCTATTTTTTCCCCTTCCCCCCAGTCCTATCACTCCCTGACACCCTCAAAAGTCCCTCCCCAGCTTTCTTGTAGCCCCCTTCAGATACTGGAAGGCCACAATTCGGTCTCCTCGGAGCCTTCTCTTTTGCAGACTGAACAGCCCCAAACCCCTCAGTCTGTCCTCATAGGAGGGGATCTCCAGCCCTCTGCTCATCCTCATGGCCCTTCTCTGGACATGCAACAGCACCTCCAGATCCTTCCTGTAATAGGGGCTCCAGAACTGGACACAGTGCTCCACTGCACAGAGCAAACGTAAAAGAAATAAAGATGAAAATTCATCACCTGCAAAATAACTTGGTAAAAATTTACTCTTCTGGGATTGACCAAGAATGGCTGGAGCTGTGCCAAAGGCAGGCATTTGGAGACTGGGAGTTTCTAAACAACTTTTCTGCACAGGATGAAATGAAAGGGTAAAAAGCACAGCAGCCAACCTCAGGAGTGGAACAAGCAGACTGGGAAATGTCTTCCAGAAAGTGATCACAAGGAGTGTTAGCAACGCAATTTGGAAGTGTCTAGTGGTACAACAGCAAGGAAATGATGAGGTTATAGAGCTTTTCATGGCCCTGCAGAATGATGCACAGAAGAAAACAATCCAACACTGGGTTATTTCTACAAGTTCTTTTTCTTGCTACACTTCAGTTGCTACACAAGTGTGGAAATTGATGATCAACCGTTAATTCACACAGTCTGTAGATCCTCTCTCGGTTTTGAGACCTCAGAATTAATCTTTAACAACAAAAGATCACCTCTGGAAAGCTGCTGCTAAATCAACACACTCTGAAGTTTTCTTTTTACAGTTCTCTGGCAAGTGTGAAAATTCTAGTCTCATTAATGCATTCCAGGGCATCTTGATAGGACTGTTGATAAGTGATTGATAATATTTTTAAGCACACAAATCAGTGTTTAAAAGGCTTTAAATGGATGCACAGTTTAATTAAAATGCTTTCTGTTCCTCAGGAAATCACACATCGATGGAGATCTCATCTGAGGGAGGAGAAATGCCATTTCTTTTGCCAGTACTTTGCTCAAATTATCCTGAAAGAGGGTCCTTTATGAAGAATTAAAGTGTGAACAGTTCCTTGAGTAACTGTATGGAATAACTCAAATGTTGTTTTGTCCTTTTCCCACAGAGAAAGAGCCTCAGGCAATACAACAGCAAATTCTGTAACTTGGCACTCAGCATGGTAGCTGAAATCCACTTCTACAACGGAGGAACAGCTGCTCAGGAGAGAATTGCTTGATTTCTGGAACCCTAGGCAAGAAATGCCTTAGAAAAGTGTAAGCTGCCTGAGTTATGAAGTAAGGCTGAATTATGCAGGGTTCCTGATGTACATGTTACTGTCTATTAGAAGAAAGATAAACCAGAGTTCCATTAAAAAGGAACCATGTGTATCAGTACTGCTGAATAATTCAAACAGAGTAATAATGGAATTGGAAACTGGGTTGTGCTCTCTCTCTCTCAGGGAATGTATATTATATTTCCAGAGTCAACTTGTCTGATCCATCTCTAGACATATCTGGAGCTATTGCTTCAAATGTGAGACAAGAATAATGTGAAGAGCAGGAAGCTGTGTTACAGTGATTTGGAGGCAGGAGATGGGAAAAAGGAAGGACACTAGCAGGGAGCACTGCTCTAAATCTCAATGAATTCACTTTATGCAGTTTGATCTGACGAGATGCAAATGTCACCTGCAACTGCAACTCTTTTCTAGACTTCACCATCCCAAGTGAATGTGGAAAACCCAAGAGATAAGCAGTGTACCTCAGATTGCAGGGAATACCAAATAATGCCAGGTACAAGATCCTTGCTGAAAAATGAGAGCCAGATGACAGAGGCAGTGTAACTGTGACTTTAGTATTAAGGAGAAAAAACCCTTTCCATTTATACCAAAGTGCAGTGATGTTAAGGGAACAGAAACCGTATCTGAGCACAACTTACCCATCCCACTGCTTCTTCTGCAGAATACATTTCTATGTGTTTTCAATTGACATTTCAGTGGAGTGCATCACTACAAAGAGGGCTTCTCTAGTGCAAGAAGAAGGTGAAGCAGGGTATAGAGGAAGAAGGATGAACAGTGAGGGAGTATCTCTGCTCTCTTCTGATTCCTCCTCTCTAACCCAGTGGGGTTTACAATAGCCCCCAGGTTACTTGGGCTGACACTCAACTGGAAAATGAGTTCAGCTTGATTTTTACCATAGTCAAACATTAAAACCTGCTCACAGAAAATGTGTTTGTTTGACATGATGACCAAATTTACATTTATAATTTGGGCAAGATCATTTTCCCAGCTGATTTCAGAGTACTTTGCAGAACAGAGTCACTGCCAGGAAACCTGACTCAAAATTTTCATCTGTTCTAAGTCATGTCTGAGCAAAGATTGTAGACAAGCTGGATGTGCTAAGGGAGAAAACACTAACCAAGAGCTTCATGTTCTGTTCAACACTTTGGATATTAAAATGATTTTCTTCACCAAGTTATAGACATGGGGAACAGCTCTGTAAACCTGTATGCCTATGCAGCAGTTAAGTTAGAGTCCAGTTGACTATGTCACAAGCCTTGGAAGAAACCACTATCACAGCAGCTTCTACTGTTGCCACAGAGGTAGTCTTAGTGTTCAGTATCATTAAGTTCATCCACAACTGAATAAAAATGCAATTCTGCCCCTAATGCTTGAGAGCCATCATGTGATGCTTCACAATTTGGAAGCAGGGAGTCAGTGGTTCAGTGCAGGTATTTAATTCAGCTGTTTGCATAACCATCCCTTGCTCTTTCACACACAATACAGATGCATACCAAAAAACCCAACCCAACCCAACCCAACCCAAACAAGTGAAGACATTAAACAATAACTAAAAGAAACATCAGTATTTTAATGCATTACTCCATGTGTGGGTCTGGTATAAATGATCTGTGAGGATATATCACAAGAACTACAGCAACAGCCTTTGGACTAATGTGCAAGACCTAATGAGGGAATGCCTTTCTTTCTTTCTCACACAGTATCAATTTCATGCCCTATAGGTTTTTAAGTGGCCCACAAATCTTTGTGATTTGTTTTTTTCTGTAAAGGAAGAGTACCATATCAGGTCTTTCAATGCAAGCTGAACAGTCAATAACAGCCAAGATAATTATTAGGCATAATAGGTTCCTTAAACATGGAAGAATCTATACAGGCCATGGCTGTTGGTATGTGTGCAGCCTTTAGTACTGGCTCTCAGCATCTGCTGAAGGCGGATGGTCCTTCACTGACATATGATAGCCAAACTGGTTAAGCAGATACCGAGCACAGCAAGCATGGCATCATGGCACAGATTCTAGCTGTGGCAGGTAAAGCCAGACTGCTATTTTGAGAGCTCTTGAATTCGCTGTGTTCCTCACCTGTAGTCTAGTCAATGAATACACATTTTATCATCTTGATGTGCAGCATAAAGAACGATGTCCCTCATTAATACAAATAGAACTTTCACTCCCAAGAACCTCAGATTATTAGAGGCTGACAGAATGTGTGGCTAATGCTGCCCAATTACTCAGGATATTGCCCTAATTAACATTCTTGGGATCAGTTTTCCAATTCTATGTGTTTCAGAATTTTGAGTTTCAAATGTAATATGCTGTATAGAATCTTTACAATATTCACTGGCTAAAAACCTGGGAAAACACATTGATCAGATGTCCTTTCAAGTACTAGCTTGTAAGTGGTATGCTACTGCTGCAATCTCCTGGTGAGACACAGGACATTACATATTGCTATATAATCCACTTAAGAAACAAAAGAGCAAGCTTGGATTCTATGGTACTGCCCTTGCATGGGACACTGATACAAAAGGAAGTTTAATCTCAGCATCTTCCCTTTCCTGTAGTCTCCTGTTTTTAGCCTTCCATGACATATGAGTTCAACACAAGAAAATATGATACTGGGTGGCAACTGCAAGGTTCTAAACTATTTACAGCGATGATGCACTTCTCTAAAAGGTAACAAATACTAAAGACAGTAATGTGAGTGATGATGAACACATACTGAGTGTGTTGCAAAGCTGGGACCACTTAACTTTTGTCCAATCCAAACTCTTATTCAGGGTGGCTGGCTGAATACCTGCTGCAAGAAATCTCTTGTATGGGAAATTATTACACAGAGCTTCTCTGTGCAGGGGCTGACAGTGAGGGAACTGCCACTGCAGCAACAGAGGTTAAAACCAAAGCATTCTTTTTAAGAGCTGAGGCAATTTGAAGTGCTTGGTGTTGATTTCATGTGTAAGGAGTGCAATCCCATAATGGATTGTGTTTTGTGCTTCCTTACAGCCTATATAAAGGGACAAAATACAGAAGTGCAGGGTGCTCTGTTTGAGAGACTAAACTCAGAATGTAAACATTTTTATCACTTCAATTTGGCTCACTCACACTTCCATTTTGTTTAAAAAACTCTAAAACTCTCCAGTGTTTGACAACTGCCATTTGGGAAATTATGTTGACATCAAAATGTCAAGACATGAACACAGCAGGTGGGAAACCATCTCATTTAATGCTAGATTCCCACACTGTAGGCATCTAAACCCTAACTATTCCTCTGGCTTGTTTTTTTTTTGACAGCTATTTGAATATGAGATGAATTGCACCCCAGAGCATCTATTTATTGTACCAATGAGAAACAGAATCCAGACAATCAGATCCATAGTAACAGACACCTAAATGTAGATAGATGAGTCCCTGCTGCTGTGATGATGCATCTTACTGATGCTGCAGTAATCCACAGGGACAAAAAAATGAGACAACTTTGGCTGGCTCCTGTAGTACTGAAGCAATGCCATTAAAAATATTTAATTACTAACAATGTTACTAGGAAAAAAAAATCATCTAGAGGGTGTCTCACACAATTTACTTGTGAAGAATCCATAAATTCTGTACTTCAGCCATTTCATTTGGGCATTTTTAAAGTGGGTTCCTTAGAGGAAGTGAAAGAGAACAGTCTATTACCTCCAATTGCTCACCAAAAGGAAGTTCCAAAAGCCTTCTGCTATGAATGTAGCCAGCAAATACATCAGCAGGTCCCATAATTATTTATTAAAGAAGCAGCATACTCAGCCTTGTCCCTGACACCTAAGGACCTGTCCCTGCATGTCTTTTGGGTAGGGAGGTTTCAAAGCCTGGTAAGCAGCCTTATGGATTCCCTGTTCAGGCTCTATAAATCCCAGTAACTTCCTTAACCTGAGCTTTTATACTTAATTTATCTATCAGAGTTAGCAACTTGTTCTGCTAGATACAGCCAAACATCATTAGCACCTCCAGAAGATTTTAAATTTCTTTAGTAACCCTTCCAGAACCTTACAGAATTGCACTTCAGCCTCTGGGGAGATGAAAGCAAGAGGCTGACCAGTCTTTGGCGAGGAAATACGGAAAATCGAAGGCAGAGCTAGAGAGAACTCCCGTCTGTCTGGCTGCCGGTTCTGTGCCAGCTCACTGGAATGTGCTTCTCTGTCATCTCCAATTAGCCAAATCGCGTGCTGCACTCTCTATTTGCAACAGCTGGAAGCTTCTGGATGCAACCGCAGAGGAGCAGGAGCTCCGTCACTGGGACAGTGGCCTCTGCTGGATAGCTGAAGGACTGGCACCGACAGGATTAAAGAGAGGATTATTTTATTTGTGCTGTAGACAAGGAAAAAAGCCCTGTATATTCACAGCAGTGTGAATAGAGCCCTGAATACCACACAGTAAATCTTCGAGGAGATGCAGGCTACGCTCCCTGTCTCGGAGCTCCCTGCTGATCTATTGCTGAGATGCACTGTGAAGCAATTTCAGAGCACGCAACATCTTGCACTGCCAGCCAAGCAAAAATAGCATGGTGCCTGCCAGACTGCACTGGGGCTTGGGAGAAAAACAAAGCAAACACCAAAAAACCCAAACCCAACCAACAAAAAAACCACAACAACCCCTCCCCCCACCAAAAACAGCCCAACAAAACCAAACAAACCCAATGAAACCAAACCAAAAACCAAAACCAAAACCCAAACAAACAAACAAAACAAATATAAACCACGAACCAATCCCAACCACAAAAACCCCACACTGGGATATGAAAATTCCCTGCAGCTGCAAAGCTTGCTGGGTCTGGGGAGAATTTCCCACACATTCACAAGTCAAAAAAGGAGAGCAACCACTCACATCCAGACTGTGCTCCCTACAAGAGCTAAATGAAAGAACAAGTATCAACAGGTGAAAGAATGAGACCAGGTAAACTGGAATTCTCCTGGCAAGAATACATCATAGAGGCTGGACTACAGTTAGGTTAATGGACATCAGCAACAGAAAGAGAATTGTGTTGCTGAAGCCACGAACAGACAATTTCTTCTCTTAGAAGTCCTATGAGTGCACATGAATTTAACATTTGGTGTGCTCAAGACATTTTGCAAAGAGAAGTTTCAGACTTGAAAAACAATCTTTTCCAGATTTCAATCTAAAATAAAATTCCAACCTTCCCTCCCCCTCTACCATCAAATGCTGCTTGGTTTTGTTTGTTTGTTTGTGTTAGTCAGTGGTCCCTTCAAAGTGTGCTAGACAGACAAACATGCCTTCCAAGAACTACTCTTCAAGTCTGAACTGGATCAGAAGATTTTAGGAGTGGCACAGGCATCCCCATATCCCCACGGCAGGTTTTATCCCAAAGAGCTCCTCCTCAATACGAAAGTTCATTTTTTGTTGGTTATTTCAAATTTAGATAGAAGAAAAAGAAAATATATAATGGAAAAAATTCCATAATGCTCTGAATCCTGACAGTGTAAATATTCATCCTTTCCCCTGTTGTCCTTTTATTTATGCTCTTGTTTCACGTGCAAAGAGTCTTTTAATGGCATGAACAGTCCCCTTTGGGAAAACAAACGGCCTAAGCACAATGCAAAATGATTTTTGTTTTGTTATACTAATAGCAACAAAAATGTGATTACTGCTGAAGGAGATTTGTGTCCCTCCAAATCCTTCTGATATCTATGCAAACACTCCAAAGGGCTGTATTTTTCCCTCTCTTGAGTAAATCTTTGTAAAAGCAGAGCCTATATTCCCACTGAGTAGGTTAAAGAGCTTGTCAAGCACAGAGTCAAAGCAGGGGCATCTCAAGGAACAGAGCATACATTAAAGGCAGATGGAAGCAATTTGAAGGCCACTTGAAAATTCCCATAGCAGCAGGGGACACATATATTTTTATTTCCCTGGGCATAGGCTAGGAGAGAACTGTACCAGGGCTACTTGGTGTGCTCCTATCAGTGAGCATGAGGAACACCATGATTTCATCGTGGAGAGATTGTGGCCATCCCAAGGATTCTGGGGGACGCTCAGCACTTCTGGAACTTGTCCCGCCTCAATTCCTTTGACAACCCTTCCTACAGACTTAGGGAGCAATATGCTCTGCCATAAATCAGTTTGCCATTCTCTGTTAAGCTCCCTGCTGCTTTATTGGCTTTATGGCACTGTTCTCCTGCCTCTTTGCCTGCGCTGCTGTTCAACAGTAATCTGTAACAATTGAGTCTGAAGTGAGGCTATTAAGAGAAGACAAAAGCATCTTGCTTCAGAACTCTTTATAAATGAAAAACATATTCCTGACTTCATATTGGTGTTGCATTTATTTCAGGCTTCTGAAGGGCTCTTATTCTCTAATCATATAAATGGATAATATATTTCCCTTTCCATTAAGCTTCTGGTGTCGAATTTTTCTTCAGTATTGGGCTAATGAAATTTCTTATTATTTTTTCATACATTCCACTGAGGGTATTTGGTCTTCATTTGTAAATAAATGGAACAATAAGTGAGGAGATAATATTAACAGTTTGCACTGTGAAAAAGTCTGCCTAACTATGGTGTTGTGTCTCTAAAGGATTCTGGATTCTACCAAGGCAAACCCTGACAGCTTGTAATTGAAAGCTGCTACAGCCCTGGCAAGCTGTACACTGATAAAAAGGGCACAATAATTAATCACTTGCCTTATGAGGAAGATATGATTCTTCACAATGATTAGAAATGACTACAAGAGCTGATAACCTGCTAACTCCTCAGCAAGGCAGCTTTGCGAGGGTAAGAAACAGTGACTGCAAGTTGTGTCTGTGACAGAATACAGATGAACTGCAAGGCAAATGGTAAGAGCAGCCGTAGCATCAGGATTATTCAACTTTAAACCCACCTTCTGCTGAATTAAAGGGACACAAGAAGAGCTCAAGTGATTAGCTGGAAAGAAATTCTCAGCAGAAGGCTAAGGCTGAACCCTTGCCTAGTTTTGTCTTACCAATATGATCTCAATTTCTGTTCCTTAAGCAATGGACCCAAAGGGCTTACCTTCTGGGCCATTATCTGCAGATTTAATGGTATCCTGGATTTCCAGATACACCACAATTTCCTCCTCAGCACCTTCTACCTTACCTCTATGAACCAGGTTATGCACAGGGCCCAAGTGAAATACAAGGCATCTGAAAGTGACCAACTGCCTGGAAACTACATAGAGCAAAAACATCTTCAGCAATATTTAAAAACAAACCAAGCCCCAAACAGAAAGCATTTTGCTACCTTGAATGCAAACCAACAGACTTTGGTGTGACCTGGTACAGGGTAATCACTGGTTTGTGAATCCTGAATGTTAAACGATAAATAATTGCTTTCCAGCATTTCTTCCCTTCTCTTGCTGAAACTATGGCTATGAGTTTGAAAGAGGCTGAAGAGACTGGGCTGCAGAGTTCATCTGGGGGACAGCCTGAAAAGAGGCTCCAATCAGCACTGCAATGAAGCTTAGCATCTTAACATGGATAATACTGCCCTTAAACAAAAAACTTCTTCCAGCCTGAGGAGAAATGCAACCATTCAAAGTATTGCTTGCCTGGAATCAGTCTGCTTTTAGTGACCTGAGATTTTCCGAATGACACTGCTAGCTGTCTGACAGACCACACAGGAAGGCTAGAATCAACTTCGAGCTCCAAGAATCAGTGTCTTCCTCTCACATCTGGGGAAGAAATGCAGCAGGAATATGCTTGGGATATTAATGACAGCAAGCTACTTCAGTTCTCTTTCTGCTGACTGTGAGTCATTAGCCTGGTCTGCCCACCCATGCTTTATCTCCTCATAATTTCTTACTAATTATCTTCTACATCAAAGCTTTTGGGTGGCTGTAATACTGTAAAGTCATCTAATGAAGTACCATACTTCAAATTGCATTTTGTCTGACAGCAGGTTCTGGGATGGATAAAATATGGCAGGAAAAAAAGCCCAAGTGTTAAGCCAGTGGAGCTTGCTGTGATGCTCAGGACCCTGGCAATAACGACTCTGAAATATTTAAGCACCCAATTGTTGGCATTTCCTATGAGGGAGTGCGGAGCACGCAGGTATAAAAGGTGGAGGACAGTAGCTACCACAAGGTAGAGCGTTTAGCCTTGATTCAGGGGAGTATGTGAAGGGGTAACACAGCTGAGAAGCTGCCTCTTAGATCTTCTTTTGGACTCTGTGCCCAAAAGCTTTGGTATCTTCGTCAAGAGGGTTTCATAACCAATGGGAAAAAATGATGAAAGCCACGGCTCATCAAAGCTGCTCGTTCTCTGTAGCCTTTAATATCAGCCTTAGTAACCTCAAACAGACTTGAAATAGGTAGGCATGGTGCCACCTCTCCTGATCTTGAACCTATTCCACTGTCAGCAGCGCACCACCTGCCCAACATGAATCCCTGCCGCCTGACAGCACGACCGGCTCCAAGAGCCAGTCAGGCACAGGAAGAGACAGAGATGACATTAAAGCAGCATCTCTGTTGCCACTGAAAAAAGGGAAAAAAAAAAAAAAAGGCCCCATTTGCTCTTTCCTCTGTTGAGGAAGGTGGTAAACAAACACTGCAGAGAGCTTTCTCAGCATGACAAGGCACCATCAGCGCAACAGATTTTGCTTTACGCTGTATATTGGCTTGCACAGGAAAGGTCCAGGATTAAGGCTGGCATCAACATTGCTTGCTCTCAAGACAAAAGCATAGACAAGGCTTATTGGTACAGCAAGGGCAATTTCCTCCTGGGATGTTCAAACAAGCTGTCCAGGAGTGAAGAAATATCAGCCCGCTTACGGTTCCCACGCACGCAAGATGCTCTTGTTCAAGCATGCTAATTGTGCGTACGACACAAGCTCCAGCCCCAGGGCAACAGTCATCCTTTGCTCGCTTGCTCAGAATTCAGAACTTTGGCTGCTGTGTGGATATCAAGAAGCAGAAGTGCAAAACAAGAGCTTCCTGCTGACCCTTCCTGAACAGAGCTGCAGAATCACTGCCACAGGAAAGTGATGAAGCTAATAACTTAATGAGGTCCCCAAAGGATTGAGCATTTATGCAGACAGCAGAAGTACTTAGAGCTATCATAATTAATCACACAAAAGATTTTAAAGCTTAAATATTTCAAGACTTAAGCCTGTGTCTGCAAAAGATCAGGAAAAGACCTAATGGGAAGCTCTATGGATTGGTGATGGATGACTGTGCATGGCTTGCTTTCTGGCTCACTTATTCTTTCTACATGGGGCCTGCTGGGATCCCAAACCACTCACTGCCATATTAAGAATCTCTGTTTGCTTTGTCTACAGAAGGTCCCATTTTCTCTGTAGCACTCCTGCTGGCCCTGCTGTCCACAGCTGTAGGGAGTGTCTGAAGGTGGTTCTGAAGGTGGCTTTGAGTTGCCCTTCCAAGGGCAGTGTAGCAAAGTGCTGTCTGTTTGCTTACTGCACAGTTTTAACATGATTTTTTCTGACTCATGTGCCTCAAGCCACTGTGAGAAAGGGACTGTTGGACAAGTTCGTGTCATTCAGGAAAGAAATTCCTATTTTCCTGTGTTATTTTTTCGCCAGCTCTGTGTGATAGACTTCTACTGACTTGAAAACCAGGTAAGCTGTGCCAGGTGGCTTCTCAAAAAGGTGAAACTGAACCTTGCAGAGGCAGAAAAAGAAAAATTAACAAGAAATAGTTATCATCAGGCCTGTAATTGTTTACAAGAACAACTGGAGACCCCAGCAAGACTTCTACAGTCCACTCAGGCATCAAATATTCATTAAATGTTTCTTGCCCTTTCATCTGGACCTAAAAGGGAGTTGTTATTGCAGATGTGCCAGTGCTCCAGATCTTTTTATGTTTCTATGTCACAACTGTGAGCCATTCCACTCCCATAAGTCAGTCATCCGAGTGAAAACCCAATATGTGCATTGGTTACTCGCAGCCCCGTGTGTGCTGCACTCAACTTGTCTGCAGCCAGTTCTGCATGCCAGTTATTTTTCAGAGACTGGACAGGGAAGTGGAGCCCATTAGATATCCACAGTTAATTAATAACATTCTCTTTGCCTTTTATCTTCTCTGCCTTTCATCTGTGCATGTTATGCTACAACAGATGCTGATGTACCTTTAGATGCAAGTAGTGTTACAGTGGATTAAATATAATCCCCAAACAGTTTTAAGACCTACTGACGTGGGGGGTTTCACCTATTCAGTGAAGTCAATATTGGTAGACAGATATTTAAACAAAATAGCTTCTTTTGATGTGCAGATTGGCAGATCAAGGAAATGTAATCACTGAAGTGCATCTCTCTGAAAAGCACTGCAGCATGCATATGCTCATTAAAGTACAATATTGCTGCTTATCTAGCCTCTGAGTAATATTTACAGAAGGAATAAACACAGTTAATGTGAGCAGTTCAACGAGCGGAATGCCTGAGCGACTCACTTGATGGATTTGAAACATGAATAAGATACGCCTGTAATTTATCCAAATATAACTGAAACTTGAGAAGCTGAGCAACCACTACAGATCACAGTCAAAACCAGTTCATTGTATTACTTGTTTGCCCTTAGTGGTTTACAAGATGTAGCCAACATTCCTCAAGTAAAAGAAAAGTAATGGAATCTCAGTGTGAAAACCCAGCCATGCTGAAAATCAGATCCGTAGTGAGAAGAAAGAGGCTTTAGTCAGTGCAGCGCTTGAGATAAACTAGAGCTCAATAACGTGAATTAGCAGGGAGCTTGCTCATCAGCAAATCAGGCCAAAAAAGAAACCTCCAAATAAATAACTCCCTCCCTTTAGGCTGCTGGGGTCTTTAACATAGCATACTGCTATCATGATTTTTATTGGTTTACAGTGCTGCTTCTGGGTGATCTTGTTGGTGACATGAGGAAAAAAAAATCCTATTTCCTTCCTAATAATTGGTCCATTTTATTCCCAAACCCTTAAAGAATATCTAATTCTAAAAAATAATGAAAAGATTACATATATATATGTATAATTATATATAGTGTGTGTATATATATGTATGTATATATATGTGTGTATACACACACACTATATATGTGTATATATGTAGAGTCTGTGTATATATATGTGTATGTATATATATATACACACACACATATATACAAAAGCCAAACAAAAGTCAAGACAGTTAAAAATGCCAAGTAAAAAGTATTGTAACCCCTGGTAGAATAGAAATACAGGCAGCACTATCCTAACCCTTCCCCTGCAAAGCATTTCCTACCCTCTACTGAATGGAAAAGGAATAAAACCCCCAAACCTTGGGAGCTTTAGGTGGAATCATCCAACACTCAGCAAAACTCACAGGCAAACATAGAGCCTGTGTAGGCTCTTAGCAGCTGAAGGAGCTCTCGCAGCTACAAATAATGTATGATAATATAAACCTATTAAGGCTGGGTAGCTGCCCAGTTCACTCTTCAGAGTCTTATCAGGTGGTTGACCGCAGGCTCTCTCCCCTCTCAGCTCCCACTCTGCTTTAGAGAGATGAAGGGAAGAGCTCAGGAGATGTTGCCGCTGGAAGATCTCCAATCTTCAGTGCACCAGAAGAGCAAACAGGCTGTATTTCACACACCTGAGACACTGGGAAGGATGATACATGAGTGGATGCTTCAGCCTGGTGTTTAACCAGTCTTAAATACCAGCTGCTATCTCCCACAAGCTGCTTATATCATGCACAGATCAGACCAGAAGCTCAGGATGAAGCTTTGAGTTTGTGATTCCACGGTACACCTGGAAAGCTGACAGATGTCAGTATAAGGGAGGAAAATAACATGCTGTTAGAATCTTGAAATTAAGTGATGGTCTCGTAGCCCTAAATTATTTCCTGTCATCAGCTCTTGACCTCTTGCTTCCCTGTACTGTAGGTGCACAGAGATGAATCTTCATCCAACAGACGTGGCAAACACCATCCATTTATTGGACACATGAGTAACTCTCTTCCCAAATTGGTTTCTTGGTAAGAGAAGCAATGACAGTAATTCTGCAGTGTTAAAGAGTTATAAGGGCCCAAAGCTGCCAACAACCATCTAATACGGAGCAGGGTTAAATTTCCTGACACACAGCCAGCATAACTTCACAAAACACTAGTGAGGAATTCAGAGACAATTGGTGCCCAAGATGACATATCTTTTTTCACTCATGAAACTTAAAAAGGGTAAAGATTCAAAGACAAATGATGGCAAATACAGATGTTTCTCTATACCAACACATGGCCAGGTACAGCACATGACAACCACTCCTTTGGAGGACTTGCACCACCTCTGTTCTCCATGCCTTGCTGAAGCAGAATGAATTACCTACTTGTTCCACTCCAAAACCATTTGGAGTGTTCTTGCTCCACATTGCTGGACAACAGTTTCTCTTGTGTGATGTGACAGCCAGCTCTAGGATGCAATGTGTGACAGTACCATGCTACCCAAGCACCTACAGCAAAGGACACTGATTGAAGGATGAGGAAATTACTGTAATTGATTCAGTCTCCCTTTTTAATTCATGAAATTGGAGTAGGTGGAGTGATGCCATTTCAGGAAGAAGAAGAAGAAAAGGTATCTACAACAAAGGAATTCTGCAGCAACTGGCACTTGCACAAACAGAGGCAGTACTTGAAACCCATTCTGTAAGGCCAGCAGATACCTGGGTTTGCTCATACTGGTGAGCATAAAGAGCCTCAACTCTGTGCTTTGATTAAGAGCAGCAAGGAAAGATCCCTAAGGGCTCTTGTGATGGGAGCAAAGAAGGGCTAAGCAAGACTCAGCCCTTACTCCTGTCAGTGGGAGTTAAGGGCACTTGGCATTTCCAAGGACACACACAGTACTCTGCAGGATCAAAAGCTTATTAAAAGTGTATTAATTATTATAACTCATGATTAATTATTATAACTTGCTGCTATCACTGCAGCTGTGGCCCCTTAACTTTTGCAAACCTGCAAATGACAATATCTAAAAGCCTGGAAATGCCACAGAGATCCTTGGCTGCTTAGAGAAGGGGCTCAGGAAGCTGGCCTAATGTATGGATCCCTCTTCTGTCTCTGTGTCTACTACAGCTGTGCTATTATTGGCAGGCCGGTTGTGGCAAACTCAGCTACAATCTATTTCACAAATCACCAAGGGTTTGGACTCAAGTTTGTTGCCACTTTAACAAAGCTCACTGAATTTCATGACATATCTTAGCAGAGGCTAATTCTGAGAGTAGCTGTGAAAACAGATGCCTGGGGAGCGGTGTATTACAGCCCTTAGGTGAAATGACAGATCAATCTTGTTTACAGAGATTTCTGGGGATACAGAAAATATGACTTTGTGCCAGCAAGGCAATGATGGCTATCCAGTCAGGACAAGAAAAGGATACAGCAAATCACTCATGTTAGACCCAGTGAGAGCCACCTCTGCCCCTGTCCTCCAGTCATGCAGAGAACCCTACGGCAGGAGAGCAGGAGCAGTTCTTCTGCAAGGACAAGATGTTGGATGTCTGGAAGTGTACTGCCTGCAAGGGATTCAGATCAGCTTCATTAAGGGGGGACCTTATCCTGTACATGCAATATCTGGCCCTAAGCACAGTGGGAGCCACTGCATTAAGTGAACACACAAGCAGGAAGATTTTAAAGCTGTTTTCTGACTCCTGTTGCTGTCGATGCCAAAATCCAGCTAGACCATACCATTATCCAGGACATGATGGTGTTGAAGCCATACAAGTGCTGTTCAGGTGAAAAGGAGAGAAGGAAAAGGAGAGAAAGAGAAAGAAAAAGGGACCAAGAGAAGTATTCTACTTCTCTTATTCTAAGATAAAAAACACAGGGAAAGGTTGTACTAAGAGAAGGTATCAGACCTAACAACACAGTCAAGGTCATCAGTGGGTTTTGGCTTATGGAATCCGATCCCCTCACAAATGTTTGCACAATGCCATGGGGCTGGAATAACTTGCCTCCAGAAACTGCCCACATGCACAGCAGCTATTTGTGATATACAACTAATTAACATTCTTTTTAAGCAGACCAATCTTTTCCCAATTCAAACACAGACTTCAGCCCTGCCAAGTGGTTCTGTATATAATTAATATATGTGAACTGTCCCAACTGGAACTGTGACCAATTCTACTGCTATTTAAATCAGAGCAGAGATTTAAAAGAGTATAGTCTAGAATATGCCTGGTCCTGCATTTTTATTCATGCCCAGCTTCCATCAAACCCAAAATGTCATGCTGAGGTGTGAGCTATACACTTACACTAGGGATGTGTGTGGTCTGGAGAGTACACTCATGAAAATACAGCAAAATTGGCCACAAAAGGATCTTGCCAACACAGCTGTTTCAGCAGCAAATGTAAAATCTGCTCATATTCAGCAGGGAATGAAAGGAAATACAAATGGCAGCTAGGAAAGAAAGATACTTGAATAGGGGGAGGGAAAATAAGTAAAATCACAATGTCCTTCACCCAGCTCCCGAGCTTAAGTGTATTTTCTTGTTTATTTATTGACAATGTACAGAGCAGAGAATAGGAATGTAATTCAAGTGGCTCTAGCAGGACAAAACTGCCATGGAGAGCAGCTTAGAAATCCTTTAGAAACCCAATGAATATTCAATAACAAAAAAAATCATACATCTTCAATTTCTTTTCTCCAGGTGGTGTATTGTTGTGGTGGTTCTCCTTTCCTTCTTCAAAAGAGCAATAATCTCTTGTGGAAAAGCTGGTAAGGGGTTGGAGGGGGATCTTGCATCTGAGGCACTGAACTGTCTCTTCTGAAACCTGGGGTCCATCCTGAGGAAGCTTTAGACCTATGGATGTGGCAACTGAACCTCCCTTCTCCACAGGTAGTATTTCATGAGATTGTGTGATAGATTGTGAAGAGTTCATAGATCACAGTGGCAGCACAAAATCAGCACATTTTAATAAGCTGAAAGAGTTAACAACCAAAAATGGCATTCTTGCAGGTTCCTCTCTGTCAGGAGGACAGCCAGATATGCCTTTGATGAAAGCCTCTTTAAAAAACAAACAACAACAACAAAACCTTCACCAAAATCCCCCAAAATCTTATTCTCTTGGGGAAAAAATGAAATGCCAGATGCTAGCCGGGGGTACAGGTGTGCTCCTGAGCAGGCTTGACATAGGCTGCAGAGGGTTCTAATCTTAACCCCAAAGTCCATTTCTCATGTTAGGCAAAATGAGAGGCAGATGCTAAATGTATCCATTTACACTACACTTGACCCTCATTTTTTCATTATAATTGATTAGTTGGTGATGGCATCAAGGTGTTTCAGCCATGGATTGGAACACAATTTCTCTGAGAGCCACAAAAAAACCTCCACCCAGAAGGCTTCACAATTAAAGCTAATTAAAATGTATCAACAAGGAGTTTCATTCCTCTGAAACGGGAAATTCAGCAGAAATAGATTGCAACAAGGATCACCACAAATGTGTTTCAAGGTATGATAAAAATAATTTACTTACAGATAAATTAATCATCAAAGTAATTATGTTTAATTTTTCTGTACCCTGTTCTATAATATGCTGTTTACATCATAATAAAAAGAAATGAATCATAGTATCATAGTATCAGTCAAGGTTGGAAGGGACCACAAGGATCATCTAGTTCCAAACCCCTGCCACGGGCAGGGAGGGCTATCAAAACAATTACTTTATTCAGAGTCCATATATTCCAGGGGGGGCTTGACTTTTTCTATTGATTCATGCTGGGCTCTTAGAAATACCACTAATTTCCACAGGAACTGAGCTCTGTGTCCTGCAAATTCAGCTTCCCCTTCAAGTTATGATTGCATAGGAGAAACACATAGAAGTCTGTAAAAGACAGGCAGTGATTTGTGTTTCAGAGGGCAAATTAATTCTATTCTAGAGGTACCAGGAAACCATTCCATAAGTCTTGAGAAGGCTGCTGCTGCCTTACAAATGATCACACATTTTCCTCTCCATCAGCATCCTAATTCCCTGCAGATAACTTCATTTTATCACTAACACACTGCGAGTCCACAATGGAAATCTGCCTCTAAGATTCATGCTCTGCTTTCAGTTGTTTTTCCTCATTAGCTTTTCATGCTAATTAATTGCTGGATGAATCACGATCTGGATGAACTGGTATCTCTGGAACCACCGGCGCCAGCACCACCGGGCCCCTCAGGCTGTGCTAAACCCCTGCCTGAATCCGTCTCTGCTCATCCTCCAGTGATGGCACTCTGCTTTGCAAACGCTTAGTGAAGCAAACGAATTTCCTTGTAGAAATGAATGGCGTGTGCTGTACCCTACAGAACGGCACAGAATACATTGAAAACAGAAAATTGATTTGTTTGAGCTGCTTGAGAAGCCAAATTGTCATGCAGTCATGCCTGGACAGCACTGAATGGGCGGATAAATATGTAAACGGAAGCCGTGCAGGGTCCCCGCCAAATGCACATGGTTTTAAAATGTATATTCACTTGCCTGAGCACCTCAGCATCATTTGGATTAGCCTCTGGAACAAGCCAAAACATTTCTTTCCTCTTCTCACAACCAGAGAATAACATTGCTGAATTCAAACACACAGGGCACGAGCCCCTAGGGATTCTGCTGCATCGTATCCATCTCATGGGGCTCTCCTTGATGAAAGCAGTTTCCCCAGCTCCTGCAACACCTGCTCTCCTCCCTCTGGGCTCTGCTCAATGGCCCAAACTTGTTTAATTTTCCATCTCTGGAGAGAGAGAGAGAAACTGTAATACCACTCACACTGGCAAGGTGACTCTGAATCATAGAATTGTTTCTGGTGGAAAAGTCCTGTAAGACCATCAAGTCCAACCATCAACCCAGCACCACTACATCCCTTAAACCACGGTGCCAGGTGCCATGTTTACATGGTTTTAAACACCGCCAGGGATGGGGATGCCACCACCTCCCTAGGCAGCCTGTTCCAATCCCTGACCAGTCTTGCAGCAAAGAATTTTTCTTCATATCCACCTAAATCTCCTCTGATGCAATCTGAGGCCATTTGCTCTTCTATCACTTAATACTACGGAGAAGACACCAACATCTACCTCACTCCAACCTCATTTCAGGCAGATGTAGAGAGCAATGAGGTTTCCCTTGAGCCTTCCCTTCTCCAAATATCTTTTCATTAGATGCTAAGATCACATAAAATACCATAAGAGGGTAAAAAGGAGGCAGCAGAAGGCTGGTCCTGAGGAAGGAATTATCTGTGATTCAAAGATTTCAGGAAGCTGAGTCCCAGAAGGTCTCTCTCTAACTTTTTCTGTTCTGAGCTCCCTGGTTTTGTAGATCTCTTTGATGAAGTGGCTGCGTTCAGAGATAAATATCTGAGCTGCACATCTGGATGAATTTTGCAGCTGAAACAAATGGCACAAATCACAGTTACCTGGCAGAGTGCAGTGGGGGGAAAAAGGTTCCATTCATTACATCTGACTTTTGGAATAAGCATTTATCATCTAAACACTATTTTTAGGGGTTTTTTAACTACTGAATTTGAAATGGTAAGGTAAGTGAGGTTGAGACTTTTTAATGTTACTTCACACAGAATCACCTACTCGTTGCAGAATTTGCTAAGGACTTCTTTGCTTAAGGCAAGCAAAAATCCCACAGCTGATTTCTTTCCTCAGGAATGCTTTCAGATTCATTAATTTTCATACTCATACAGGATTTTTCAGACACTCTAACTGCCCAGTCAAGAGGTTAGAGAAGAAAAACTCTGATTCCAAGTTAAAGTCTGACACAATTCAACAAAAGCAATAAAAGGTTGCCCCTGAATTTATTTAATCTTTTGTCTCTGTGCTTTCATTATGCAGAACACTTCCAGAGCAAATTCAAACTCATCAAAGCTTTCCATTTTGATTTTGTGTTGTTCCAAATGCCTTGTTGCATCCTCCTCTCACCCTTGTGTGCCCAGGGTAAAGTCCCCCTGAATTTTAGAGATGACTTTCTCCCTCTGGCTACTCTACTTTCTTCTTTCTGTAGTGCAGCTGACACTGCCTCTAGCAGAGAGAAGAAAAACCAACCCAAAAGACCAATTCTGTTTTTCTTGCTATAAATTTCAGGAAAACATTTTAGTAAAGCATACAAGGAACTCACTGGATGTGAGATCTTGCTGCCCACCACACAAAATTGACAGAAATTCTCCTTCTCTTTTATCTATTACATGACCTTAGTGTTCTTTCAACCTAAAAATAAGAACTGAGTAAGAAAAGAATCAAATCTACTACCAAGTAAAGCCAGTAACAGTGGAGCTGTTGTGTCTTCTTCATCAGTTCAGGGATGGGTCCCCTGATTTTCTCATAGGGTTACAGAAGACCTTCAGTGCTTTAAGGGTTTGTGGACACAGACTCTGCTGCAAGTCACCAAAGCTCACCTCAAAGCATGAGAAAAATGTCTGAAGGATGATGACAAACAGCATTTATTCACCAAATGTTACAGAGGACAGTGAGATGTGACTCTGGAAACATCTCTTTTACAAAGAATACCAAGAAGTACCGGAAAGCTGGGGAGGGACTTATTAGGATGTCAGGCAGCGATAGGACTGGGGGGGAATGGTTCCAAGCTAGAGGAGAAGAGATTTAGATTAGGTGTTAGGAAGAAGTTCTTCCCCATGAGGGTGGTGAGACACTGGCACAGGTTGCCCAGGTTGGTGGTGGAAGCCTCACCCATGGAAGTTTTTAAGGCCAGGCTGGTTGTGGCTGTGGGCAACCTGACCTGGTGAAAAGTGTTCCTGCCCATGGCAGGAGGGTTGGAACTGGATGATCCTTGAGGTCCCCTCCAACCCTGACAATTCTCTGGTTCTGTGTGGGGTTATTAGCTTCATGAATCTTACCAAAAAGAACTTGTTCACCCTTAACTAGCTCAGTAAACCAAGAGTTTTCTAATCAAAGCTGCTAAAGTAATGAATCTTGCAGACCATAATGCAGCTCCTTTTCAAAAGCAGCTAATTAATCTACTAATCCTGTGAGCAGCTATCACTAACTTAATTCCTTTGGAATAAATTAAAACACAGAAGATAACCAGAAACACTTTCTCCCCAAATGATACTGAAACTTCCATTTTTCAGTTTTTTATGGTTGTTTTTACTAGCTAACTATTGATTTTTTATATATATATATACACATAACACTGATTAAATAATAAGGTTGGGAAAAAAGTTTCAGATAAGAGAATAGAATACATAATTTAAAAAAATATTGAAGCAAACCAATGTGACTTTGTCAAATTCCTGCTCTAAGTAAGATGGCAAATCTCCACATCTTCCAAACCTGACTGTCAGTTTGTTTCTCTCACTTTTCCAGTGAAAACTCTATTCCCTCCCTGACGAACCTCGCTGTCAAAGCAGACTCCTGTCAAATTGGCTTCTTTGGCAAGCCTCACAATCTTTGGTATCTCACTGGACTTGTATCTGTTACAATCGCAGACGTGGGATTGCTTTTTTTCCCCTCCTTGGGGGTTTTCTCGCATGCAGTCAGGACTTAAATCATCATGTAACTCTCTTGTCAGCTTGTCACTTAGGAGCACAAAGGGCAGTTCTGCCTGACAAGTGTGTTAGAGGTGTTCAAAATTTAATGAACTAGACAACAAAATAGCAACCAATAGACTATTAATAATTTCATGGGAGATAACAACAACAACAATAATAATGATAATGATAATAATGGTAATAATATCTTCAACTCACTACTGAAGCATCACTAGCACTCTCGTAAACAGATAAGAAAGATGTTTGCTGTGAAGTCAGACATACTGAGCTACATTATATAACATTAATGAGGCTCCCTGCTGTTTCTGAATTAACTTCAAGTACTCTCAGACTACTATTTGTTTATAAGAAGTGCAATGTTATAGTATTTCAATCTCCTTTTATGGGGATTTTAATATTTCCCTTGTTAATGCACTTTGCTTTACTGGGGAAAAAAATAAAGAAAAAGAAAGAAAAGAAGTCCCAGACAGCTGTGTCAGGATCTTACCGAAACCTGCTGCCAATTTCAGACTCTGCCACCAAACTAATCTGTGCTAGAGGTCGCTGTTTGTAGCTGTGTGAGGTTATACAGTGTTATCCCCGCGAACCCCAATGATTGATTGTGCTGCTGTAAAGCCCCAGCTAGATTAGATGCCTGAAAGAAGGACCAGGAGGTTTAATCGAGACAGAGTTAGAATCTGTGTATGACGGAAGCAGAAGTAAGGGCTTACCATGACGTCGTAACAGAGCTTACACTCAGGGAGCAGATTATGTTTCTGAAGTGTAGTATAACACATTAAACCCCTTCTAACTCTGTAGCAGAGGTTTGGAAGATAATTATCTGTATGGAATTAATCTGATTTTATAGATGAAGGAAGTGCACGACACGAAGTGTCCTGGCAAGTGCCAGGCAGCTCTTCCATCCAACACTAAACAAACAATCCCCAAGATCAATGTTTTGAAAAGCCTGGCACAATTTGGCTTCTCAGAGCTTAGATGGGAGTGCAACACGATTCCTGATGTTGGGAGATGTCTAAGGAGCTGCTTTGGGTGATTGGAGCAGGGCAGATGGGAAGAAGGGAAGGTGTGCAGTCACATCCACATACTGCAGCTCTGCAGCCCTCTTCCCTGATACCTTCTGCGCATCAAAACTGAATGTGTTGAAATCCAAGTATCTGGATGCTCCAGGGATGTGTAGCCCAAAAGCAGAGCTGAGTAGGAAGCCTTCCTTTAATCTATATTTTCAGGAAGAGTTCTGACATCCCCAAGCTGTTGATAAACACAGCAAATCACCCAGGATCTGGCATAAGCTGTGCCAGAATTGTGTCTTCCATGCATCCAGGACTCCTTTAATTTGAAAGAGAAACACAAATAGGAATGAAAACACCACCTTGGATAACGTTCAAGACCTTTTCCTACGTCTGAGTTCCTGCTTAGGTACAGCTGTATTAAAAAAGAAACTGCAAAAACCTCCTAGATTTATATGGTTGTATTGGAACAGGTTGGAGACAAGAAAGGAAAAAAAGAAAGGGAACTGAGATGTTTGTTACCACAGACTGACTGACTGTTGTTATCACAGACTGTCATCATCAGCCACCTCCTCCATAAGGGCCAAGGAACAGAGCTGGAGATTTCAGGTCTAAATGCATACGAAATGAATATTCAAACCTCCCAAACTTTCTGGACAAGTGCTTTCATGGGGAAAAAAAAAACCAAACCAAAATCCTCCCCTGCTCTGAGGATGCTGATTTTGGAGTCTCATCCATATTCAGTACCTGGATGTTTCTTAATCAACTAATCAAAACCTGACTAATTGAAGGTTGATTGCTTCCGCAGCAGGGTGAGAGTCAGCTCTCCTAGACCTGGTTGGTGCTATTCCAAGAACTGATTGTCACTGGTTTCTAGAGATGACTTACCCTTAACAACTGCAATATCTCTAATGACAGAGCATCCATTCCACTTATCACCTAAGTTTGGAGAGAAGTCGACTGCTGCTATCAGATTTCTTTCTAGCTGTTTTAGCAGCAATTGATAAACCTCACACAGATCTCTCTCCATTCGACAGTCACCAGGCAGGCTACGATTTGGGCTCTGGCTAGAACATTTTGCTGAAAGCTTTGATGGATCACCAGGTGGAATAAAAGCTTTGGGACCTGATAATGCAATCTATTTTCAGGAAAAAACTGGTGGTGATGTCAGCAAAAGCTTTGCTTTGAGGAGGATTTGAAACAAGAGGAAAAACAGGCCCGGGTTTTGTGCCATACAAAGGCACAAGAGGGAGTTGCAACAAGAGGGAGTTGCAACAAGAGGGAGTTGCAACAAGAGGGAGTTGCAACAAGAGGGAGTTGCAACACGAGGGAGTTGCAACACGAGGGAGTTGCAACACGAGGGAGTTGCTTACCTCCAGGATTTCTTTTGGTTGCTTTCTCAAACTCTGCTTTGAATTTTATTGGTTTCCCTATTATAACAAAAATACTTTTTACACACTTTTTTTGGTAAAGCAAATGGTAAAATTGTTTGGGGTTTTGGCCTTGGGTGGGGTTCTGATTGTTGGTTGGTTGGTTGGTGAGGTTTTTTTGGGGGTGTGTGTTAGGTTTTTTGGTTTGGTTTTCTGAGGTTTTGTAGGTTTGGTTGGTTGGGTTTGGGTTTTGTTGGGGTTTTTTGGTTTTGGTTTTTTGGTTGGTTGGTTGACTTTGGGTTTTGTTGGGGTTTTTTGTTTGTTTTCTCGTTTGTATGTCTGGGGCTCTTTTTTCCTGTTTTTCTTGGGGTTTTGTGTGGTTTTGTTTTTCATTTTAATGCAGGAAATATCTGAAAACATATGAATTAACATGAAAGTTTTTGGTGACCTTTTTATGCCAATAATGAGATTCAATGGAAAATTCCAATTTCAACAGACACATGAAGAAAATGAACTCATCTGATAGGGTTCCAAGGAATCATCCTTATTGCTGTATTGTTTCTAAACTATCTAATCAAGGTGACAGGTTGGGGGAAGATCACTGAAGAGAAGTAGCTGAAGATGCCTAAAGATACAGGTTTAAAAATTCAGCTGATGTTAATTAAATATTCTGCAGATAAGGCCACAAGTGAGGAGTGAAATGGGAGGCTGTTACCTGTTGATTTCAATTCTGTTCTCCTAGGAACATTGCTGTCAGGCTTTAGAGAAGAATTAAAGGCTGCTGTCACTTGGCAGCAAATGAGCTTCCTTGTGGAAGTTGCTTTTATTGTTTTGGCTAAATTTAAGGTCTATAAAGATGATGAACTGCTCTCACTGCCCTGGAAAATGAGATTATTTGTGGATCCAGACTATTGAATTTACTAATTCAAAGCAAAGCAGCTTAATGCTTCTTGAAATTACTATCGATCAACCTCCCTAACTTAAAGGGCAAAATGGTATCTATAGCCACTGAAACACAAGTCCAAGCACTTCCAAAAGTTGTAAGCAAGGAATGAATTTTTTTCTAATGGGAATATTTAGCTGCAGGAAACAGCATGTTGATACCCTGTGGTATATGGCTTACGTGTGCAGGGGGAGTACATGTGAGAGAGCAATATTTATCATTGCACCAGAATCATAGGATCAATAAGGTTGGAAAAGACCTCAAAGATCATCAAGTCCAACCTGTCACCACAGACCTCATGACTACTAAACCATGGCGCCAAGTGCCACATCCAATCCCCTCTTGAACACCTCCAGGGATGGTGACTTCAGCACCTCCCTGGGCAGCACATTCCAATGGCCAACAACTCTCTCTGGGAAGAACTTTCTCCTCACCTCCAGCCTAAACTTCCCCTGGCGCAGTTTCAGACTGTGTCCTCTTGTTCTGGTGCTGGTTGCCTGGGAGAAGAGACCAACCCTCACCTGGCTACAACATCCCTTCAGGCAGTTGTAGAGAGCAAGAAAGTCTCCTCACCTGGCTACAACATCCCTTCAGGCAGTTGTAGAGAGCAAGAAAGTCTCCCCTGAGCCTCCTCTTCTCCAGGCTAAACAACCCCAGCTCCCTCAGCCTCTCCTCACAGGGCTGTGCTCAAGGCCTCTCCCCAGCCTCATTGCCCTTCTCTGGACACATTCAAGAGTCTCAATGCTTAGCCTTGCTCAAGTCATGGATCAGAACCTTCTGTCATGTATACCAAACTTTTAGGAGAAGATCCAGAGAGGAGGAGGCCCCTGCAGAAAACGTGGAGTCTTTGACATAAATGCTACTTTTCAAAGTTTCAGTACTGAAATAACCCCAAAACGGAGAAACAAAGCGAAAATGGATGCCTGTTACAAAAGCAGCGGATTTGCCTACTGCACCTTTCTGTGGAGCACTGGTGCATCACAGCCACTGTGGTACAGCAGCAAGTGTATGAAAGAGAGACGTTTTGAGCTTACAAGAAATCAGCCTGAAGGAGAAAGGAAAATTGTGAGTCCCTTCCATTGGATACTTACAATCCGGCAAAAACTTTCTTCTGAGCAAGACCTTTAAACCATGAGGCTCTGGTCACATCCTCCTGCTGTGGCTAAACCTGCAGAGCTGGCAGCACAATTTGCTGCTACCTTGGGATTGGATTTTCACTACTGTATAAAATTTCAAGGACAGCTTTTTTATTTTTCCTTTACTTTCACTGTAAGAGGCAGAACTCCCTCTCCCGTTCTGTTATTTCAGTGTAAATTGAAAACAAAGCCTTGAAACTCTGTAGCATTACTGCGGATTTACAGTTTTATAACTGAGAGGAGAGAAGGGCCCCTAAATATTCTAGGTTATTGTGGAATGGTTTTACAGGAGACAAAGATATTACTTTAAGGATAAAATAGAGAAATTAATCAAAAAGGATTAAAGTCAGAAAAAAACTCTGACACTTCCAATCACTTAAACAGCACAAGAATGAAATCAGCTTGTCTTACCATGGCTATGTTACACTAATCCATTGCTTTATATTTTTTTTTCTCTCCAGGAGAAAAGAGGTGTAAAGTAATTGCAGAACTAGCTAGATCCCAAGAGTATATTGCTGTATAAGGAAAAGAACCCACTGAGAATGTTCCCAAAGCTTTTCAGAACAAACCTTATTGCCAGATAAAATTTGCTCTTTTGCAACACACTGATGTCTGCTTTCTGTGTGGGACATGCATGCAGGGAAGTGTAAGGCTATTACACAGCATCCCAGCATGGTGGGCCTTGGAAAGGACCTCTGGGGATCACACAGTTCAAGCCCCTGCTAAAGCAGGGCACCCACAGCAGCTTGCCCGGGATCACAGTGTTCAGCTGGGTTTAGATTCTCTCCAGAGAAGTAGGTTCCATAACCTCTCTGGACTGCCTGGTCCAGAGCTGAATGTTCCACATTCTGGTGAGTACCAGCTTGCTCCTCAATCTTTCTGCAAAGGTGGTCAGTAGCAATATCAACAGCTTTGTGGGATGATGGGAGAAAGGGGACACCAGTACGAAGAACATTATGGGGTCTCATGGTGTTTACTACAAAGACCAGAAGAGGAGCACAGCCAGAGCTGAATACAACGGATTAACCAGCTGTCCTCATCGTTGCCAGGGGGAGAAAGTAGGGAAAAGTCATAAAGACTCCCAATATTTCCTCTCTTCTGCTCCCAGCAAACACCCAGCAGCCAGGGAAACACCGGGCAAAGCAGTGCCACAACAGAACCAAAAGCCAAACACTGAGAGTAAAGCAAACTTCCCAAATGCTTGAGGTGTGTTTTTATCATGCCAGCAAACCCCAAGATGCAGCCTGTCAGAAACCAGCCACGTACTGCACAAAGATTTATGGAACACTCACACCAACCAACAGTTGAACCACTGACCTCAGTATTTATGGGGTTTAGGTCTGGAAGGGGAAAAAGCAGGCTGAAAGAACCTCGCTTTTCAAAAGAGAGCAAGACACAGATGTTCATTATTGCAAAGTCTCTTCGTGTGTGCTGCCAGGTCACTGATAGACATGGCCTCAAAAATGGTTCTCTTGACATCTTAACCCTAGGTGAGTGCAACAGAAAAGTCATTAGTATCAGAGTGTACTAGGAAAAAACCCCACGATTCAGTAAAATAATTTAAAAATTAAAAAATCTAGAGTTGTTGTGGGGTTGGGTTGGGTTGGGTTGGGTTTGGCTTGGTTTGGTTTGGTTTGGTTTTTTAAAGTCAGTGTTACCAAAGACCTCAAAGGTTTGGGAGAAAAAAATCTAAGCAGTGGAAGCTGGAACAGAGTACTTTGAAATGTAAGAAACTGTCTTTTCATTTGGACTTCCTCAAACCGACAGAGGCATTCTAAATTTACTTAATAGAAGTAGTAAATAAAGAATCTTATCACAGGCAGGGGATACAGAACTATTTTGATAACAATTTGCCCAGCCAAGTATCAAGAGGCTCTTTATCCCTACCTGGTGAAAAGGATTACAAAATGCTGGGTTTAACTGAGCCTGACTAAATGTGTATTACTTATAGAAAATGCCTTTAAAGAACTTAATGCTGAAGTCAGTTAAAGGTGATGCAAAAACCAAATATTTTGAGAGATCAGCATAACCATGGAAGTGACGAATACAAACAGACCTTGAACTCCCGTTAATTGGTGCATTTGCCAGTTTGTCCTTGCTACTAGAGACCAGCAAACCCCTACTACCACAGGTTCCCAACCTTCTTGGATTTTCAGACAAGTAGAAAGTTCAGCTGGGGAGGAAATAAAATTCTTAACTCTTTTAGCAGCAGATTTACTGTTGGTGGTTTCCTTTAAAGCAGCCCACAAAATCCTGAGAGGGTTTGAGGATATCTAGCTCAAAGCAACTCCCTTGCAGAAACACATTGTGCAGGTAGATCAGGAGAGAAAAAAAAAACCCAGCAGTCTAAAGACTAAAAATACAAAGCCACTAATTGCAGAATGCAAACCTAAATGCTGTACCCTTGATTTACTGCTCACACATTAAGATTTCTGATTTCTCCTTACTGCAGTGTTTGACTTTACTCTGTTCCTCCCTCTCATTTGCCTGCAAAACTTCCCTAGGAAAACTGATTTGATAGATATTTTTCATTTTAGAACTGGCACCTGTAGTACCATCAGAGTAAATGTAATGCTACCTACAGCAACACAACCTTCATGCTTTATTTTTCCCCTCTCATGATGTATTTAGGGAGTTTTTACACAGATACGTAGCGATAGGACAAGGGGCAACGACTTTAAACTGACAGAAGGTAGATTTAGATGAGATACAGGGAAGCAATTCCTTGCTGTGAGAGTGCTGAGGCACTGGAACAGGTTGCCCAGATGGTAGATGTCCCATCCCCAGAGGTGTTCGAGGTCAGGTTAGATGTGGCACTGAGCAACCTGGTCCAGTGGCAGATGCACCTGCCTGTGGCAGGTTGAAACTAGATGATATTTAAGGTCCCTTCCAACCCAAACCACTCTGTGATCCTATGACTGTGGTTTTGGTTTCTGCTTGTGGTCCCAGAATGCATTAATGGTTTTATGAGAAACGCACCCACTGGCTGACAGCTTACATGAAAAAGGATTTATTTGTTCATGTAGCTGGGAGCTTGCTTCCAAGTAACTGATTTGACCAGTGGAAATATTTTGATCTTAACAAGATTTCTAGGTTGTAGTTCATGGGAGGTTCTGACCTTGCTGATTATACTGGCATCCAGCTTCTGTGTGCTGCTTCTCTTTTCTGCCTATTACTTCCCTGACTCCTGGTGCTTGCAGTGCTGCTGAAGGCAGAGATACCTCCCTAGACACATATCTTGACAAGCAGTGCTGTCACTGGAAAGCAGCTGAGGCCATCTATGGAATTTTTATACACTGAGTAATTGCATACCAAGAGGATTCTTTCTTCCTTACAGCTTTTTCTAAGCAGGTCTTAAATTAATTCTTGTCTGAGCTCCTCAAGTGCCTGGCCACTGTATGTCCAAACCCTCGTAAAAGAATTGGGAATCCACTGTCCTTCCCTGCTACACAACATTACACCACCAACTCTACTCAGATCCTTGCATTCTTCTGTTAGTATTGCTTGCTTGTGGCATTGATGTTTGTCCATCTGCTAGTCTGATCCCAAATGTCATACTCTGGCATCTCTATCTGCTGGCTGACGTCCAGCATGTGGTAAAGTAAATTGCTAACATGCATCTTCTCTTCCACATTCCTTCTCCTCTGCACATTTGATTTCTTTTGCTGTCATTAAAGCCAGAGTCCCTATGCTGGTTATTTTCCATTATCACATTATTTCATCTATTAGTAGATAAAAGGCAACAGAAGAGGTAACCCATTGGCTTTTGTATGCTAAATTTGAAGCTTCTCTTTTCACATTAGTTTTGTTTCCATTCATCTGTCTGTTTTCATGAATCCCCTAACTTAATGAATTATCTCTGTCTGCTCCTTTTATTCTCTGTGTTTAGGATGAACCTGCTCACTAGAGTTTTTTTAATGTCTCGAGATCTTGACAGACTTAGGATAGGTTCTCTGAACACTTATTTGATCTTCTTCCTTGTTCTTATTCCTAACCTATCAGGAATTAACTAATCTTTTAATATTTGATAATTGCATGAGCCAATCATTTGGTGCAGCTTAGCTAAACAGTTCTTTAATGTCTATCCAGCTCTTTGAGTTGCACAGGTTGAGTATCTTTCTTGTGACATTTTTGTGGTTTGCAAATATTGCTGGAGTGCTCCTACAGCTTTGTGTGGAACCCTTTGTTTGCTGCTAGCTAATTGCTGGTGGTCTGTGCAATAAACAGTACTTCTGCTCATGTTTTATTTGCCTTTTCACACAGCACCCACTGTGATTTGAAGGATCTTCAACAGTAAACACATTGGATTTAATGTCCATCTGCTCAAAGACTGGAGTTTGGTATTTTTCCATTAATACTCTTTGATCTTTCTGGTTTGTTTGCTTTTATGTACCTGTAGGAATAACCTGACTTTTAACTTTCTGTTCTCTTCTCAGCATGAGAAGAAAGAAGGATCAAGTCTGTTTAGGCTTTGTCTTTCCTCCCCATAGAGAATTTTCTTCTCAGCTTTAGCAGGCATATTATCATACTCCCTGCAGACTGCTACCTAACAGAATTCTCCCTGCTGAAAGAACTGAATTGCTGCTAGAGGAAACCCTTTTCCAACATCCAGCAAGATTCCTGTGGCCCACAGAACCGAGATACTGCACCATGTTTTTAACCACCATCTGCTGGTTCTTTTATCTGTTAATTAACTATTTACTCCTTGCAGCTCTCCTGTCATGCTTTGAATGAAAGTTTCTCAGAGCGTGGGGTTTGCAAACACTGACAGAACATAAACCATAGCCAAAAAAAGTCCACACCCTTCATCTGTCACTGTCACAAAACCAGCCAATTACAAATGATCTGGCAGAGCTACTTCCATCTAACCTCTTTTTATTTTGCTTGTTGTTAATTTGTTAGACCCAAACCATGCTGTTAATAGAGAAGAGTTAGTGCACTTCCAAAGTAAAATCAGGAAAGAAAAGCGGCCAACAAAATCCTCCAAAAATCTGTGGAAGCTTCTAATGCATAGTTATACCTTCCTCTGGAACAATGACCCAAGGCTGGCTGTCAGATTCCCCTGGATTTGCTGCCTGCTCACCTCTGTACATACCATAGGAAAACCTGGACTTCAGGACCTAAAGGCTGTTGACCAGCTGATTGCATTAGCTGCAGATCAATGCTAGAAACATGGATTATTACAAAGGCAAGTGGAACTTTCCAGAGAGAATCAGAGCAACCCATTCCTAGTCCATACTCAGAAATATTCTAGATGGGCTAAAATATTACTTGTGTTGGATTCCGCCTGGATTTGGAACCATTTGTAACAAGCACTACCAAGTCTACCCACATCACTCAACTACATCTGAGGGCTGGTTGCTACAGCCTGGCTGCAGATGCTGTGTGTTCATTGTCCATGAGCTTTTTGTCTCTTTCCCTTTAAATCTGGCAATTAAAAAAAATTCATTATGTGAAAATTGAAATTTGCAGTGCCAATGACTGAGCCCCGACAAAAGAAAGGATTGAACCTGGCTAATCATCATCATTATTTTAGCAAGTCTATAGACTATGGGAACATTTCCAGAAGCATGATTGCTCATTTCAAACACTCATCTTGACGACCCTGGAAGTCAGAAGGCAGATTCTAAGGGTATGCATATTATACAAAGCTACATATGCAGCGTGTGTAAGAATCATCATAATCTATTCAGACTATTTAGAAGAGAGTTGATTCCCAGAGCAGTTCTAGAGATGTTATCACTGAGATATCTTCTAGCTATGATACTTCCTTTAGATGACATCACTAAATTTGCCCATGGGAGCTTAAGTATTACTGATTTCAAAGCTCTCAAGTGGCAGATCACATTTGAAAATTGGACACAGTATCCCAAGTTTTATAAACTCATCTTTCAGCTCGGGTCATGCACTGACCGCGATGCAATTCCCACAACCTGCCTCTCCCTTCCTGGAGCTGAGCCTGTTTGATGCAAAGCTCTCTGCTGCTTTATATTACCAAATCCTTTAAAATGTCAGATAAGCAACAAACATGCCTACAGGAAAAGAAAACCAACACCTAAATTATTTGTCCACCAAGCTGCTTACATAAACTCTGGCTGTTTTGTTGTTGGTGGTGGTGGTTTCTGGTTTTGTTGCTGTTTTTTTAATAGGAGCAAGGCTAGCAATGCTCAAGCTGGAAAATCACTCATTCCAAATGATGTGCACAGTGGTAGGTATTAAGATTATCTTTTTTTTTTGCTACACAGATCTGCAAAGCATGTTTCATGAATATTAACAAGAAGCTGTGAGAGCAGAGTCAGTGATGTATGATGTTGGAATGGAGGATGTCTCCAGGATCATACTGGGGGCTAGGTGCTGATACTGCTGGTCCAGATGGTTACAGAGGTATCATCAGTTAGGAAGCTATATTTTAAAACTTGATTATTTTCCAGTGGAAGGCCCTTGATGGTGAAGGCAGTATTACCAGACTGAGCTGCATGATTCTAATACTTGATCTCTGAACAAGTGCTGCCTTTAGCCAAGTCACAACAATAAACGTATTTTGTAGGTTGTGAAAAATGGGGCTGACCCAGTAAGGAGTCTTTCTCTAAAAACATGCAGTTATTTGCACTTATGGACAGTAAGAGTAAAGTAGGTAGTTGCTAACAAAGGCAAATCTCCTAAATCCATTTTGGACAGACACAGAGAACAGCAGTTTCCCAGGAAGCAGAAGTAAGGCCTATGGCTTGCTGGTTTACCATCACCACAATGATAGAGCTACCCAGAAACAGTAAAATCTCCACCATCCTAAGGAAAAGTGGATTGGGGAGAGCAAAAAGTAGTTCCTTTAGAATATTGCATCTCTTCCTATTGATACTGCTGTTGATTAAAGTAAGAGTGGTTGTCATTCAGGACTACAGGTCACAGCATCTGTCTACATCAAGCACTTGTGTAACAATTTCCCCCACAAAGAGGTTTATGCCTTAGGGCTCCGCTGCTGAGGCACTGAGTGAAAACGCCAGCCTTTTTAGCTCAGTTAATATGATTGTATATGCATATGATGAATCCTTTTATGGCCTATCAAAGACATTTACCACTTTGTGTAACACTTGAAGGCACAGTTTGAGGATTTGCCAGCAACAGCTTCTAAAGAAAGGTTTACAAGACAAACGGAAGAAACTACAGGGTTGCAGAACGGTTCAGTATATGAGCCTAAAACTCCTGCACTCCCTCAGAACAGCTGGGCGCTGGGCTGCTCAATACCAACTTCCCGGAAAAGAAAGTTTGGAAGAAGTAATAGTAGAAAAATTTTGTTGTGCTCTGTACAATGCAAAACACAACAAATCTTTATTTCAGGTGAAAGTCTGGGGAAAACATGCTGATTTCTCCTGAAAAGGAGCAGCAGCATGCATGCACCTGACCCTCACTAATGAGCAAGGCAAAGGAAAACCTGAGCAGCATGCACAACAGCTCATTTTTCACCTGTCTGAACAGCTCATCTCGGGATTCTCTAAGCACTGCTGGGCACATTTTGACCACCACACTTGGTTCTAGTTCCAGTAAGTGGAGCTTTAACTTTCATCTTGAGGAGCTCAAGCTCTACACTACTATGCCCTCTGTGACAGAGGCAGTGTTTGGTCATACTCAAATCCCTCCCTGATTTAACAGGGTTAAAATGCAGAATAATGTTGAGGGATATCAAAACAAAGCCTCTGCCTCAGGTAATGTCAGCTTATGGAGTGGTCCTAAACCAGGTTGTGATCTCTGTTTACACTGCAGACTGCTGGCTGCTGGTGAAGGTCACACCTGTTAAACAAAACAATTTCTTTTCTACTCACCCAAGTGTCCCCAAACCATTTTAAATTCACTAACTGCAACTGAAGAAAACAGAATAAATCCATTTCTAGCTTTGCAAAATATCCCATCTCTTCCTGCCATGACATTTTTTACCTCTGTCCATTCATGATTTTGCAATTCATTAACAACTATTTAAATGTTGCTCAAGCAACAGTTTTGCTCCATGAAACAGCTTTTGGACTGGTTGAAGCCAAACTGCAAATGCCAGAAAACTCATCAAACTCTTTTTCAAAAGTTATTATCATGGCCCCACAATTTTACTGCCTCCCTGCTGAAACATTTGGTGTGCACTTCTTAATCCTTCATGCACCTGAACAAACAGTTCTAGCAGCACAGGAGATTAATAAAATGCTGAAGAGATTCAAACAGCTTCTAGCTTACTCCTAGCCTGATAACTTGCTTATGCAGTCATCTGAGGTCACTCCTTATCTATTCACGAATAACTTGTAGCCATAATGCTTCTTTTCCCTCTCAGCATTGATCTTCTTTATGTTTTCTCTATTTCTCATTAATTTAATCAAATCTGAGGAGACACAAATGATCAGGAGCTTGATTAACTTTGTCACTTAAGCAATGGCTTCAGATGGGTTTGGAGCTCATCTTCCATCACGCAAAATGCACTACGAGCGTTACAGCTTCAATTCAATACAAAGCTGCTGCCAGAGCTCAGACACAAATAAAACTTTTGACAATCAAGGGCCCCATGCTCTCACTCATTTCCCTGCCTGCTCTCCAGGCCTGCAGCCATTATTTATGAATAATCAAAAATTCTTTTCACTGTATTGTACAGTTTTAATGAAGAGAATTGCTAATGTCTATGGAATAAGCAACAAAGAAAGCAAAACTCTTTCATTTCAGTGGAGAGGCTTTGGCCTTTTGAAGAATTGTGAAGTGATGAAGTGCCTGTCTTGAGGCAATTTCAGCAGAGCATCAGCAGCCCTTTTCCACGAGAGTCCCAAGAAAAAATTCCAGACTGAATCAGTGGCAAGAAATCATTTGCCTGCTATGTGAGTGCAATCCATTACTGCCACAGGCAACTGGGAAGTGTCTTCTTTCCAGCCCTTAACTTATCAGATCTTCAAATGGCAAATTAATATCTCCCCATTCTGCAGATCAGGGAAACATTCTTGACACATCCAGAAGCAAGTAACTTCAAATAAAAAGTGAACTCTCATAGCAACTCTAGAGCCATTGCTCAGCCTCTTGTTGATGCTATTCAATCATTTATATGCACTGCAATTGAAGAGATCATCACATGAACTACCAACCACCAATTGTTATCCTACCTCATTCCCATCTGACGACTCCTGAAATGAAGCAACAAGGAAGTTTCCCTCTAGCAGAGTTTTCCTAGCTTAGTGGAAAGCTACAAGTGGACCTGACATGGACTACACCAGAACCACCATTCTGAACACTACATTAAAAAGTTGCTGTCCACTCCATTGGCACAGCCACAGGACAGGTTAGAAACTGCAAAGGGAAATTATTAAGTAGAAAGAGAAGAAACTCAAGACAGTTCTATTGAGTTAAAAAATAAGCAAGTTCCCAGACTCTCCTTTTCAACAGTACCAGGTACCTGATGCTCACATCTATTCATTTGAAGTCTTGAATGTATATCAGTACTGGAACTTTCCACAAACTGGAGAATTAATTCACACTGGAAAAGCATATTCTTTTTTTTTTTTTCTTTCTCTCTTATTCTTTTCATCTAATTCCCTCATTCTGGGACATGACATCCTCTACAAAAGGTTTACAAGTGAAGAGCCATGGAAGTCAGTAATGCACAACAGTCAGAATTGAGTCTTATTTCATGTCATTTGTAATTAATGACTGGAACATCAGCAAGCTTGTCTAATAGGCTAAGACAGCTGAGCAGATAACTTCTTTTTCCCTCTGCTTTTTAAGACTGACCCTACCATGTCTCCATGCATGAAACTCCTGCTGCAGTCAACAGGAGCTCTGTATGGAAAGGAAGAGTGATAGTGACGGATAATGTATCCCTCAACCTAACTTGGGAGAAAACATGCAGCTCCAAATGTTAAGCAACTGAGGGAAGACGTGTAAATTGTTTTGGCACTTGAACATATCACAATGTGATTTGTATTGTCACACACACATAGGATTTGAACCCGAGACCACTGAAATCAATGGGAATCTCTTTTATTTCCATGCTTTTCTGATTAGACTCACGGCAGTTCATTTAATGCAAGCTATGAAACCATTTACGAGGTTAATTTATACCTTTTTTTACCCCAAAGTGCACATGCTGTGCAGTGTATAATGCTATAAAAGGGAATGTGTTCATAATAGCCAAGCCAATTTATTACAGAGACTCAGAATCTTTCTGCAGAGGTAATATCAATTCCAGTGATACTCTTCATACCTAAAATGTTGGATATTTCAGCTACTGGCAATGCTTCTAAGATTGAAATGAACTTTTAAAGTGCATCTACTGTAACATTTATCTTCTGCTATCAATATAGGATGCTGTGAAGTATTTTGCTAGATAGGGCTAATAACAGCCAGCAGAACTAGAAGTGACTTTGCAGCATATAGGTGATAGAATGCACCTTCCTGTGTGCACGTTATCTGATTTCAGGTCGGTCAGCCAGTCAGCTTTTGATGGGGAAAGAAACAGAGGCTGTTCTGCAATGCTTCTCAAAATAAAATATTTAGCTTGGTCCATAGGTGGAGGAGTGATAACAGAAAAATGCAAGCTCGAATTAAAACTGTGCTCAGAGAGAAGGGAAAGCAGCAGTGCTGAGGATTTCTCAAGACAAGCCTATCAGTGGCTGCACACATTTCTGTTCAATTACACCGCCCTTACTTCAGAGTTAATAAAATTCTGCTATATAATGCTTCTTTATAGAGATTGATGGGCATGCTTCATGCTAATTCCTCCTTGAGTTAGCAAGCCTTTATTTGCCATGTCAGGGCAAAAGCGATGGCAGGCAGCCTAGCAGAAATGCCAGCACATGCTTTAAAATGCCATTAAGTTGCAGACCAAATTAAACTATTGACCAAATGAAACTGTTTACCACACCTACCATCTACACCTTGCTGCTGGTTAAAGGCCAGGGGGACACTCCTGGGTGCCAAAGTGCATTTTACATAACTGACACTCAGATTTCACAGCAGAGACCATATGGTAATGTGCCTGTGTGAGGAGCATTGATGTGCTTTCCCCATGCACGGGGCTAGAAAGAACTGGGAAATGCAAAGGCAGGCATGACATATTCCTGTGAATGGGATTCACTTCAGGGGGGTTGCATTTTATTTGATTTACCATGCTATCTTCATTTGGAAGTCTGCTGACATGGAGAAGCTCTAAAGCTGGAAGGAGTGGCCACAGAGAACATTCCGGTCCTTGCTGGTACAGACACTGCAGGATGCAGTGGTACAGCTGCCTACCACAGCAGAACCACAGGCTGCTACTGACTGCAGCAAGAACCTACCCTTTGCCTACAGCTCTGGCCACAGCAGCTCTCCCCCAGGCAGCACAGACACAGGGGCAGTGCAGAAAGGACATGCTCTCAGATTTCTTTTATGTACCAAGATGTGTGACTCGCATTTCCTGTTCTATGCCTGTTGCAGCTATCATCCTCAGACAGCTGAGTTTCCTTACACAAAGTATCTCTCTTCTTGTTAAGAAGTTTTCAAAGGCTCAGTTTCTGATTAGGGAACAAAAAAAAATTAAAAGCCTGACAAAGCCACCTTGACATCTTTTTGTCACTTTGCCAGGAGCTAGTGCTTTGCTCCTAATGGCCTTGATTAAGGCTGAGGCACTATCAGCAGGAAAGATGCTCAGATCCCAGCAGTGAGAAGCAGGCTCCTGGGTTTTGACCAGTTTGATAGTCACCTTGCCAAACAGAACAAACGCTGCATGGATCAGCATCCTGTTCCCATGGATCTGTGAAGCTGCTACATCTGTTCCTTTTCCTATGGAATATTGGGGAGGCTCAGCACCTCAGGAGGCTCAATCCTCAGAAATCTACCCCCAAACCCAACAAGCAAAAGCACCCAGCCAGCAGAAGATATACTGAAATGAACAGAGGGATCTGAGGAGCTTTGGATTTTTTTACATCAGTCTGTTTTCCAAGGAGGGATTTTTGCTAACTGGTATGATTCAGTTAAATGAGAAGGTATTTTGACATTAAAAAACCAGCCTGACTGTTTGGATAATGGTATGGGGAGGAGGTTTGGTAAACCTCAGAAATGAGGAAAGGAGCTGTCATGCTCTGGAGGTTACAGTGAAAAATGATCTTGGGGAATGGGACGAACGAATAAGGCCACAGTCAGTATACACAAACACGAACCAGCATCATTACACAGCAGAAACACAAGGAATAAACACAAAATGGGTCTTGACTAGGTAGAAGCAAAACAAAACAAGATCCCAGAGTGTCAGTGAATTGCAGGCTGAATAAGAATCAAAATTGTCAAGCCAAAAAAAAAGTAAAGTCTTTTTACTGGAGTGTATTAGCAGGAAAGTCTTAACTAAAACATGGGAGATAATTATTCTGCTCCATTAAGCATTGTTGATGCCCTCAGTTGGAATGTGGCTCTGTCTGGGTGAAAGTATAAACAGATATACAGATAAAAGGATAAGATGAGGATAAGAGTTCAGGGGGAACAGTAAAATTGATAAGATTTTGAATATGACTTGTAAAGAAATGAAAGAAGGAAACAGATTGAACCAGTCGAGAAAGGAAAGACTCAACAAGGGAGCTATGATGTGTCTTGGAATGAGCAAATGCTTGTCATAAACCCAGCAGTAACTGTGGAAGATTGTTCTCCATATCCATGATGGCAGAACAAGGAGTAACAGACAAATTACAGCACAGGGGTTTGCCTTCTTCAGAAGTTGATGGCTAGCCTGGGCAAACAACTGTTAAAGCTAGATGACCTCTTTGAAACCTCTGTTGGGTTAGGGCCAGCAGAAGGAAAGGAAGCAGAAATCACTCCTTGCTGCCTTCCTGGCCCTAGAAGATCAAAGGTTCTGCTACTGATTTGCTCTTTGAAAGAGTCTCGCAGAGTGCTAGGAAAGAATATGACAATTAGGGAGCCAGGGCAAAGCTTTGTTTCTGCTGAGCTGGTTGGATGTAGAAGTTTTGTAATTGGAGAGAAATAATGAATTTCTGGGAGCCTAAATCCCTAAGAGATGACAGGGTTACAGATCTTCAGTATAAAAACACAATGAGGCATGTGCTGATAATCCTGAAGGAATAAGATTCTATCCTGTTTGAGTATGAGCATGACACATCCACATCCTCTTCCTCATCCTCATCTTCCCGGTCATCTTTGGCTATTTTACCATCTGCAGTGGAGGCTCTGAGGAGCGTGTGAGGGATAGTTATGTGTATTTATATGCATTCCGTGCATGATAGCCAGAGCACAACGAATTTTTCAGAGATCAATTTTAGCTGCAAAACCTGCTCAAACCTTTCTATCAATCTTACTTCTCTAGTGATCTGCTGGGTTTGGTTTGGAGTTTTTTAAATTGGTTGTAATCCCATTAAAACACGAAGCCACCCTGATGTGATCAATTAATGAGGATACGGCCAGTGTCCCTAGATCCATCTACAGAGAACGGTGCGCTTATCAACCCTAGTGATAACTTACTGAAGACACACATTCTTCATTTTAGGCAAGGTTTGCTGTGACAACTAGAGAACCACTCCCGTTGGAAAAGATCTTTAAGATCATCAAGCCCAAGGGTGACTTGGTGTAGATGCAGAAAGGAAACTTTGAGAGAAACTGTAAATGTTCTCCTGTGCAACAGAAAGAAACATGTTAAAATAACCTCTTCTCTTGGCCACTTTTCCACTTCTCTATCAGCAAATAATGCAGATTGGAAAAAAAAAAAAGATCATTCCCATCAGGAGGTTCTGAAAAGACATAAAATAGATTAAACTGCTCTTGTCTTTGTGTCTGGATACAGAAGCACAAAAGAGTCATTTCAGTTCAGAGAAGCTGAAGGTAAACAACAGTAATCTTCAGTTTCATTTTCATTCTGGCAGGTCTCCTCGCTGATGGGCTTGCCCTTAATTGCTTTTCTCGTTACCTAGTTGAGCATAACTGTGTGAGATCACATTTAAACAAACTTGCTTTGCTTTCTCAGCTCCTGCAGGACTAACCTTATTTTTCAGCCATGGAACATGTAGTTCTGACTTCTGGGATTAAAAGGCCACATTTTTAGTGTGGTGTTTGTTTGTGTGTTTTTCATTTAGTATTGCTGTTCCCTGACTTGATTCAGACATGCAGCGATTGGCATCAAGCCTCTAATTCATGACACCCAGCTGCCCTACAGTCATGGAAGCCTCTTCCTGCTCCCTACTCTTGTCTTTCCCATTCTCTCTGATGACTTTAAAGATCAGAGGAAATGCCAGCTGTATGCACACAACACGGGCTGGTCTGATCACATCCCAGGTTCCCAAAAGCAAAACTGGAAACCAAAACTTTATCTCATGATTCTCAATCTAACTTTTTATGGACTTAGGGAACAGAATCTTTCACAGCTGTGAAGGCAAGAATCAACACTATTAGAGCATCTCACAGCCAATGTACTGTTGAGAATGCCCAGGAATAGAAATTTATATTATTTTCCATAGCCATTTTCCATCTTCCGTGGAACAAAGGTACACAATTCAGCTGCACTCCCTAAAAATCTAAATGCAGTTTCCAGTCTGAATTAATTTGTTTTCCTTTCACATTAAGGGATTTATATCACACAATCCATCACTCTCCAGTTTACTTTTTAATGAACTAAATCTATCAAATGGTTTAAGTAAAAGGTGGCTGCAACGGCACTTTCCCTAATGGATGTTAGCACAAAGATGGTGACCACAAGGGACAGATTCCTGTTATATGGAGATTCCAAACATGAAGCATGTTTACTCCCCTCCAATAGGCAGGATCCTTAGTTACAGACGTTGTTTGCTAACTACCCCCTATGGCCAGACTGGGACAGAAAGGTTTGGCACAGAAGACAAAAAGAGGAAAACACAATATATCCACCTATTTCCTTGCCCCTTGCACATGGAAAACCACCCTCAAGACAATCACTGACCTAACCTGCCAGATTTTCCCATCAAACTTTGTACATTTCTGACATGATGCCAGGAAAATGGGATCTGGGCTCCCTTGATCTAGTTTATAGCCAGCTTTCCGTGCCAGGAACATCAAACTGGTGTGTACTGTGTCCAGTTCTGGGCCCCTCAGTTTAGGAAGGATGTTGACTTGCTGGAACGTGTCCAGAGAAGGGCAACAAAGCTGGTGAGGGGTTTGGAACACAAGCCCTATGAGGAAAGGCTGAGGGAGCTGGGGTTGCTTAGCCTGGAGAAGAGGAGACTGAGGGGTGACCTTATTGCTCTCTACAACTACCTGAAGGGAGGTTGTAGCCAGGCAGAGGTTGGCCTCTTCTCCCAGGCAGCCAGCACCAGAACAAGAGGACACAGTCTCAGGCTGCGCCAGGGCAGGTTTAGGCTGGATGTTAGGAAGAAGTTCTACACGGAGAGAGTGATTGGCCATTGGAATCGGCTACCCGTGGAGGTGGTGGAGTCACCTTCACAGGAGGTGTTCAGGAGAAGACTTGATGGGGTGCTTGGCTGTATGGTCTAGTTGTTGGGTGGGTTGGATTGTTTGATGGGTTGGACGCGATGATCTTGAAGGTCTCTTCCAACCTGGTGTATTGTATTGTATTGTATTGTATTGCAATTGCACCTTTGTGCAAAGCACTGTGAGGAAATTCTACGGAAGGGAGGGGCTGCACAGCTCAGAGTGGCACTGCTTGCACAGCCTGGCCTGAAGTGCCAGCAGCTGAATTGGGCCCCTTGGACAAGGATGGCTTGGCATGGAAATTTCAGTCACGCTATTGCTGCTCAGAGTTGGGTTTAAGCAACAGAGCTACTCTTTGTCATATCAATGATTCACTTGTTGGTAACTCAAAAACAGTCAGCCCTCTGCACAGTGAAGAATTCTTGCCTTCTTTTATTTAATATGATCCAGGAGACCATACTATCTCTAACTGCACAAATCAAAGCACATAAGCTGTGCCATCTTGTGATTCAGGGAGAGAGGTGTGCACACTGAGCACACATAAATCATACAGCAGTGATATCCTGAAGGCAAAAGGAATGATTTTGGGCATGCACAATACTTTGGAGTTCAAAATGTAATTTAAAGATGCTAAACCCTTCCTGGTTCAGCATCCTCACGCCTTTTATTTTTCCTCTCATTATCTCTATGTACTGTTACATTCTAAAGGAATTCTTCTCTAATAAAATGCCATCATTTAATGCACTGATGGTATTGCTGATTCAATTTTCTGCTTGTATAAATATCTTCTAAATCCATATTATAGCAGAAATATCACTGGCCCTAGGTGTAAAAATCTGTACTAATCATCTATGTAGCCAGAATTAATGGTCTAGTAATAACTGTCCTTTGATAAACTGATCAATCACGCCCTTTCTGCACTATCATAGCAGAATACAAGCATCCAGTAGGAAAAAAACACCCAAAACCCATTAGAAAAGAAAAGATCTGCTGGTTCTGAGCATGGATTAAAGGATTACTTAACCAGATGAAAGCAATGAGGGTGAAATTATTTCAAACAAATGGAAACACCGTTTGTTTCAAACTGAAATCTGGAAGGGCACAAGGAATACAAATCCTGGGTTGCATTATTTATGGAAGATACAATCCTGGGGAAAATTCAAAGTGCAGGAAAGAAATGCTCAAGTTCTCTTCCATTTTCCATGCCCAAAAGTTTGTACTGAAGACCAAAGGTATTTTGCTCAAATGCAGGCACTGGGACAAGCACATGAATGCAAATGTCTAAAAGCAGTCGAATATAACATGAACAGCCATACACAACAACCAGAATGTACCACTGGCCTTTATGGTCCAGCAGACTGGCATTATTTGTGGGTCTGAGTAGTTACTAGTCCAGTTTAGAAAAACCTTCCTAAAGCCTGGAGCTTTACAGCAGGGTGCACGCATGAAATCATTCTCTGCAGATTCAAAGCAAACAAGACAGGGTGGAACTATCAGAGAGGAATGATAAATGAAGATTACACAGTGCTGCTTACTTCCACAAGAGTTAGATTTGGCATCATAGACCATTGAGGAACTGCTTGAAGAATCTCAGGTCTATGGAAAACTGTTGATTCTGGCAGTTCTGCCAACACCATAATGCCAACAGGCAACATGTCCGAGGGGATGGAGCAAATTATAACCCTCTTCAGCCCCATAGCACATTGAGTAATACATGGGGTAGAAAAAGTAGGGAAGAGGAGTGTTACAGATATAGTCTATCTGCCCTGAAAATAAGGTTATTTCTTTACAATCCCAGTTGCATGTGGAAGTTTTATCACTGGACTGCCTAATTAAGATCTTAAAACACACACACACACATGCTCTAAGGGCTCCTAGCAGTAAGGAGCTGGGAGCCATAAAGAAGCTATCACGGCCCCTGGAAAGAACATCAGCAACTCTTCACAACAGAAACTGTTTCCAGTTTTGTGTCTTGGGATTGAAAGAACAGAATCCAAAAGTAGCAGTTCAAACCTTACTGCACACGATTCCTGGTCCTCTGATCCTACTTATTTCAAAACCAGCTCCAAATACACTCTCCTCCATGCCCCTGTATATACAGATTGTTACACACACAGAGAAAGTCACAGGCAAGTGAGTACAGGAACAGGTGCACCATCAGAAGACGTCCCTCCAGTTCCTAAACACTTGGTTTCTTGGTAACTGCTGTCATGAGTTTGAAAGGCACCATTTTGACCAGCCTGGGAGAAGCTAATGTGACTATAAATGATCTGTGAGGAAGAACTAACAGGTCTGTGGTTAAGAGGATAGCACTGAAGGCAAATGTAACAACAAGACTTCATATAAAGAGGAGGGCAGATTTCAGGTGGCACCCCATTGTTTGTCACGTCAATGGCACACACCCCAAAGTTTTCAGTTCAAAGAGCTGAAGTGCAAAAAGGGAGGATCATCTTATGAATTTCTAATGGTTAAGAGTACCAGAATAAATTGCTGGGGAGACTGTGAAGTGTCCTGCACTGAAGGCCCTTATTAGAACACAGTGAGGGTCAGGAATGATGCAGATATGGTTGATGTGGCCTTGGAGGAAGGGGTGGACCAGCTAACTCCTTGAGAGTCTCTTGAGATAGCACCACCCCGTGTCACTTCCAAAGCTTTGCAAGTTTAGTGGCTTGAGGAAGTGATGAGCTAATTATTTATGGGAAAAGATTCCAATAGGGTGATGTATCCACTAAAATAAGATTTTGCTGGATTTATAGTTTGTTCCCTGTCATTCTCATCTCTAGCAGATGAGGTGTGAAATTGCTTCAGTAGAAGGACGCAGCACATAACAGCACCAGACAGCACTTAGAAGAACAGAACTAAGACTGTCAAACTTCAGGATCATGCTGAGCTCATCACTACCTCTGGATCTGAAGTTTCATCCTTTACATTACACCTGCTGCAAACTATGAAAATCAGAGATCTGCTCACATGCTCAGCTTTTAATAGCTGGAGTACTGATGCTTTGTTTCAGTCTCTGCTATGAAGTCATCTCCTCAAAGCCAGCTCTGAATAGCAAAACTTTGGCACAGCTGGGTTAACAGTTGGACTTGGTGACCTTAAAGGTTTCTTCCAACCAAAACAATTCTGTCATTCTAAAGCTTTCAGATATTTCTATGAACATCATCAACACTGCTTTTGCACCTTTGTACTTGCACTTGCCAGAGAAGACACAGGCTGTTTCCACAAGCCAAAACAGACAACTCCCTGAAGTTTAAAAAGGAGAAGCTAATTTGGCCCAGAGTGGTTCAACTATTCCCATAACACAGAATGTCTACATGGATGTCTAAATGCAGATGAAACAAACGCCCTGTGGGCAGGATTATATCAGAATGATTGAAGAAGAGAAAGAGCCAATGAGCGTGGATTTTCCACCCAAGCAATGCGAGTCTAAGTGAATTTTAAACCACTGTAACTTCACCAAGGAGCCTACACAGAACTGAGGGCAGAATTTGACACCAAAGTAATTCTGCCTTTGTGTTCTACCTCTCAGTAATCCGTTTTAAATCTATTTGTCATACTCATCTTCCAGCTTTAGAAGCTTAAAGGAATTTTTAGTACTTCCAACACTCTCCCCAAAGAGGGAAAAAAAAAAAGAGATGCAAAGGAATTAATGAATTAAGATTTAATGCCCATCTTTAATTGCCAAGGCAGGGCAATTATATTATAATTCATTATAACCAAATCCATTCACCACACATATCCACACCCCAGGCTCTGTGAGATTCAGACACATCCTGTGAATTCACTCCATGGCAAAAGAAACCCTACTCCTAATTTTTATTAAAGTAGTGGTTAATTCACATCTACCATAATTGAAATACAAGACAAAACATTGTTATTAGCTCCCTGCTAGAGACCATACAATGATTTTAATGAACTTTTTATTTAGTCAGCATGCTGAAAATTAATTTCTCAAACTAAGAGTTCTTATCATTGAGGAAATTGCCTTCCTATAAGAATGGCCAATTATAATTAGTCAGTGCCTTCCAAAAAAAGCATGCTTGTGATGATTGCAGACTTCAATTTTTATTAATTTGCTTTTGAAACACCTCACTGTGCCAGTAAATGGAACAAACACATGGAGGGAGATAGCAAAACAGAATTTAATGCACAGGTACCCAAAAATTACCAAAGAATTCTCATAAGAAACTCCTCTGCTCCAGACACATCTTCAAATCTTCCCTTTTTGCCCTCTCCACCACATAGAAAGAAATGTTTCCATCTTGTTTGAAGGTTGTGGAGCACTGGAAGAGGCTGTCCAGAGAGGTGGTGAAGTCTCCTTCTCTAGAGTCATTCCAAATCCACCTGGATGCTGTCCTGTGCAACCTGCTCTAAGTAGACCTGCTCTGGCAGGGAGGTTGGACTAGATATCTCCAGAGATCCTTTCCAACCCCTATCATTCTGTGACTCTCTCGCAGAATACTACCTAGAAGTGAGATAAAAACTTTGTAGCTTAAGGTCTGGAGAGTCTGGATTCATTATTTTAATACAAAACAGTATTTTTTTAATTTAGAAGCTGCCTAGGGATCCCAGAACTCCTCTCAGAAAAGCAAGCAAAAGACCCTTTCCTCTTTGCTAGTGACAAAACAGAGCATACTCATGGACAGGTACAAATCAGCTATGCCAAAGGACTGCCACACAGAAAAGCCATTATTACACTGGCTGATTCTTTTCAAAGTGTTAAGCATCATCTACTGCATACTTCATTCTCACATCTCTCCACGCTCTCTCTTCCTCACCTCTTCCCAATTCAAAGGAAAGGAGTAAAAGTGACACTATCATCAATTTCCAGCTCCTACAGCCTTCAACTTAACACACTTCCCCCGTCCGTCGATGTCTGGTGTCTTGCCACATTCTTAGCTGGGTAATCTTCAGATCCTGTGGCCTTCTCAAGACCATACCAATGCTTAGAGGGGTGTGATCCAGGAGAGTCCTGCTGATAAGGGACACCTGTCATGGTTATTTAATGTCACACATTTCCTTCCAGTTCTCTGTTTCATTTGAAGGCCTGGCAGTATCTGCTGTTAACATGTCAGAAAACATGGATAAGGCAATTTCCAGTGAATTCTGTCCAGTTAGCGTAGTGGTTGGTCTAAGCCTGTGAACTTCAGCTGACTGTTTTGGCAGCAGTACATGAGGTACGATCCATCTCTTGTCCAAACAACAGAATGTACCTTCAACAGCTTCCGTGCACAGGGAAGCTACATAAACGATCCACTGATCATCAGGAAGTGTAAAGATTTCTGAAGTGTCTTGAACAAGGACATTGTGAGCACCAGCAATGGCACCAGAAAGGACCAGTCACTAGGGAGGTCTTGTCTATCCCATCCTATAGCTAAGGGAACCAAAGAATTTCTGGGGAGACTCAGAAGGAAGAGACTGTGGAGGGAAACCAGAAGAAAAAGAAATGCAGGAAACTGAGAACTCTGCACGGCATAGCTGGTACCACTACACTCATTTACTCAACTCTTCCAGACCACAACATCCCAATGCAGAACAGGGAGGTCATGCACTCAGCTGAAACAATATCCTGCAGATCTTCACTGCTGGACTGCACCATCTCTTCCACAAAACATGGAAGTAGTTCCAGATGTAAAATTCACTCAATTTGAGCTTTGAAACCAGGACAGCATCCTCATAAATTTAACAACCATTGTGCATTTCACTTCTTTGGAGGGAGTTGAGGTTACTACATAGTCTAGAAGAGGTTCCTATATGCATTTCACCTTCCTGGACAGGATCTGTTCAATATCTGATTCCATCTAATTTTAGCCTTGTGAAAGTTAATTAGTCTTATCCAGACCTCAAAGTGGCTTCCTAATCTAAAAGGTTTATTTCAGTGTCTGGCACAAAGACAAAATGGACAACTCCCCCAGGCAAGGCATCTGGCTTTCAGATAGCTGTGCAGATGAGATGAAGCTAAGCAACTATGTTCTGGTTAAAAGTGTAGCCTGTGAAAAGGAATTTATTTGTTGTATCATATAAATACAACAGATACAGCTCTCGAGTGCATCCCTCCTTCGGGGCTTAAGCTCTCTGCTCCAACTAGATGGGTGGCTTCTCTCTGCTCTTTCATCTCAAGCCTTTACCTTTTTTCCCCCCTCTTGAAAACCTGCCTGACTGATACAAACAGACCTGTTTCCAAATCGTATCAGCAGCTCCATCTGTCAAAAAGTTCATCTCCAATGCAATTTCAAAAGCGAAGATATCCGTGCTAGGTGTCTGCACCAGTTCCATACATCAAGCATGCTACACACAAATGCACCACATGCCACTAACAGGGAATACAACTTCCTGTACAGAGCCAAGGGAGAGCAAAGTAATAGAAATGGAAGATAAAATGTTTTGTAGCCAGCAGAACACCAGCTGATAGCAATTTCTCTTTCAAGCCACAGTATACTTAATTTATTTATGGGCACTGGTAAAACGTTATTGGCGCAGTCCTGTGTAGGAAAACACACCACAAGTGCCACTTGATGAAAAAGCAGCTGGGAAGGAGAAACATAAAGAAAATGAAAAATGTTTGCCTAAATATCAAGTCACTTTTCTTGCAACAGAATAATGATAAAGCTGGGAGCAAAGACACGCAATTAGGGGTGAGAACAACTCGGTACAGCCTATGCCCAGCACATAGCAGTGGCATATTTAGGAGCTCTATTGGGGAAGTATCTAGAGATGAAAAGTAATAACTCAGGATCTTTATGCTCTGAACTATCAAGACCAATATATTTATGTTTCTGATACTGGGACTTACCATCCACATTAAGGTCCTGCTGATGTTTTGCAAATAGATTTGTGCTTTTCATGGCTTTACTGGAGCGTAGGGTTTCATGGTTTTATTTGGGTATTTCAGATGCTTTGACCTGTGCAAAAGCTGGCAGCACAAGTGGGAATTGAGGCAGACAAGATGTTATCTTACCATGCTAGTAAGGAAATGAAAGAGAAAGAAAGAATACCAAAATGAAACAAAGCAAGGTGCGATCGCTGAAGAGTTTTCAGGCTCTTCCATGAATGTCACATTTCAGCTGCTACAGATGCCAAAGTGCAATTGGAAGGGTCAGAAGCAGCAGGCTTCTCTTTGATTCAGAGTGCATGCAGAAGCACCAGTCTCAGCATTGCATTTTTAGGTCAGCAACCTCCAAATCTCCCAAGATCTAAGAAACTCTTCACATAATTATGAACAGGTTTTTAAACACTCTGGACTACTGAGGCAACTTGTGGTGATCGGAGTAAGAAGTTGTGGAGGATAGTTAACAAAGACACTGTGGAGGCTAGGTAAGAGCATTTAGCTTTGGGTTGCAGCTGGATATTCACTGGGGCCATTCACCACGGCCCCAGGGGCGCTGAGGAGCTGAAATCTACCAAGAGCACTGCTACTTCAGCAACTAGATAAAAACACCATGCCTCTCTAAGGGCATACTGCAAACAATCACCAGGTGAGACTCCTGCACGACTCATATGTCAGGCAAACAGGAGAAAAATCAGGAGGGAGGGAGGGAGGGAGAGGCACAAACACATTGTACCTACAGGAGACAGGACAATTCACAGTTCTGCCACCAGTGGCAAGGATGCAAGGTCGTGATGCCTGATAAAATCAAAGTTGGAAATGTTGCTTACAGAAGTAGTACAAAATCACTGCACCGTGCTCTCCTTTGAGGTAGCTAAATGCAACTTGGATTTTGAGGAGAAATGGGTTCCACGGGCTAGTGTGAATTGACTATAACACACAAACCATTAGAGTTCAGAACAGAATTCACAAATGATGGTCATTTTTGAGCTAATTCTGAGTCCTGGGGCAGCTTTATGGTCTGCTGAGAAAGCAGCAGAGGCATTTTTTTCTGAGTTGTCTGTATTAACAGTATGGAAAGCAGAGGTTCTATCACAGTTTTGCAGACTTCTCCAGCCTGTTAGCAACGTTTCACCGCTTGATTTAAATGTGAAAGGTCATCACAAAGGTCCCTACTGAACACAGAACGAGGCTTAGATGCTGCAGCCTTCACAGCAAAGACGCATTTGCTCTTAGAGACCTCTACATGCATTTTCTGTTGGGTTTTCTTTGTTGTGTTTTTTTTAACCCCCAGCAATTAAAAGAAAGGAGGAACTCCATGAACACACTTGAAATATCACATTAAAATAATTACAATAATGCTTCCTTACAGTGCATTAAGGATTGCTGTAATGTGCAATGATCCCTAGGACTGCTTATCTGTACATCCATTTATCACAGGGCTCTGTTTGTCTGTCGTTAAGGATAAGATGGCAAGTGAAGGGCTTAAGTGATTCAATTGCTGAGCTTACAAATTAAACCTATCCCAGAAACAAAACCTACTTGTACAGATTCAACCTACAGATTCAATTCTATCCTCTTGCCTTGTAGTTAAAGAGAGCATGACAGTTCCAGATTTTGGAGCAGCACTTCATCTGTATGCATCCCTCTTGGCTGGCTCAAGAGCCACTCCAGGGATGCACACATACAAGACATGGATGCTGCTCACTAATCTCCCTTAGGTGAAACAGATCGAATCCTCAAACAGAAGTTTCAGGAAGGACAATACTGGACATCAATTCTGGTCTGCAGACTTAGCTTTCCTGTCCCTACACTTTAAAGACAATGTACATATGGTGAACCAGACATTCAAATAAAGCTGTGGACGACACAGAGACACATATCAATGCCAAGGTTCATTGATATATTGCAGCCAGAGGACAGAGAGAGGAAAGCCAGAACATGCCTGAATGACTAAACAAGGCTCGCCACACTGATACTCATTTTCAACATCTTACTATTAGAGAACCTTTTAGTGCAGACCACCACCAGAATACATAGGAAAGTATTTTTGATTCATCTTGCTGTGAACTGCTTAACACCATTTTGGAGTTTAAAGTAACTTCCAGATGAGCAAGGGCTGCAAAGCTGGAATATAAGCAATCAGATTAGAGCAGAAATAATATTATTTTATGCAAATCTCTTTAATCTGAAGTAACAAGAACAGGAAGAAAGGTAGCAGTGATTCAATTAGTGTTTTGATGACTTGGGCCCCTGGTTTATAGCAAAGGAAGATTTAATTCCTAAATACACATGGGTTGTCATGTTTTAGCTGATGAATTGCAAGAGAATGCTTAACTGATTTTCATCCAAATCTTTTAACTTTTGGTTTAGATCACGACTTTACTCCTGCCTGGACCAAAAGCCTCACTACACAATCATGCATATGGAGTTCTCCTGAGTCTGTATTACAAGTGAGATAGAGGGAAGCAGTCAGAGAAAATGGGCTGCCTTTTGCCAGTCCCTGTTTGCATTCATGGAGGTTTGCAAGCCCGTGACAACCATGCTCAGTGTCTCTCCTGAAGTTTATGCACATTACTCCCATCAAATAGAGAACCTATATTTTTTCATGTGGTGCCAAAATGTCTATCAAGGATATAGATTCATTTATTTTTCCTTCTTTGCTTTGACTGGAAATCTATTCCAAGAAATACCTTCTTCAGCATTTCTTCTGTACTTGCAATGAAATTAGTTGCTTTCCATTAATCAAAACACAATCACAGAATCAGAGGGCTAGAATGGCACTTCTGGGAAGGATGCTGATTCCTTTCCCTCCTCCATAGCTTCATCAGCTATCAGTGTGTGATTATCTGCAAGACATTTGTCTAGCCTGTTTCAGAATACTTTCAAAAACAGTCTCCACAACCTCTTTAAAATGCTTAGGTATTGCTGTCATTACAAAAGCCAAAATTAATCTTCCTTGCTGTATCCACAATGGACAGCAAACAGTTCCTCCGTTTTGCAGTTAGTTTTCTGTATTTGAAAATGGGATTTGAAGGTTGCTTTGGGGGTTTAGTTGGTTTATTTTCTCTCCACACTCTCCTTCAGTCTTTCTTTGCAGAGCATATTTTCTGCAGCTCTGATCATAGCTGTTACTTTTCCCTGGGCACTTTCCAGCTGATTCATACTACTCTAGAAGCCTCAAATCTGGACAAGGTATTGCAGCCAAAGGTCTTACTGGCGCTGACTAAGAGCTGAAGGATTACTCATGGTTACACATGCCAGTGAACATTTGCCTTTGCTGCAACAGAATGGCGTTGTTGACTCATGTTCTATTTGTAATCCACTGTAATCCCCCACTTGTTCTCCCAATTTATCACTGCCCAATTGTTTTGCAACCTGTTTTGTGGGGATGATAATTCTTACCAAGGCAAAGAACTTTGCAACTGCCCAGACTGAACTTTAGCCTTTGTTTTCAGACCAGTTCTTCAATCTCTCAATGTGACTGTGCTACCTTTCCTAGGCATACTCACTTCAGCATCTACAATTTCATGAAAACAGCGAATACTGGACCCAAAATGGATCACAGAGGAGCCCTTCCCAACTTACCCCTCCAGCCTGACATTGAACTACCAGCAGTTCAGAATACCATCAGAACGCCTTTTTCCAACTTATTTTGTAGTCACCTCATAATGATTTCTTTTAGACACTAGTTCTTTAACTTATAAGACAGTAATGTAAGAACATGTCACAAGCCTTATTAAAGTCAAGACAGGAGCTACAGCGAGCTCATTGCTGAGTCTCTAGGCCTGTAAATGTCACAGAAGAAAATTGTTAAGTTTGACATCCATACCAGCTTTATTCTTCCCCTTATCTTCTGGATGCTAACTAATATTTGCTTTATTATCTGTTCTATTACTTTTCCCCCCAGGGTTTCAGGTTCAACCCACAGGATATAAACTCATGTTTTCTTCCTTTCAAAAACATTCATTCTGCTCCTTCCCCAGTCTTCTACAATTTCACACATTGTCAAGGGTAATTCCTAGTATCTTTAAAATAACTTCAGCCAATTCTCTCGAATCTTAGATCAATTCCAGCTGATCTGCAAGCATCTAATTTACTGAAGCCTGTTATTTCTCTAATCCTGAATCTTACACTACAGTGGAAGACAGTAACTACAACAGCCCCTGGTCACTGCTGACCTTTGAAGTGAAAGCCAAAGCAAAGACAGGTAACGCTGCTTTGGCCTTCTCAGCAATGCCTTTGTGTGTCTCTTCTCCACTGAGCAGTGAGCCATCATTCTGATTGCTTTTTCCCTTCCTTCTAATACACTTGTAAAAAACAGTTATTCTTGAATCCTCGCTCAAATATCCCATTTAATACTTGGCTTTCTCAGTTTGGGCTCTCAAACTGAGGTATCTCTTACAGCACATAAGGAAGAAGCTTTGCAAGCATTTATTTCCTAAACACACGTGACTTCGAAGGTTCAGGTAGGTTTCCAAAAAAGAACTGAAGTGAACTGAAGCAAAGGAATGAGACTGCTGCTCATTAAGTGACGTCAATGAGAGAAGGGCTGGGCACTGTGATCCTCCTCAGAATGTATTTCACTTCAGCGGGAGCTGGATGAACATGGGGAAGCAGGAATATCCCTTTAAAAATCACATCTGCTTTACAGTTAATGAAGTAAGACATATTAAAAGACAACTAAGCACCATTATTGACAGAACTAACAAGTGCTCCCCTAATAGAATTCTAGACAAGCAACCTATCGATCATTGTCTCTGCTCAAAGCACATCAGTCATAACGCAATCACAGGCAGCCAGCCCACCTCTGTCACTTCTGATGCCATATTTAACGACTAAATTGGTTGCTTACAAGCTTTAAGGAACTCAGTATTATACCTCGTGCCCAAGAAGAGAACCACAGGCAGCTGCTAGGAGGATACAAGCAGCCGTGAGTGCTTGCAGCGCATGTGATGGAAGACAACTCCGGGAGCTGCGTCTCGGCTATTGTTGCCTGTTGATTCAGTTAGCACGTTTCAAGATTGTACTGATTTAGTGAAGATTTGCAAACATAATTCATGTGCAGCGGTCCCATGAATAAGCCTCTAAAAGTAATTCAACCACAGTCAAAAAATAAATTGCAAAATAAGTTATTCAATTGAAATCTGCCATCTGAGGCACAGTAATAGAAAACATTTATTATAAAACTAACATATATTTGTGGCTAGAGATCTGTGCAGTATTAAACAACTCTCTGAAAGGAATTTATGCAGGCTCTTCTGAAAGAACATCTTAACTGGGCTAACAGAAAATTACATGTTCAAAAATAATTGCAGGTTCTATGATTTTCATCCTGCATCACAGGCTTCCCATTATCTTCCTTTTTGTTTTGGAAGGCTGATGAATTTTAGGCAAACTTTATCCTCCACAGCTGCAGAAGCCCATTTGTGGATTAGTTAGAGACTGGAAGACCCAGGTACAATTCAGTGCAGGAAGGAGGAGAGGAAGCACAAATACCAATATCGCTGATCGGGAGCTTCTTCTCATGACAAGTCCAGCAGCTTGGAACACTTGGGATTGCTATCACCAGCCATGGGTAAAACAGTACCACATTTCTAGCCAGTCCCTTTGCCTCAGTGCAGAAGGCAGGGGCAAGGTAGGACACCCAGGCCAGCTCAGGCCACTGCAATCACCTGAGTGGCACGGTCAAAATAGAAAGGGCGAGACTTGCATCTACTTGAACAAACAGTTCCACAGTTCATTGGATGGTTTTAGGCATAAACCTGGGAAAAAATCTCAGCACTGCAACAGAACCAAGATTTTTCTCCCTTCCTGTGTCCTTCTACAGCCTTATGGCCAGTAAAAATAGCAGATCGGTGGTCAGAATATTTCTGGATTCAGATCACATGTGTCTGCAAATCAAAGTGCATCCCATTACTTCCTCAGTTCCCCTGTTCTGGGCAATGATGCTTTAAAAAACGTCACAAGGCAAGACAAAAGGTCACCATTCCAGACTGTTTCCAGCAACTTTAAACTCAACAAACATGTCCTTCCTTGTGCATCTGCTCAGACAATTAATAACATCCATTTGCCTGTAGAAGAACTCACTACAGCCATTGAAAGGTAGCCTTTGGTAGATTTTCTCTTTTTTTAAAGAGTTTTTACTTACAATACATAAAAGCCTTAATGAGTTAATTTTCTGGCAAGTCTGAATAGGTGCAGACTATCAGACACATTTAATTACCATATCAATACCTTGAGAACTTGTAAACTTTTTCCCTAGCCGCCTCTTTTCTTTCCCCACTGTGGATGGAGAAGACTAGGAAAGTATGGCAAGTTAGCTGTCAAGCTCCTTAAGAACTCTCAAATGACCTTGTCAGAAAAAAAACCCAACTCTTTGATTCATATTTTAAAATCCTGACTAACCTGCTCCTTCTACTCCTGTGCAGCTCTGACAGGCCTGAGCTCAGTATTAATGCGTAGCAATCATCTGCAGGCTCTACGCTCCCCTGCCTGCCGCAGCCCGAACGCCTCGTTAGCTCGGCTCGCTCCGAAAGATGCTCGTCTTTGTATTGCTTTCTCCTGGCTTCAAGATGAATAAAAAGCTGGGCCGGTAGCTAGGCTAAAAATAACTTCTGATCACTCAAGTCCCCTCTGAGACAGAGCAGAAGCATTCAGGTTGACTTGCCTCCAAAAGGCATGCTATGCAAAGATACCTCACGTGAGTCCCGCCGGGCGCTGAGGCACAAGCCGTGTTTGCCTTTCAACAAAACAAGGTATTGCTTTTCTTCAGACATCCACGCAGAGACTCCTCTGCATGCTGCAAGCAGAAAGCTGTCAGCTTGATTACACTGCTTTTGTTTGAAAATGTATAATTAAATAATTCAAACTGCTGGAAGAAGCCTACCTCTGTTGGGTTTGGGGGTTTGGTTGGGCTTTTTTGGAAAAGAATAGAGTTGGTTGGACCCAGCAGACTCTGCTTTAAAAGATGCAAATGAAATACAAGCCTAGAAGCAAAACTGCAGATATTCAAAAGCTCTGACTACTGTTGGTTTTAAAATGTGTTAAACATACTGAATCCTCCAGCTGCCTTTGCAAGATCACCTCTGGCAGGTGCAAGCACTTGCAGTTACTTCTACATTCTGCCCTCCCAGCTCCTTCATTGGGATTCTACAGCCTGGCTGCCTTATAAAGACTTCACAGTTAGAATATGCAAACATGAGTTTAGAATTAGAATTGAGAAATAGGATTTAGACAGCAAAAACCTGTCAATTTGACCCCAAAAGTGGGCATTCACCCCAGTTAGCCCCAGTTTAATGATGCTAGATTCAGATTTCCCATACAACCCAGGGAGAGAGGCAGTTGTCTGCTTTTCTTCACCCACCAAAGGAGTTTCTTTTCTTTAATCACAGTAGGAAGAACTTGGGTGTTATGAGGTTAAAATCTGCCTTTGGGATATCTCTGAAAATAACAACTGTGTGGTAAGAACACAGAGCTGCTAGTGAGTCCACAGGAGAAAACTAGGGCTCCTTACTGCAGTACCTGCATAGGCTCTCTGGCTATAAGAACCCCAAAAAAGCCCAAAATAAAAAGCTTTCTGTCTCCAAAATCACACAAAGCACAAGGGGACATTTGAACACCCCAAAGCCAAAAGGAACAACGTGGAGGAACATGTCAGGGCAGGGAAAATGAAGAGGTTAAAACTAAAGACAGATTAAACAATTTTCTTGCAGCTTGCATTACAGAAAAAAAAAATTATCTTCTGACTATTCCTTTTTCTGTGCATGGAAAAACACAGAAATGAAACCCGTGGTGGAAAACTGCTCCATGAAGATCTAACTGAACTGCTCCATGAAGATGTAACTGAACTGCTCTGTACAAATTGAATTAAACTAAGCAATAGTTTTCTAAGGTAATTTGTTTGTGTAAGTAACCTTTTAGGAAAGACATGAGTGGCTATTTGAAGGTTCCAGTCCAAGTGAATCTTACCATGGCCAAGAGTAGTGACCTCTTTGCCAGAAGAAATGACTTACTGGCCAAATAAAATCCATTAGCAAGATCTGAATGGGTCAGAAGCTGTGCACTGGTGTCTGGAGCAAGGCAGAGTATCGCATTCAGGCTGCATCAGCTAGCCTGCATCCTGCTCTCTGGTGACAGACTACCTATAGTCTTGGGGAGATTTTACACTGAAAGAGAAATGATCCTTTTCTCTGTACAGAGACAAGAATCTCTAACAGATGTGTGACTGTATTGCTTCAAGGTATCCACATGTGATTTTAGATTCTCTGAAACGATTTGTGGTTTTGCCCTGAGTCAGACATCTCAGTAACACAACCAACAAGACAGTTTTAAAGCATGTCACTTCAAAATCTTTTTTGCAGTATTTTGCCAGGATTTACCTTTTTTGTTTTTCCTCTTGGGAAGAAAAAGGGTCACAAGGCCTCTGAAAATGGTAGGAGCGTTAAGTTCCATTTGAAGCCAGTAGGATTTATAATCCTAAATCTCTCAAACACCTTTGAAAGTCACCGTGGATATATGCCTAGACAAAAACATCATCTCTCCCTTTCCTTTGACACTGAAGCTGCATTTCCATAAGGACACAGAATCTCCACTCCTCAGCTCTAACATACATAAGCCCTCAGTGCTGCTCCTGTGAGCTGCCCGCAGACAATACAGGGAACATGTCTGACAATGAAATACAGAAAAGATGTAAAGTGAATTTTTTTAAGCTCCTTCAGAGACTTCCAGGGGGCATTTTTTCCCTAAACACTTCAGTAATTTTGAAGATTCAATCTCTGATTGGCAAGGCTGCTCTCTTTTCTCACTCCTGTTTATAAAACAAATGACTGCCAAGCTCAAATGGAAAGCAAATAAACCATGCATTGTGGTTTCATCTCCTCCACTGCCCTGTCATTTATCCAGTCACCCCATCATTCATTAGTTCTTGCCTCTCCTTCTCCTTAACTGATTCACTCTTTCTTCTCATGTGTGCTGTGATTCACAAGTATCATCTCATCCTGGTTGGGCTCCAAAGGCATAGAAAGGTTTGGTTTGTTGTTTTGTTTTTCTCCTGCAACAATGGTTGGGTTTTTTTCAAGTAGTTATTAAAAAATAAGCATCTAAACTATTGGGCACCTCCTGAAAGTATGCAACATGGACATTATCTACTATTCTTTAACCATTATCCACTGGTTAAATCCCAGTGACACCAGACCTAGGTCACGCTTGGAGAAGAGCATTTCCGTTTTACTTTGTCGTTTCCTTCCGTGCATCACACTGCGACTGTTTCCCCATGAACTCGACCTGGCTGCTCAGTAATTTGCCCAAGCAATTTACTTGGAATGCAGGAATGTAAAATTGCAACAATTATATCTCCAGATAGCCACTTCACATGCTGAAGGGCAGAGGAGGTCTCACACTCTACTTGAATGCCACTTAACTTTGACTACAGGATCCAGAAGAGAGGAGGACTGTGCAATGCATCTACATGACTGAAATTCGTTTGTATTGCAGTTACTGTGTGCATGATCATTCCTCCCTGAATGATTTCAGGATAACACCTTTGAAAATCCCTACAAATTTCAGAGCAGAAGTAGACTGAATCCTACGGAATAACATCTAAATAAAATTCTAGGACACATGTTGTGCAGTTTCAGAGACATGGTGCTGAGCAATGAACCCAGGCTAGCCAAAGAAATCCAGGAGCCTGAGAATGCTTTAAGCAATGGAAGAAGTCTCCCGTCCAGCTACAGTTTTACTGCTGTAATATCCTCACCTCATCTGTGCTCTCAAGCAGGATTGTATCAGCTTCACTGAATGTTATAAACAGGAAAAATGAGCAACTGTCAAAAGGCAAGCAGACAAACTAACCAACCTGGGCCTTGCCTTGTGAGTGGTTACTTTCCACAAATCAAAGGGTTGATGATTGCTTTTACCAAATGAACTGAAGCTGTGCATGCTGCAGCTTTTAGCAGTCGCCCTGCAAATTTGTCCTGTTCTAGAAAGCTTTAAGAAATAATGAAATACAAAACCCAGGTGGTTTCACATTATAATTTTTGAGGGTGCACTGGCATGAACTCTTACAGAATCATAGTGGCAAAGTGACAAATAGAAGAGACAGCAAAGTTAAAGTACAATATTTTGATATTAAGCATGAAATGACAGCAGGTTATCAGCTTGTACTGCTTCTGTACCTGTCTGTCAGAGGATGGACTCCTGAGATTTCTTTGCATATAGAGTTGATCACTAACAAGACATTAAGCATCAAACACAACCCACCACTGCTAGCAACAACAGGGCTGATGTTTCCAGTGATGCTCATCTACAGTATTTAGAGCGAGTCTCTTACCATCCCATCTGAGAAACTCTTTGTTGGCTATGAACACCAAGCAGAGAATGCTTGATGTGGAGTTGCTATCTGAGACCTCTTTTAACTTGCCAGGCTGAAGTCCTCTCTCCTGGCATGGCTATTGTTTCCAGGGCTATCCTGCACACAACAATTACAATATTTTTCATTGTTTGTTTTTTTCCCCTATCCTTTGGGGGCTGTCCAGGAAATTGCCAAAATGCTGCAGTAACTTAACCACTCACCAAGACAAAGTGCAACACTTAGGGGATCTGTATCTGAATCAGTGTCATATACACAACAGCCTTTTCTCTTGAAAAACAGCCCTGAAACTCATACATTAGAACTAGCTTGAAAGAATTGGCCCCTGAAGTGTTAGGAAATGCAGCAGTGACATTTATGACATTCATTTAGCAAAGTTTTTAACGTGTGGGAAAATACACATGGCGAGAGCTGCTGGAAATTGCACGTCAGGCCGAGATTCATTGTTACAGAGAATCCTCCTATGCATATATATATCATTATTGAATAGAAACTGGCATGGATGGGGATTAAAAAATGTGGCTGAAAAATACAGAGATGAGTCAAACCTTTACACATAAACCACCTCAAGCTGTGACTAAATTGGGAAGGCGATGCAAGTATGAATATAACTCTTCACTAATGCATGGGACAGATGGAGGAAGAAAGGCATAAAGTAGATGAGGATAGCACAAAATAGCAGAAGACAACCACAAAACGTGTGCCAACTTTACCTTGATCAAAAGGCTTGTTTGGATTCCAGTTTCTGAAATAATCATCCTACATGGGGAGAAAAGGGAAAAAAAAAGAAGTCTCAGGAAAAACAGAATCAATCTTCTCAGTACAATGTCACACAACTGAACTGAACTACAAAGGAATCAACTCCTCTTTTGATCCCATATATTTAGCCCCGATCAGATAAGATTATCAGCAGATTGTGTCCTAAAGAGAAGTAAATGCAGCTTAGAAATTAAAGAATGAACATTTCCTTGGATATTCAGCACCTTGATTTTTTTTTCTTCTGAACTCTGATTTTTCAGAGTATGCCTGTCATGAAATATTTTCTTTACCACTCTCTATTATTTCCTATCAGCCTGCAGCTTTTGATAACCAAGATAAGAGTGTATTGTTCTGATGATATAACATGATCCACACCATCCTGCTGTGGTGAAAGTCAGCAAAGCAAATCCCAAATACTAACACTCATTTGGACAAATGTAAATGACAGCACTGTGAGGAACAGATACAGAGCAACAATACCATGAGGGTTATACCTAAAGTACAGTGACATCCAGGAGCACTTGCAGTGAATACTTCTGTCACTGTTCCCACTAGGAGATTTGTTTTAATCTCCTTAAAGTTAATGTAATATATCAGATATTATCCTGCTGTGAGCCTTGTGGTTCTGTTTTACATCGCTCTGATTGGACTTGAAAATGGAGAAGGCCGGAAGTGCCAGCAGGCCGCAGCGTTCCTGGCCAAATGAGTATTGTGCTGCCAATGAGTCTCTCTGCAGAAATCATGGAAAACTCTTCCGTCTGCAGCATCAGTTTGCATTCTATGTACTTAGCAAATATTTACCTGAAGGCAAAGTTTCCCCCACGTCAGAGTGGGATTCCAGCCCAACTGTTCTATTTAGCTTCAGCATATTCTGTGTATCTCACTTGCATCCTCTTTGAGAGGATGTGATGCCAGCAGAGCAGCCTATGTGAAGGGAGGGAGCATGGAAGCTTTCTGCAACACTGGCATATTTTTTCTACATATTAATCTTTATTTGCTTTTTAATATATCCAGTGTTCTTTTTTGTTTCTTGAGGGTAGCCACTGCAGAGATGTCTTTCTCAAGCTGTTCAGAATGCCACTTAGATTTCTTTCTCCTGACAGAAGGGTAATTGAAACCCCACCAGTGTGAATAAGACACCTAAATTATTTCTTCCCCAGGACTTTGTTTCCTATTTACCTCCAGCACATTGAATTTCACATGCTCTCATGCAAACAAGTCACCCTAATTTGGAATACTGGGGAGATGGAGGAGGCAGCATGTCCTATTTTTGGGGTTTAGAACAGCCCATGGGGCTGTCACAAGACGAGTGGGGACTCTCCATGCCCTCACTTGAAGGCCAGTGGATGCACCTCATGGTAGCATGCTCCCTTCTGAACACCATGGCCAGCAGGAGAAGAAGAATGTACAAACCCTGAATGAACTGCGGGCTGCTGTCTTGCTCTGGGGACAGGCAAGGATGGGCAAATTCTCCCTGTGATGAAGGAAGCTGGATGGAATTCTCATGACTATCAGGAGGAAAGGTATTTTCTTCCCCCAAGTACAATCTTGCTCATTGCCTGCACTGACTTCACAGACAGTGATGATCTTCCACAACAACAACAAAGATTATTATTCAGAATTTACTTCAGATACATCAAAAGTGTCTTTAATTTTTCTTCAGAAGTGAGGGGTTGGGCATCAGAAACAGAACCAGAGACTTGTCTTTGAATTCTACAGCCTTGTTAATATAAACGCTTGGACCCCCACAAGTCCATGGGACCGGATGGGATCCATCCTAGGGTGCTGAGGGAGCTGGCGGATGAGCTGTCCAGGCCGCTCTCCATCATTTTTCAGCAGTCCTGGCTCACTGGAGAGGTCCCAGAAGACTGGAAGCTGCCAACATGGTGCCCATCCACAAGAAGGGCCGGTTGGAAGAGCCAGGGAATTATAGGCCTGTCAGCCTGACCTCAGTGCCAGGCAAGATTATGGAGCGGCTCATCTCGAGTGCGATCACACAGCACTTACAGGATGGCCAGGGGCTCAGGCCCAGCCAGCATGGATTTAGGAAGGGCAGGTCCTGCCTGACCAACCTGATCTCCTTCTATGATAAGGTGACCCGCCTGGTGGATGCGGGGAGGCCTGTGGATGTGGTCTACCTGGACCTCAGCAAGGCCTTTGACACCGTCCCCCACAGCAAACTCCTGGCCAAGCTGGCAGCCCATGGCTCGGACAGGATCACACTGTGTTGGGTTAGGAACAGGCTGGAGGGCCGAGCCCAGAGTGGTGGTGAATGGCACCACATCCAGCTGGCGGCCTGTCACTAGTGGTGTGCCCCAGGGATCAGTGCTGGGCCCCATGCTTTTCAACATCTTTATGGATGATCTGGATGAGGGCATTGAGTCCATCAGCAGTAAATTTGCAGATGACACCAAGCTGGGGGCAGCAGTTGATTTGCTGGAGGGCAGAGAGGCTTTGCAGAGAGACCTCGACAGGCTGGACAGATGGGCAGAGTCCAATGGCATGAGATTTAACACATCCAAGTGCCGGATTCTGCACATTGGCCACAACAACCCCAGGCAGTGCTACAGGCTGGGGTCAGAGTGGCTGGAGAGCGGCCAGGCAGAGAGGGACCTGGGGGTGCTGGTTGATGGGAAGCTGAACATGAGCCAGCAGTGTGCCCAGGCAGCCAAGAGGGCCAACCGCATCCTGGCCTGCATTAGGAATAGTATGGCCAGCAGGAGCAGGGAGGTCATTGTGCCCCTGTACTCTGCTTTGGTTAGGCCGCACCTTGAGTACTGTGTCCAGTTCTGGGCCCCTCAGTTTAAGAAGGACATTGAGACACTTGAACGTGTCCAGAGAAGGGCAACAAGGCTGGTGAGAGGCCTTGAGCACAGCCCTGTGAGGAGAGGCTGAGGGAGCTGGGGCTGTTTAGCCTGGAGAAGAGGAGGCTCAGGGGCGACCTCATTGCTCTCTACAACTACCTGAAGGGTGGTTGTAGCCAGGAGGGGTTGGCCTCTTCTCCCTAGCAACCAGCACCAGAACAAGGGGACACAGTCTCAGGCTGCACCAGGGGAAGTTTAGGCTCGAGGTGAGGAGAAAGTTCTTCACCGAGAGAGTGATTCGTCATTGGAATGGGCTGCCCGGGAGGTGGTTGAGTCTCTGTCCCTGGAGGCGTTCAGGAGGGGACTGGATGTGGCACTTGGTGCCATGGTCTGGTTGTGAGGTTGTGGTTACAGGTTGGACTCGATGATCTTCAAGGTCTCTTCCAACCTTGGTAATTCTATTCTATTCTATTCTATTCTATTCTATTCTATTCTATTCTATTCTATTCTATTCTATTCTATTCTAAAAAACCTCCTCATGGTTATACAAAGCTTTGTAATTGATTGTGAGGTACTGCTAAATTCACCAAGCATTAATCACTTTTCAGAATGTGTTTGGCTTTAAGCTTTTTGAGCAGACTCATTTTCTTTCAGCAACAAAATACTCTTATTTTTGCCTGCTTATGTTTTTTCCTAGGTGTTGCTTTGCTGCTGAGTTTTCAGCACCAGAAACTGTTAAATAATTCAGATCCCAAGAAAGATTTCCTATGCTGTTGGCATATGGAACCAGTTTGGAAATAAGGACTGGAAATGGGGTGTATCTCAATTTCAGTGGCAAAGGAATATCTTACAGAAAATGCACCTTCCTCACAAAAAAGCCCCACAAAATACCCCTCTCTTCCCTGAACCTATTCTTTCTCCTTTTCTCCTTTAGGCAGATCTGTTTACTGTTCCCTTTTGAAAACTGAAACTATATTTATTTTAGCATGTGGCTGAAAGTACAGCATGATAACACAGGAAAATACACAAGGAAAAAACATATGCAACCCCCTCCTAAAAAGCAGAATAGAGAAAGCCTCTGAGATTTTCAAGACATACAACTCATTATTATTTATAGGAGTAAATAATGACTTTACATGCACTAGAGCTATACAGTCAACAGCAGTTCAAAATAACTTGTGCCAGTTGGACAACAGAAAATACAGCACTAGAGTTCCACTTCAGCATTGATATACCAGCAAGAGCTGTAACTGAATGGTTATGGCACCGTAAAGGTGAAATTCACCCTGTAGATAGAGCTGAGCAGAAAATCTATGGCTCATTTAAATACCACCTAAAGCTCTGGCAGGGCTTTGTGCTCTTGCTCTGCAAGGTGCTGAAATTTACACATTAACCTGAAATGACTTTTGTTAGGAGGAACAACTCTTAACATCTCTGAGTGGATATCATCATTCCTCTGTGACTTCCTCAACAGAAAAGCAGGTGGCTGATAGAGCAGCAGAGTGTGCCTAAACATTAGATTGATTTTGAGGAGTGAGTAGACGTACATAAAACACAATCAGCTTTATTAAAGAGATGTAACATTCCCATTCGGTGTAACACCCTCCTGACAAAACTGACTGCACAGAAATCTGAGCTTGCTGCCAGGACAGATATTCATGGGCTTAAAATACCTTCTGCCTACAGTAACATGTAAAATCATTATGCCATCTTAATATTAACAGGTTCATGAAGCAATGTTAGCACATTAGTAATGGTTGGGCTCTATGATCTTAAGGATCTTTCTCAACAGAAAGGATTCTATGATTTACCATGTATCAATGCATTTCATTAGAGCAATATGAACAGTTGATCCTATGAGTTTAAAGTGTGGTATGACGAGTTGATCATGTGAATTTAAGGCATGGTATGAATGATGATATGTTTTAGATACTTTTACTCACTCTATGGATATTTAGAAGTTAAAAGTTAAAAACCTACCTCAACCTCCTGTGTCCGTAAGCATTACAAATGAGAAAAGGAGAAAAAAAGAATGAAAACAGACCCATACAAAAATATGTTAACATTCATCAGTTGCCCCTTGGCAGCCCTTCAAATGTGAAATCACTTATTTCAGATGACCTTCACCTCCAAACGAAATCATTTTCTCTCTTTCTTTCCTGACCTTTCCACCTTTGCTGTCAGAGCCCAGTTTTCATCTGCTGTGCTGATAGCCAAATGCCATTCAATTAGCACAGCTCTCTCTCCTAGAGCACCCAAACCAGGCACTTTCATTTCCTTCTGGCTGACAAAACTACCAAAAAGGTGGTTTTCCACACACTCATCTGCTCCATACCTGATAGGAGAGAATTCATTTATTTTTCCCCCAAGCTGACTTTAAAGAATGTTTATTTGATGGACTTTGAAGAGAAGGCAAACCCAGGCACAGATCAACTTCAATACAACTGGTGAAAGCAACTGAGAAATATTTCTGATGAACAAATATTTAAAAATATCCTTCACCTCGCACAGAATTCACACTTTGAAGGCTTTGCCTATGGTTCAGTGGCTGCATATGACTAAGGCAATCTTTTAATTAACTGAAGGGACTCTGCTCACCTAAAGTCATGCATGAAAAGAGAAGAACTGACACTGCAAACCAAGACTGGGTCTGACTCCCTTAGCTCTACCCAGTGTTATTTAACTGTGGTGTATTGGCTTGGCCTCTGCACACAGCCAGAATAAAGGTGAACTCCAAACTCCAGAAGTTGCCTGTCCCTCTCACAGAGCACAAACAGCAGAGGCTGCAAGTCCTGTGAGTCCAGGTTCCTGATGGACTCAGGGTCCCACCTCACAGGTAAATACTCTGCTTCCACTTCTAGGAGAAAAGAACAACATCTGAATCCTGCCAAACCGGCCCCATTCTGATTCTTGAGGCAATCTTGAGTTCTGTTCTGTTCTCACTGGGTGCAGGATGAGGCCTTTGGCAAGATTCTTTATAAAGCCTACTGCCCACCCAGGATAAATACCCCCTGGGACAGCAAGGCAGAGGACCTGGGATGGACTCTCAGAGAGCTCACTTTTGAATCCCCTGACTAAATTCAACTGCAAGACTTGGGACAGGAGCTGTCTTTGCACTTTTATATCTGTTCATCACTTGGCATCACGGAATCTTACTTCAAGATTTTACCCTCAGGGAATTTAAACTGAGAAATAAGTTGTGATCATAGCAAATAAAAACATTTCAGAAAAGCAAATACAAATTGCTAGACTTAGCCCTCAGCTCTTTATTGCATCTTTATTATTTTGATTTGAGCAATCAAGAGATGAGATGAAACACATTTTGCCTTATCATGCATAATAAATTATTGTATCTTAACGTGAGCAAAATATTCTTTTATCATTCAAAACAGAGGTGTCAAATCCAGCCAGCTTAGATTGATATGCCATCCACAGAGTCAATCAAAGGAATAATCATATGTTAAGTATGCAAAGGGCATCAGATAAGTATGCAAAGTGCTAGTTCAAAAGCTTGTTTTCTTACTTACAGGCAGACCTAGCCAAAAAATGCCATTCATCTGAAGTCATAAAGTCATCAGAATTCACAGTCTGGGTTCTGATTTGCAAAAATCAAACCGTGAACTAGACCTAGGTCAGACATAATTTCTTCTTACTGACAACAGCAAAGTTAGTAAACAGAAATTGCCCCAAAGAGCACTACATTAATCTGTGACTGCTCTCCTCTCCTATTACCCTCCATAGCACAGCACTGACAATCCAGTTCAAAAACCGAAATGAATGGTAAACCCCCTCAGATTCATCCTATTTTCCTCCACCAACTAAGAAAGAAAACAGCAGCTCTTTATTCTCCTGAAGTGTAAGTATTTAAGTTATTCCCACCAAACCTACTCTGCTGTCACTTTTGGTTCGGTTATCAGCTGGGCCTTGGTACTTTGGGAGGGTAAAGGAAGCATGGTTGATTTAACACAAGGGCACTCTCTATGCTTACTTTATTGACTTGTCAAAAAGCAGCCCTTGCAAGATGCTCATTTATAAACAGAACCAAACATTAGCTAAGTGGGTACACAAATATTTAGATTTCATTGCATTAATTGAGCTTATAACTTATTTGTATGAATCAAGCAGAAATGAGATGCTGACTGGAAGAACTCCCCAGAAACCTCCCCTTACTTTGCTCTTTTAAGACTGAGCTCAGTTCCCTTTTTTCCCCCAAGGTCTGGGAAGTTCTCTCTGACCTGGATGAGCCTGCAGGGTACAAAGCCATCACAAAACTCCCATCACAGAGCCTTCCTGAGGAAACTCAATATACAAAGGGCATAACCCCTAGGACTGTCAACCTCTCTTCATTCACAGCTCCTCCCAGGCAACAAGAGCTTAAAATTTCCAAGTATCTCCATGAGAAACATTTGTTAACACTGGTTTGCAGTCTACTTAGTATTTTTCTCTTCCATCCTCAATCTATGATTAAACCTTTTACCCTCATAAAGACCAGCTGGGAAACATGGTAATTACCAGCTCATTGCTTTTCTCAAATTAGCTCCAGAAAGATGCAGCTGCATTTTCTGCCTCTCTACCTTGCAGCAGAGAAGATCATTCCAGCACCAAGCAGTGTGAAAGCACCAGCTGCTGCTTGCTGAAGTCAATCTAGACTGTATCATAAATATCTCCCCAAGGCCTATTGCCTGTTTTAAGCAAATAGTTTGTGTCAGCAAATTGCACATTATTTATTTATTTATTTAAGAGGAAGAGAACATCTTTTCCTCACTGAGTACCTCAGTGAATACAGATTGCCCACCTAAGGCCCAGAGTCTGCATCACTGTCAGGAGTTGACTACAAACTCTGAAGCACATTAAGACATCCAGTACCTAATAAGGTCCTAGAGGAAAGATTGGGAGAGGCTTTTCACAAGAGCATGTAGTGATAGGCTGAATAATGGCTTTAAACTGAAAGAAAGTAGATGTAGGTTAGACATAAGGAATAGAATAGAATAGAATAGAATAGAATAGAATAGAATAGAATAGAATAGAATAGAACAGAACAGAACAGAACAGAATAGACCAGGCTGGAAAAGACCTTCAAGATGATCGCATCCAACCCATCACCCAATACCACCTACTCAACTAAACCATGCAACCAAGCACCCTATCAAGTCTCCAGAAGCGCTTCACAGGTGGGTGGTGAAACACTGGCACAGATTGCCCAGGGAGGTTGTGGATGGTCTTTGCCTGGAAGTGTACAACCCCAGGCTGGATGGAGCTTTGAGCCATTTGGTTCAGTGGAAGGTGTGCCTCGCCATGGCATGCAATTTGGAATGGGATGATCCTCAAGGTTCCCTCCAACTCAACCCATTCCATGATTCCGTCTCTAACCCTCTGTGAGGTCTCTGTTGCTCTCCTGGGAATCAGAGGATAGGTACCCAAGGAGCATGACTCTGCTTAGTGAACGAGCAGTGCTTATGCTGTGGCTATATTCCATTTTAAATTTGGGAGAGGAAACATGGAAAAGCTTAGTGACTAATTTCCCCAGGCAATTCTAAGTGGCAGGCAAAACTCCTAGCTCAGACTGTCCTCACTCTCAGTGACAATGATTGACTGGGGTGGCAAAAACTTCAGAAATTTAGTTTGTGAAACTTAAAAAAAAAAAAAAAAGAAGGGTGGGGGACAGGGAAGAAGTTCTCAGAGACCCCTGTCAGCCAGAGTCGAAGAATTGCCATTCTTTACACCTCAGCCATATGGCTTTTTACACACAACTCTTCCAGCTGCTCTTTCGTTGGAGTTTTTTTGTGGTTGTTGTGGGTTTGTGGTTTGTTTTTCTTTTGGTCAAGTGACAAACATGGTAAAATTTTAAACTATTTCTTAAAAAAATCCCAAACCACTCTTTGATTATTCAGAAGAATGAAGCCAGAGGGTGTCTACAATGTGGAGGGCAAACAGATGCTCGTTTACTGTGCTTGTGCTCCAGGCAGGATGAAGGAGGGACAGCTGTTTACCAGCAGCCCTGTAGCTGCCTTAGCTCAGGACTGTGCCAAGGCAGGCAGCTGATGTGTTTGGGTGCTGGAACAATCACAGAACTGGCTGCACTGCCTTCTGCTGAAATACCTCAAACTAAAATAACTTTTAAAAAAAAGCCTTGATTTGATTCTTCTTTGCTGGCCCTTTTAGTAGACTAACTTTAGAAACACATTATCATTTCTGCCTGAACTCTTCCTCTCATTAGCATGTGCTAAAAACTCTCTTATCCCTGCCTACAGTTACATAATCCTTTCTACCTTTAGTTTCATTAAGTTTTTCCCCCTCAGTTTTTCCCACAGGCCACATCAGGTTATGCTGCAATCTGTAAAGCTCTCAGAACCCCAGGAAGGTAAAACTCAGGAGTTTCCCAAAGGACAACATCAATGCTCCTTGTTGGGTTGGATGTGCTGTACTGTTACAGATGCTCCAACTCCAAGATCAGATTGAAACCCAGAACTTTACTTGGCTGTGTATGTTGTAAATTAACAACATGTACTCAATAGCCTCAGCTACACAGAACTTAAAGCCACTGCAGTCACCTTCAATGCATTTTTTCCCCTCCAGCCACAATTTCCCCCCCATGACCTTTGCAAAGAGCCTCCACTGTGGCTATTAGAGAGGCAGCTAAGGGAGGAAGGAATTCGAATGGAAGGATAACAGGCAGTCAACACTTCTAACAAGGCAATCAGCTCCTGGAGTGAGATGCAGGGATGCTCAACAGTTACTGACCCCTAAACAAATCCGTAAGGCCCTATTCTCTCCAGCATGTAGTCCTAACCTCTTGAGAGTTTTGGATTCCTTTGGTTTCTCTCTGATTACATCCCAATACCTACAGCATCTTTAGGCAAATCTCCACCTAACCAGAACTTCTCATCCATCTCCCACAACTAACATGGTTGATTCAGCTTCTGAACTTCAGTCAGGGCTCCCAGTGATAAACAGAAAATTCGTAACTCAGAAAAAGAACTATTTGAGAGGCAGGGTGTAGGTGGCAAACAGCAGACAAGTAAAATTCTGGGACAAAGATGAGTGAAGCTCCAGAGGGTGCAGGAGGTCCGTGTTGCAGCAGCTCTTTGTGGGCTCATTACCAAGGAGCTCCCACCCAAGCAGGGTGGTAATGAGTAGCAAAGCTGAACGCCCCCATGAGAAGCCAGAGAACAAAGATATTTCATCAAAATAAACTTGAGAGGTCCCTCTGTTTAAATGATACTTGGCACTTGCACTATCTGCTGCCACAGAACAGGCTCAAGTCAATGGAGTCACTCCGCTTTCAGAAAACTGAGGAGGTACAGTCATGACCAATGGGTTGTTTTACTTAGCTAGAAAACACCCACACCTTCTGCCCTATGAGATTTGTGCCTGGTCTTCAGTTTGACCATGAAGAACTACTTAAATTATGCAGCAGCTTCGGCACAGATGGAAGCCGCCTTGGGAATTGTCATCTCCCACTTTCACGAACCGAGCAGCACCTCATCAAATTGGAGGCAAGAAGCAGAGCCAGTGGTTACAGAAATATATTCCCCCTTCCTTCCAGGTGCAGTTCCTTCAAGCAGCATTGCTGTTGCTCTTTGAACTAACATTAAGCATGAATTAGCAACTGCGTGAGACAGGCTAGCTCACTGGGTCCAGCTAATGCACAAAAATAACCTGAGTGCCCAGTGTGTGAACTGATGAGTCACAAGTTGAGAACCTGGCCTAATGCTGTTTTCCCATGTGTTTAATTGCTTCTTTTCTCCTTATCAAACCCCTGTGCTTTTATCTAGGATGATCATGGTAACTATTGGTGAAGAATGGCTCCCTGCAGGTTCTCTCCATAGGAAACAGTATTGTTACCAAACCTCATTCTCAACAGGAGCAATATTTAAAACATACATTGAAAGGAGAGATACTAAATTCTTTCTACATCTTAATTTTCATTCAAAGACTCAAATTACATGCTTAGAAAGCAACTGTTTTTAGGCAGCCTGAAAGCCAAGCACATTAAGCTTGAAGGTTATAAAGCCATTAGCAATATTACTTCACTTTCAGTATCCTTGGTGCTTTGAGAGTAGATTTGCAGTAGCTGTTTGTGACAGATCCACTGCCCCTTTCTAACTGAACATTTGGGGGTTGTAGCTGGAAAACATGGAAAAGAATCCTAATGCTACCCCTGCTTTCACATATGAGAAACTGCTTTACAGTGAATAACAATCTGCATAACAATTAAATGCACAGAATTGTTTCTTAGTTTATTTTACAAGAAGCCCTTAGAAATCAGTTTTGATACATGTGGTTACTTTTTATAACTATTTTTCATCTACCACAATGGGAGTAACCTGATAATGAGATAAAGTGATACTTCTCCTAATATCAAAGTCATAAAATAGAAGTTATTCATAAAATCATACTGATATTCCACTCAGACATACAAAGCCCAGTGGTTAAAACATACAAGGGAACAAGCAGCAGTTGAATAAAATCAACTTTGATCAACCTTTGATATTTAGTGGCACAATTTTGGAGATTATAGAATCACAAAATCATTTTACTTGGAAAAGATCTTTAAGATCATTCAGTCCAGCCATTATCTAACACTCTACCATGTCTGGTACTAAACCATGCCCCTCAGCACCACATCTATGTGTCTTTTAAACACCTCCAGGGCCAGTAATTCACGTCTTGAGTCATTAAAATTACTTCTTTAAATGTATAGCTAATGACTAGAAAGAGACTGTATGAATGACGCTGAATGATGAGCAATGACCCATCCCTGGAAGCACACATGCATTTGTTTGGATTTCATGTGCAGCTCCAAAGAAAAGCTAGCTCCAAATACTGGTGAGAAAAACCCTTGGAGAAGGTGAAACCAGAGCAGCCATGCTGCTGGTGAGCAGGACAGCTCTGAGGGACCTGAAATACCTCAGAACTGCATCAGGAAAATGCAGTCATGGTCAACTAGTCTGTGAAACAACAGTTAGTGACCGTGAGACAGATGCACACATTTTCAGAGCAGAAGCCCTGTGAACCATTACAAATGTGTGGTTTCCATCCCAGTTTACAGGATCATGCTGTTAATTGTCTCTGGCAATTTACCCATTATGAAAAAAGCCAACCCAAACCCACAAAAAAGCCCCAAAACCACAACATCAAAAATCATTATGGAAAACTGACAGCACAAACAGCTACACTCCTGCAGCTGCTGCAAGAAGAAATCCTGTCCCTCCTCAAGAAAGGGCTCCTCACTTATTGTCAACGACCTGAACACCCAATGTGTTCTCTGAAACACCTTGATCAGTTTATAAAAGCGATCTCTCTGCTCCAGGTTTTCTCTAATCATCGGGGCTGGTTGATCCAAGCCAAGTCCCTTCTGGCTCTGTTTTGTTAGTGACAGACCTGTGTTCCCTCTACTCATGTTCTGGAAAATCACAGGAGGTGCACGGATGCAGCATTTCCCTGGCAGTCCCTCCTCATCCTGTTAAACCCAGGAAACACGACAGATTATTCTGAATATTAACAAACCACTCTCCTGTGTCAGCTGTAAAGTAACACTAACAAAACGTGACCTTTCATAAATGGCTGCTGCTTGCCATCTGGTTGCAGCTATAGCATTCTGGAGAGAAACAGGGTTTGCTGGAATGGTATTTCAAAAGATTTAGCTCAAATAATCAATAAAAGAGAGGGAGAAAAAGTAAGATAAAAAGGCCAAAGAAACAAAATATTCTGGTTCAGGCAAAGGATAACTAAACTGCGGTAATGGCTCCAGTGGGATTTAAATGCCAGGGCTGTTAGCGTCCACAGTACAAGGATTTCCATATGCATTGATCCTATTTTATTTCAGCAGCAGACAGCACCTGACTGCCCAATTTGTGCATAATTTGTTCTCCAGAAGTCCACTGAATGCTATCCAAAGGCAACTTCAGATCCGTGCTGAACATTTTAAGCCACCAGAGTCAGAGTTCCACTTGCATGTGCAATGAAAAAGATGATCTAGGAGTTTAGACTGCACACCTCCATCTGCTAGAAGAGTCCCAGCTAGCAAAGGCAACATAGTTAGTACTGAATACAGACTCCACTTCGTTTGATAACTGCAACTGCCTTAGTAACTTCTCCTCAAGAAGTGAGAAAGGGACCCCTCATACCTGATAGTGCTCACCCAGAAGTGCTCACCCCAAAAGCACTGTCAAAGATACCACACCACTGTAGCAGTTACAAATCAATGTACTAACAAACAGCATTACGCCACCTGTACTCTGACTATATTCTCATTTTGCTTCAGAATCATGAAGCCTCAAACATGATGCACTGGTGTTACACCATTTCAGAAACTCTGAACAGTTTATTTCTGCTTTCACTGGCTCTTGATTCATCACTTTTAATTCTTAATTCTGTACATAAGGGACTTCACTCAGTGCACACTCCAGCAGCCACACTCAGTGAGTACACTGGCAGTCACTCACACATTTGGAGCTGCTCAAGAAAGGGCAAATTAAAATATTGAACATGTTTCGAATTAAGCTCTCCTAGCTGTGCTAAAGCAACACTCAAACTAAGCTCTTCTGACCAAACTGAGAAAGCTAAGTGACCTTTACTTTTGTACAGTAGTTTGCTTCTTGGATCAAGGACAGGCACCTGGAAAAGTCTCCTGCAGGGAGATAAAATGCACTCTTGAACTTGCTAGAACATGTGCCTCTGTGTGTCAGTGATAAAAGGTCAGCATGTAGTGTGGCACAGCATGGGATGAACAATGACATGAGCAAGTAAGATGTAACACTCTAAGATGTTACAGTCTCAGGAGCTTCCTAACCTATCAGCCCTGGCTCAAGGGAATATATAGCTTCCAGACCTCCAAGAGGCATTTTTTTAACTGTTCTGCTGTAAACAGAAGGATGTTCCTGGACTCTAGACATCACAGTTCCTCTCTGTTAAAGGAATGAAATAGGTTTAAAGCAAATCAAAATGGTATTTTAACAAAAAATAGTACCTGAAAAAACCCAGCATTGAGAGACATCTGAATAGTACTGAAGGTCATAAAGACTTCTTTAGGCAGACAAGAACACTGGAATTTTGATCACCTGTAATTTTACCCCTGAGGTCTAGTACAACTAGCTATTTAATTCTAACAACTGCAAAAATAGTTCAAACATGGAGTGTAACTAATCTTCAAACCTTAGAGATGTAAAATCAGAGGAAATGTATATCTTAGCAGCTGCATCCACAGAATATAGAATTAAGCAAACGTGATGAGGCTCTCCAGAAACACTCTCTAATTGAACGCTCCCTCCACCACAGACACACATCCACTCATTTACTAGGAATTTCACACATCCATTAAGATTACAGTGAGTAAACCTCACCATTAATCTCTCACTCTCAGAACAGTCTTCTGGCTTCTGTTCAACACCATGCCTTTTAAAGGGACCCTTTTCTTGGTTCCATGGACTGTAGAATGAGAAGGTTTGAGGCAGATGCTTTACACCCAATCTACCCAGCTGTGAGGTAAAAACCATAACAATCAGTCCGTGTTGCCTTTGTTTCCTTGTTTCTTTCTATCTTTAGTCACTAACTAATAAACATGCCTGAAGTGCTGGTCCTGACCAGTTTTCCGTGGTGCTAAGCCAAAGCCTGGACTCTATACATGAGGATCACAGGCAGTAGAAAGCTCTGAGGACCTCCAGCGGAATGTTTTACTTGCAAATGAACAATGCAGATTTCTTTACTGAACAGCAGTACTTACCCAAGCTAAAAGCTGTGATTTACACTTGCATTTGATTCAATTCATTCAAGAATGGGTTTAGGGAAGTGTCTATCCCAACAGATTTTAGCAAGAGGAATGAGGTGAAAACCTATCCTCCAGGAAAAATGCCTTGAAATTATTCTGTTTCACCTTCATTACATACTTGTTGGAGGCAGGCACAGATTTAGCATTACCCAAGCATCATCTCTCCCTGATTTTTAGCTCCCTTCTGCTTCCACCAAAGACAAAACTTCATGCGTTGTGTCCTAGGAAGGTCATTTCCTCAGCTGCAGAAGTGACTGGGAAACCAGGTGGTGACTTTTTCTTTTAGTTCCATAAACCAGAATGCGAGTGGGATTTGCATGATGTTGAGGAACTTACAGAAAACATTCTGAAACACCCCCAAATTAGGAACACCTTAGAAATACATCCAAAAAAATTAGGAGTTGAGATAATGCAAACACTACAAGAGTTCAGATACTAAATTGCCTGGCAGTGTAATGCATGGAATTAAGACAGAGCGTTTCGTAAGGCAGGTAAAGGAATTTGTACATTAAAACTATGAAGCCTATTTGCAGGACCTCTAAAAGAGCTTCATCACCTACAAAAGCTCAGATCAGAAAATGTACTTCAAACTCAGTAACATCATAACACCCACAAAGACAAACTTCATCTCCACAAACACTATGGAATTGCTAACTCACCCATGGTTGAGATGTCTGAGGAACTAAAGGACAGAGCAGGTCTCGCTTGTTTCTCTGGAGGTGCAATGAGTTTGAGCAGGCAATTAAAAGCAGAGCGTTTCTGCACTGAAGATACTTCTTAGTAGCTGTAGGTTAAAGTCATTCCCATTGCTCACCCCTTTGTTTGAGGAACAATTTGGAATGTGTTGCATTTGTTACAAGCTCATCGTGAAACGTGAATGATAATCATGCTGAGGAGAAAGGCACAAACCAGTAACCTTTACAATTACTAAGAAATAAACAACTGGGGACTTGCTTGGTTCCAGCTGAATTAAAGGCAGTGAGGAACGTGAGCGCTCAGCTGCAGCCACATTCATTTCCATTATTACCTTGCTTGGCATTGTCGTTTCTGAAATTGTATTTTGGCAGATTCCAGGAATGCTGTCAAGCCATTTGTCAGCTCAGTCAAACATAATATGAGCTGGTGGAATATTTCAACTGAGGTGAACTCATTTTCACAGAAGTATTTTGAGAAGTGTTTGGGAGGGAAAGGGCAACCTGAAATCAGGAGACAAAAATCCAGCCACGTGAAAAACACCCCAGAGAATTCTAATATTAGCTTGAGGACTGGAAAAATCTGCCCTATATGAGACTCTCCTACATCTCCCAGTTTATCTAGTGCTGAGAAAAACATGGTTAACCACACTGAGACACTGAGGCCCCCACAGCAGGTGCTGAAAAGGAAGCTGAGTCTTCAGCACCAGCCTGGAGGCTGCTTGCATTTGTTTTCACGTTAGAACCCTGCAATCAGGTGATACAATGCAAACGCTGGTTGAAATGCAACTGATGGCTGAAAAGCACTATGCTGTGTGATGGGGAGGACCGGACCCTTCACCAGCTGCAATTTGCACGAGCAGGACTGCAGATGGATGTTATGGAAAGAAAGAACATGCAATAAGCCTCCTCCAGCGCAGACTGGCAGAGGCCTGAGGAGCTGAATTGTAGAACGGAATAACTGGTGCCCAGGATCCCGCACCTGCTGTGCATGTGAAGCCCACACTTTGCTTCAGACTAGCTCCAGCCTGTCCCTCCAAATTGATCTCCAGGCTATTAGATACATACACCTCCAAGCATGTCTGTGTTCTCCTTACACCACTAAGGAATCCACATGCTCTGCAATGTGAGCAGCAGCACAGTACCTGGAGACAACGGGGAGACCTGCTGCCAAGGAATACTTTGATGCCAACTGAAATGCCAATGAAGAAATGCCCTGTGCTCACTGTACACTGCTTTGCAGACCTTAGAAGATCAATATAGATCCTGCTTAAAAATTGGATGATTAAGCCGAGCTGGACTGCTGTGGGCTGAGCAATGTTACTAACCAAAGAGAAAATGATGAATGAGAAAGTCTGACAAGTCTCTGTCTGGACAGAGAACAAGTCCAGAAAGTGTAATGCAATAGCTAGAGGGCGAGCAGGGACCTCAAGAACCAGGTGCCAGCTGACCACGTTCTGGATTTTTTTAATGATTCTTTTCCTAATAGCAGACCCTCCTCTGAGGTCCCCTTTCTAGTTCTCCTCTGAGAAAGGCTATCAGATCCTGCAACTTGCCAGGGAGCATCAATACACATCTGTGACTACCCTTTCAAGACCCAAGTGTCATCAATCATGACAAGAACCGGGAAGAGCTTGAAAACAATGCACACGATGAGTCTCACACCTGCTCAGAGGGACGAATAACCATACACCTCACACAAAGACCCTGCACCACCCAGCGCTGCTTTATCTGCCTGTGTGCACCCAGTGCACTCTTCCATGCAGCTACAAACACGCTACAAAAATTGAACCCTTTGTTGTTTGGAAAGCTCACACAGAGCCAATATGCTCAGACATCTCAAATGGCCATATCCAATATCCTGTGTCATTCTTTGTCCCTATAAGCCATGACCCTGTACTGTGCTTCCCTGGTTACCACACCTGTGCAGTTACCTTTTCAACTGAGCTGTCACTCAAAGCTGCCTCCACCTGCTGGTTTACAGCTTATCATCCCCAGTTCTGCACGGCTAATGCAAAACTCACGCCTCAAAAATTCATCACAGTCTCAAAACAAGGTGGGAAGGATAAAAGTCATTAATTGCAAATCTTGATAGTTCTGGATTTTAAGACCTTCAGCATCTTCCAAGTGCCTCTCCAGTTTTACAGCTTTTCTCCTGAAGGCTCCTGCTAACATTAAGGAGAACTGCACAATTACCTGTCTGTCTGTTACTTCTTTCTGCAAGGTTCAGTGGTTCTACATTTTACAAACACTGCAAAGATTTCCCCGTGATTGCCGATGACTCCAGCAGCACAATGAGTGTTTACTGACGATTGTTAGCAGGTGTGGGGCTTTTTTGTTCCGTGCCTATTGCTTCAGCTTTAGTATGCAACTCCCTAACAGATTTCTCATTACCTGTGTTACTTCACCTGGGCTCAGATTTTCTTCTGGCTTTTGCATTCAATCAAGCTGATGCTCTCTCTGATCTGTTAAATTTCTCTCAACTTCACGGTGGTTTTCAGCCACCCACATTGAATTTTTTAGTAAAAGACAGTTGACAGTTCCTCTCTTCTGTATCTTTCCCCTTTTCATCCAAATATCTGTAAGTTGATCTTTAGGATATGCACCCAATTTTCCTACCTCCTCTTATGATGATCCTTTTGGTTTTCTGCAATTGGCACCTCCAGTGTGTCCTCACTGTCTTTCACTCTGGCATTGCTTCAACATGTTCTAGAAAAACAGCTCCTATCCTGCTTTCTGTTTCACTCCTGGCTGTCATCTCGATACCATGATTTTTCACTGTCTGTCCTGATGCATTTGATGGATTCTCGCTAGAGATCCTGTCTCCTATATGCCCTTCATCTATTTAATTACCTCTTTCTCTTTGTTTATTTTGCACTGCCTGGGCCAGATTATATTCTCAGCTAGATCAGTACAAATCAGGAGTACGTGCCCTGAAATTAGCAGATTCGAGGTAAAAATAAGAGCAGGATATGGAGTAAGGAATTAACCTCTAACTTACTGCTTGACAAACAAAATCGTGGCTGAGAATTTACAACACTGCCTCCCAAGCTTAAGCACAACAGACTCCTTTCTGAAGACATCGGTCGTGGCCAGCGGCAGCACGGGTGGAAATCCTGGCTCGCGGGATGCTGATGCTGTAGGGAAGGAGGAATGCTACGTGGCTCTAAGGGGTCTGCAAATAAAATGAAAGTTTGAAGAAAGTTCCTGAAATGTTATTCTTTAGGGGATAGCCACAGAACCCTGCCTCTCTTCACCACTCTGTCACTCCCAGGCTCTTCAACTGCTTTTTGACATTCTGATGAACACTGTTTATGCCTCTAGCAGCCATCAGCTAGACAATGGATTACTTCCCACTTTGTATTCCAGAACCAAGGCGTGCTGCCTTTTAGAGAAATCCAAAGCAGACTGTAGATTGTTTGTTTGAAGATTTAATCATCCAGTAACTGTGTGACAACTGAGATGAAGAGTTTATCTTTAGAAAGTTGGACAGTTGCCACAGTGCAACCCTCTGGACACACCTCAACAACTTCACTGCTGGTAAGCTCAGAACACGGTAACGCCCTCAGTTTGCGGCAATTCCAGCACTCTCATATTGGATATATCAAAATCTAGTTTCAGTTCATTCCAGCCAGGCAATAATAGTCTATTTGTTTTCATTCAATGGATGAAGATGTCCAGTTCACTACGAAGAAATCCTCCAAGTGCATCTAATGCATTATGACTTCTGTTATTTAAACTGTCAGCTCTCCTTTCCTGCTGCAAGCTGCAAACCCCCTTTGCTCTTTTTTGGGGTTTATTTTACCATTAGCGCATTCATGAAGCACATACAGCAGCGGTGGTCAACCTGTGATGTAGCAGCACGAAGAAGCAGACCCCTGAATGCAGACCTATTTCCTCTCTTTCCAACAAAACATAGCCTGTGCTGCTGTGCCAACAGCACAAGACATTTTTGCCAGCAGTGGATAGTGAAACAGTTCTGAAGGGATCTGAGCATCAGTTTGTCATCAAACAGCACAGAATCACCAAATGGCTTGAGTTGGAAGGGACCTTAAAGACCACCTTGTTCAAATCCCTCTGTGTGGGCAGGGACACCTCCCAGTAGACCAGGATGCCCAAAGCCTCATCTAGCCTGGCCTTAAAGACTTAAAGGGATGAGGCCTCCACAACTTCTCTGGGTAACTCTTCCCAGTGTCTTGTCACCCTCCCAGTAAAGAACCTCTTCCTGGGAACCTATTCCCAGCATGAGGCTGAGAATAAGCCATGGGGCAAGAACAGTCATTTTCCCCAACTGTCTCCTCAATCATTTAAAACACGTCCTCCTTTCCCAGTGCTTGCATGTGGGAAACACTCATTCAGGAGCAGCTTCATTCCCCTCCAAAATGACCTATTCAAGTGTCAGCAGCTAGGATTATCATAACAGAATGTTAGTGAATCCTAACTCTCCAAAACACTCTTTGGATCCCAGAGAGGACTCATTTTTTTCCTCAATACATCTCTTGTAATGCCAAAACTTGCTTGGGTCTTTGGAGTAGGGAGCTCTGAGGACTGAGCTACTGCAGGTATCTCTCCAGCACAGAAGACTGATAGCTAAAATACTGTTTTTATTAACATCATATATATTCACCTGCTGTCACAAGGTGTGACAAGCTTTACTGGAGTACATAACAAAAACCCCTGAGATGCAAGAGGGAAAGAACAGGGCCGGACATACACACAACACAAATCTGCTTCCAAAGCAGGAATTGCTCTGTACTGGGTGCTTTGTGCATCAACATCATCCACTTGGCTCATTGGCCAAAACCAGGTTACTTCAGAAAGAATCTGGGGGATAGTTTCAGGACCTCTCATCTCCTGGGTCAAATTCATATAAATCCATGAAATACCCAATTCCACTTAAAACAATCTTCCTTTTGAAGTGTGACGACCTGCCCTTTTGTATGCTAAGCAAGCTCTTACATGGTTTATTTAATACCATATTCTCTTTAGCAATTGGAGCAACATACCCACTCCAGCAGAGTGGCATGATGATTGATTCCACGCTTCAAAATGATTTGGAGATGAAAGAATACGTTGCTCTATAGTGATGTAAGGAAAGCAGCCTTCCAGTGATTGAAGGGGGCTACAGGAGAGCTGGAGAGGGAACTTTTTACAAAGGCATACAGGACAAGGGGTTATGGCTTCAAACTGGAAGTTTCATTTAGCTTAGACATTAAGAAGAAGTTCTTCCCTATGGGGGTGGTGAGGCACTGGAACAGGTTGCCCAGAGAAGTTGTAGAGGCTCCAACCCTGTTCCAAGCCAGGTTGGATGGGACCTTGAGCAACCTGGTCTGGTAGGAGGTGTCCCTGCCCATGACAGGGGGTTAGAAAAGATGATCTTTCAGGTCCCTTCCAACACAAACCATGTGATGATGATAAAAGTCTGATTATATTAGATACAGTCTGCACATTTTTTACTGAGTACTTAATTGCCATAAGCAAATTTTGCCCTTAAAATACACATGACGAGAAACAGGAAAGTACATTTAGTTTCATTATTGAACCTCCAAGGGTTTTAATATGCATGTTTGCTGGGGGTGGTTATATTCCTCTGGCTGCCAAAGAGCCTTCTAGTCCCAGCACACTTCCAAACCTACACACAGAGTCCAGCCTCTCCATCCCACTGCAGCATTCCACCAGGATGGGGCTGATGAGCTGTTCCCCCACTGCTGCAGTAAAACGCTGCGGAGCGGCTGATGGATGTACACAGGGTGCGAACCGAGACAGCTTCTGCAGCCATCCATAAACTCAACTCATTTAAATTGCTAGTTGTCTGCTACCTGAGAGGAGCACTGGAAAAAGGGAAAGGCATAGGCTTTTTCTGTGTATTTTTAAGAGAGACTCATTTGGCTTTATCATCTGGCGTGGCAAAGTGACTGGCTGCTGACACAAGCCTGAGTATCACATCCGATAACTGCTAAGGCACACATTTCCCAGCAAGCAAAAATAATGTGGAAGCATCAGGTTCCCTTCCCTCTGGAGCATACACTCCTGATCAAATAACACCAGAGAGAATTTCCTGATGATGACTAATCTACCATAAGCATGATAAGAGAATTTGGTCAAATTAAATAGCCCAGGACAGAACAGTGAACATGTTGCAGTGCTCAAGAAGCAGCTAAATGTTCCTGTAAGACTGATTTGCTGATGCACTGACAGCCAGATGGGGAGATCTGACTCAACCTTGAAAGCACGTGAGGGGAGGCCGACTTTGAAGGGTCTGAACTCACCATGAAGTGGCTCAAAAGCATTCCTCAGGGAGACATCTTCCCCCTTAACATAAAGGCTAAACCAAACAAACCAACCCAGACAAAGCGAAAGAAAAGCCAAACCAAAACAACCCAGCTCCACACACAAACCTTCCTCTCCCAAATGTCACACTCAGCTTTTTTGTTCTTGGTTTGGTTTTGTTTGTTTGTAAATTATGTATCAACCACAGCGTTAGTCTCTCTATAATTTACTATGTTCCCACACAGAGATTCACACACTCTCACCAAACAAGGCTTCATTGAGGTCTGGTGCTACCTTCTTTTACTGTCAGTGTAAGAAATGCCAGCGAACAGACTGCAGCACTGCTTCCCTCTCTTACACCCATGACAATCAAGATGGAAATTAGACACCCTGATACACAGGTAAGTCACAGGCCCTAATTAAAAACAAAGCTGGAAGCAGAAATGTGAAATATGTCACAATATGACACAAATCTAGCAGCAGTTCCACAGGGTGGAGCATTGTGGGGAAATACAGACACCTGTGAAAGACTTTGAAGACAGCTGATCTGAATCATCTGATTTTATTACTAGTAGGAGACAGAAAACTTATTAATCTTTTACATTACAGAAGATTGTGAATTTTCTGCAATGCCAAAAGCAGTGAATGAGGTAATGAAATGGCTTGTATTCTGAAAGGAAAAAAGCAGAACTATCTTTCCTCAGAGGAAAGAGAAGCAAGTCAGAGAGTTGTAAAGGCTGGCTAAATAAAGTTGGAGGTAGACTTCAGCCCCTGTGATGCAATGGAAATTAGGCCATTTCACAATCAGATTTGGGCTCTCCTAGATTAAAAGAATGAGGGTAGCTGGATATAAAGCAATTCAAATTCAAAACAGACACATCTTGAACCACAAGGAAATGACTTGAAAACAGGAGAATGTAGCTCTGTGCTGGACTCTTTCAAGCAATTCCCTGAGGTCCTTCTTGAACTGAGGGGCCCTGAATTAGACTCAATATGTGGCCTCACCAGGGCAGAGCAGAGGGGCAGGAGAGCTTCTCTCCACCCACTACCCACTGCCCTCCTAATACCCCCTAGGATACCATTAGCCTTCTCAGCCACAAGGGCACGTTGCTGGCTCATGGGCATCCTTCTGGCCACCAGGTCCCACTCCTCTGTGCTGCTCTTCAACAGATCAGCTCTCAGCCTATCCTGGGTCCATGGGGTTGTTCTTTCCCAGATGCAAACACAGTAGCAGATCACAGCTCCCAAAGATCTACCTTAGATCTATTTGGCATTGGTTTTAACCATATTTGAAACATTGTCTACTCTTTTGAATAAAACTAGGCATTTAAAATGGGACATATTAAAAAAATCTGGAGTTGGAGTGGGGAAAGGAGATGGTGGGGTGGGAAAAAAAGACAATAAAAAAGGCATCTTTTGATACCATGAAAAATTGTGTGCATTTGCATCCAAAACAATAATAACCCCTGAAAATCAAATTCCTTCCTATCACTGCCTACCATACACTGGTCAAGGAAAATGTCTTTCTTTGGTAGAAAATATTTGAGAGAACCTAACAATCCTCCCTCACAGTCTTGCCACTCAGCTCTGGCACTTGCCCTGTGTTCAATATTAGCTGATTTGGCTGGCACAGATCTGTGACACACAGAGAGCTGGAATGGACAGCACAATCAATATTGAAGTTGGCAGCATCTCCTGAGCACAGGCACCAATACACAGCACAGAAGCTCAGGAGATTCACTGCTTCGCTGCAGCCTGGCAGCTGACTGGGCTTGAGTGTGTGAGAGAAAATGAGCTGTTTGCAAATAGCTTTTCCAAATGGGTTGGGTTGAAAGGGACACTAAAGATCATCCCTTTCCAATCTGCCTGCCATGGGCAGGGACACCTTCCACTAGACCAGATTGTTCACAGGACCATCCAACCTGGCCTTCAGCACTTCCTGAGGGGGTCATGCCCAGCTTCTCTGGCCAGCATGTTCTATTGCCTCGCCACCCTCTCAGTGGAGAATTTCATCCTAATACCTAATCAAGTTTACTTTCCTTCAGTTCACAAATGTTATCTCTTGTCCTATCACCACACTCCCTGATGAAGAGTCCCTTCCCACCTTTGCTGTAGGCCCCCTTTAAGCACTGGAAGGCTGCTACAAGGTCTCCCTGGAGCCTTCTTTTTCCACACTGAACAACCCAAACTCAGCCTGTCATAGAATCATAGAATCAATAAGATTGGAAAAGACCTCAGAGATCATCAAGTCCAACCTATCACCCAATACCTCATGACTAACTAAACCATGGCTCCAAGTGCAACATCCAAACCCCTCTTGAACACCTCCAGGGATGGTGGCCCCACCACCTCCCTGGGCAGCACAATCCAATGGCCAATCTCTCTTTCTGGGAAGAACCTTCTCCTCACTTCGAGCCTAAACCTCCCCTGGCACAGCTTGAGACTGTGTCCTCTTGTTCTGGTGCTGGTTGCCTGGGAGAAGAGACCAACCCCACCTGGCTACAACCTCCCTTTAGGTAGTTGTAGAGAGCAATGAGGTCTCCCCTGAGCCTCCTCTTCTCCAGGCTAAGCAAGCCCAGCTCCCTCAGCCTCTCCTCACAGGGCTGTGCTCCAGATCTCTCCCCAGCCTTGCTGCCCTTCTCTGGACACATTTAAGTGTCTCAATGTCCTTCTTAAATTAAGGGGCCCAGAACTGGACACAGGAGTCAAGTGACCAGTGACCAGTGCTGAGTAGAAGGGCACACTGAGTTCCCTGCTCCTGTCTTTATAGGGGAGGTCTTCCAGCACCTCTGATAATCTTTGTGTCCCTCCTCTGGACTTGCTTCAATGGGTCCATGTCTTTCCTGTGTGGAGGACCCCAGAGCTGAACACAGTACCCCAGGTAGGGTGACACAAGAATGATGGGTGAGAATTTTTGATGCAGCCAGAATGCAGTTGGCTTCCTGGACTGCAAATGGACATTGCTGTCTCACACTGAGCTTCTTGTCAACCAGCAGCCCCAAGTCCTTCTCTGTAGAGCGGCTCTCAATCCACTCATCACCCAGCGTGTATTTGCGCTTGGCATTGTCCCAACCCATGTGCAGTACCCTGGACTTGGCCTTCTTGAACTTCCTGAGGTTTACATGTGCCCACCTCTCAAAGCTGCCAAGAAGTCTCCACTTTCTCTGCAATAGTTTTCAAGTTGAGTGTACTTCACATTTCCCTGTACTTGAGTTCTCTCAGGCTTCACACAGTTACGTTTTACTTCCAGACTTCTGCTCATCCCTGCTTTAAGTTGGTCATGGGGAGCAGGATCATTACTAATATAGAGAACAAAACAGATACTGAGAAGTTTCTTCAGTTGCACTCATGATGCCTAGTTAACACTACAGGATAGTAATGACACCACCAAAAGTAGAATTTGATTAATTTTCTTCTTAGATAATAGATCAAAAACAAATTGCAGAGGTTCAGCCTTTGCATTATGTTATTTAATTGTTATTCTCTCCTGCCTTTACAAGATAAATGTCTCTTTGGCTTATTTTTCGTCCTTCAGATAGGCCAAGCATGGATGAACATATTAAGCACTAGAGCTGTTGTGTCCTGGTGAGAGCAAGTGGATCATTTCCTTGGCTTCTTCTGACCTGCTATAGAAATCCATAGCACATTAATCATTTCTGAGCTCAATCCCAGTGTGAGGTGGGAGCAGCATAATTTACTGTGTCTGCATTAGATTTTGCTTTCATCAGACTTTTATACAGCTCAGTGGAAGAAACTAATACCGATAAGTTTAATTGGAATGCATTTCTGTGGAGGCTGTGGTACTCTTACCCAAATGTAAAAGTGAATAATTAAGTCTCTCTTAAACAAGCAGCCATCATATAACAAATCCTAAACTCATTCATGCCATAAATTGAACTAATTAAATTAGAGATGTTTCTTCCCTAAAACACAACACATATGTAAGCACTGAGACAGCACGGTGATGCTCATCAAACAAATACCTACACAGATTAGCCAAAAGAGACAAACCGACTCATGGATACCATCAGTGGTGGAATGGATTAACCATGTGCTGTAACTTGTAGAATAAATCCTCCATCTTCTTTATCCTTGAAGCTCTGTACTTCTCAAAGCTCTGTGTGGAACAGCCATGACTACACAGTAACAGCATTTATTTCTTTCTGAGTTGGAAGTACCAGCCTTCTAAAATTACTCTTTAAAAGACAAGGGATGGGTCTGAAGACATTGCCAGGCAGTGCTGCACTGGGGAGGGAATGGCAAAACATCCTTGCTACCTGGCAAGGGTGGGCCACAGGTGGATCACAGCTGCTTGAACTTGGCACAGGTTGAAGAAGAAATCAGCTCTATCCTCTTCTGTTTTTCCTACATCACCTCTCGCCTGTCTCAGCACAAGCACTCACACACCTAGTGATGTGATAACCTAGGGCAGGAGCTGCACTGATTAACGTTTTGGGAGCATCTCTGCTCTCCACCTCCCATTCCAATTCATCTTTTCCTCCTCCACTGCATCTCATTTGGGAATGCTGGGAATAGCTCAAACCCTGACGGTAGTGAGCAGGGCAGTACCTGGTTACTTTTAGCACCTTTCAGGGCACGGAGGTGTTTCTGTAATCTGGGACAGGGGCAGACCCGGCAGGTGATCTGAGAGACCTGTGCAAAACCACTGGGGAGGGGAAGAAGAGCCAGGAGAGGAACTCAGCTCCCTCCCTTTCCATCTGACAGGATTCAAATGACACCACCTGCTCCTCAGGAAAACATCACATCCACTTGTGTCCACAAGGAACAGGAGCAGGAGGAGGTCTCCAGTGTTCCTGCTTTTAGCACCAGAAGATTCATGAGCTCGAAATGGGCATTCATGTTCTCCATCACTGTGGTAATGAGGTAGAGGGAGAAAGGGTGTTTTTCTGTTGTCATAATGAATAATAATTCACTGTCACATAGAAAAATATATTATGTAGCACCCAGCATACTATCTCTGTGTAACTAGAGGGCCAAGCTCATGGGTCCAGCCTGCCTGCTTCACTACAGCCTTCCTGCTCCAGTCTCACAAAGTATCTGTACACAAAGTCTGTGGCAGAGTAACACAAACAAACAGCATCTTTTTTAGTGCTGGGAACTAGTCAGAACACCAAAGAAAGCGATCTTCAGTATTTCTCTCTAATTCTCCTCATGAATTCACACACTGCCAGGCACATACAGATGTACTACTACACTTCTCTGCACACTTGATTCTACTCATGCCTTGCTGCTGCAGACATCACGCTCAGCATCCAGGCTCTGGGAAGTGCTACTGGACAGGGACCTTCAGACCCCATTCTAGGGGTAAGAAACTCTGACAGTGCTTGTGTATGTTAACTGTGGCATAAAGAGGTAAGAAATAACTTGTTTAAGCAATGCTTCTAAACATCATGGTATGGGGTCAGGTCATTTCTTGTTCTGATATCTTTTTCACATGAATTTCAAGGCTGTTTGCTTCAAATTATGCAAAGAGAAATACAACCAAAGAAACCACACACACAAAAGCAACAAACCCTTCAGTTAAAGCATCATGCTCAAGATTTTTAAATGGAAGAGAGGTCAGTGAGAGCCAACATTTGCCATCCTCCAAATCACACATGGAAACGTTTGGAACACACTGTGCTGGGGTACACATTAGCTTGTACCTCTCTAAGAACAGTGGAAATGGTGTGCTCAAAACCTGCAGCACTGCACTGTCTGGCTAAAAATGGATCTGGATCTGAAGGCTCATCAGAATGACAGCAGTAGATGGAGAAGCAAATACAAGAGGAAAGAGCCTGAAAGAAGGTGTGCGTCTCAGCCTGCCAAACAAAACTAACCACAGAAGTAAATAATTGATGGGTTGAGAAGGAGAATATCCCAAAGACAGCTGCATTTCGGATGAGACCTTCTGAAGGCCTTAATAAAAAAGGAAAGACTTAAGTTTTGCTTTTACAAGCACAAGTTAGAATTAAAAGTAGTAAGGGGAGAAGTGGATCGTTGCCCTTACCCGCAGAGCATTGTTGATTCTTTTTGATGCATACACTGAATGAATGATGCAGAGCTTGTGATTCCTGCAGGGTTAGAGGAGTTGAGCTCACTTGTCCTTCTTGCAAGATTGCAAGTCAATCTTCCAGCAGGTATTGCTGTGGTTTTTCCAATTCTGGAATTCTCTGAACTCTTCACATTTAACTGGACTTTCCTACCAGCAGGTAGCAGTAAAATTTCACTCACTTTGGTTATTGACTGGTGCCTGGCAGCACATATTGGAATATTCTGATATGCTCCACAGAAAGGGACAGAACATCACTGTTTTCCCTGAACCTGTAAGGCTATGTGGTTTACATAAAATTTACAGGGTTGGGGCATTCCTTGACTCCCTGCCACTTCCCATACTCCCAGTGTTTTATTTTGCCTGGTGTTTATGCATGGTTTTGCTCAGGGCTTGCCGACAGAGAGCATCTAATAATGCTGGAAAGGGTCAAGTCCTCATTAGACTCTTCTAAAATTATTGAAGACTCCAACTGGGAAGACTGAAAAGGGATGTCACAAGTGCCTATTCTTACCTTGTCTTTCCTCAAACCATATGGATGATTTTTACACTGAGTTTCAAACTTAGTAACATTCCTGTTAAAAAACATAAAAATAACAAGAGCTTGGAGTATTTCCCCAGGAGGAACTCTGCATATTTTACCTTCTCCTACAGACCAAGCATAAAAATAATGCAGTATGATTAACCACGTTTGAAAGCTATGGAGGCAGAGGGGTGGGCTGAACTGGAAACTGATTACAGCCTCAGTTTCAGGCACTCTCTTTGATATACATAATCCATTTCTTTCTCATAACTCAGCCTTCCTATAGACAGGCAGGACAACTATTTACCTGCTTATAGGAATGCTGTCTCACCCACTGATGCCTTTTCCAACCAGGAGGCACCAGCAAGTGTTAGCATTAGCACATCAGTATTCCATCACTGACACTGGCACTGATTGAGAGAAGTGGCAGCATTCAGCTCCTGAAACTGCATGGCAATAACTGGGCTTTCCCATGGGATCCAGACTTTCTGCAGACCTTGCCTCAAGAGCTGGGGCTGGGCTGGCCACTAAATGAAGGACAGAGGCTCTCTGTGAACCCCTTCCCCTTCCCAAAGTGTATGAGAAAGGGAATAAGGGAGAGAGACTGAAGGGTTGGAAAAGAAAATTAGAACACTTTGAATGAATTAAAAAAAAGAGAAACAAAATAGATGCAAGAGATAGAAACCAAATTGAACCCAACCCCTCTAATGGCAATGACCTCACTGTCACTCCTGATGCTACGGCAAGCACTGGAGAAGTCTCAGACTGGATTCAGGAGCTGGATTCAGGAACACACGGATTGGGATCAAAGGCAGAATGGACAGAGCCCACCTTGGACACAAGCCACTGAAGAAGAGGCTTGACTCCAGTGATGCCCCATCTTCATACTGAACATGATGTCCATGGGATGGAATCCCTTGTTGGTTAGTTGACCTTGGCTCACCTGTCCTGTCTACTTTCCAGAGGTCCCAGTGGGTGGACACAGGTGCCACCTAAGTTACTGCACCTCAACATGGGTAGAGGCACAAGAGTTAGCAGTGACCTTGGCCTTGCACCCCAGTGCTTGGTACCGCTTTTCCTAAACTAACACGTGATGGGGAGGGTTTGAGTGCTACCAGCGTCAGCAGCAGCCTCTCTCCACGACACCACACCAGGAACCACAGACAGCTCAGTTACTTACAAGAGACTGAGCTGCAAAGCAAATCACTGAACAGAATTAGTTGTGGTTTAACACAAACCAGGTCACCTTAGAGTGTAACAGGCTCACGGGACTTAATCACCACCTCTAAACACTTTTTCCCCCTAACTGCTGCTTCCCCATTTGCTTCAGCAATTTCCTATTATTTAAAATGCTGAATACAAGTCAAATAAATGCATGAGTGAAACCAAACAATGCCACTTCCAGACATCAATACACACTGGAAATACACAACTGCAATAATGGGCACATTATATATTCCTAATGTTTCTTATTAATCATATCTTGTTTGTATTAGGAGGAGGAAATAACTGTATTCAAATTAACTTGCCAATATGATAGCCATTAATAATAGCGTAGAGCAAAGACTCACGGAACACAATTATGTTGCCAAAGTAATAGTGCTACAGAAACAAAACATGATAGAGTTGATACAAAGAGTGAAACAATACATCCTCAGCTGCCTATGAAAAACTATTTTTGCAGGTGCTTATTCCTCTAATTACAATTCCTCAAGACTGAAGATATCCATAGTCCACTCGACAGCTCAGGCTGAGGGGCAGAGACTTCACGGTGCCACAGTCACACTACAGAGAGGTAACTACTACAGCTTCTGTACAGGAAATTCAAAGCCTAAGCACGGATATGTAGAAAGTACACAGACAACTCCATCTTTAGTGCCTAGGGGTCTGGACAAGAGTATTCATTAATGGCACATGAAATGGATCTCTCTAAAGGAGCACAAGAAGCTACAGATTTCATTCTCTCCATCAAGCAGCATCACAAAGTGATCTGCAGAGCAGTCGCTTTTCCAAATTAGTCTGCAGCAGCCTCAGGAGAGAGCTGATGTGTGGGTAAAACAGGTTCAAGTGGTGGAGGGATTTGATTGCCATAAGCTAACAAAGAAGGAAGGATGAAAAAAATTGTAGGCAAGACTATCTCAGGAGAAACACCAGAAGGGTGTTTGTTTTACTTGACGGACAGTTTGTTGCTCCTCTTAAGTCACACCATCAGGTCTTAACATCCTGGAATCTGAGCTCCAGAGACCACTTTCAGCCATTACTGGGGGTTCAGATCTCCCATTCCCCAACATTCCAACACAGAACATATGGAAACAATTTTCAGGGTGAATCCAATCATTCCAAAGCTAACTCAGGATCCAGAGCAGCAGACAAACCAGCCATTAACTTCCTGGAATCGGATTAAGAGCAGAAATAGATCCCACCAGGTATAAACAAAACAATGACTTTTCATAGCTCCACGTGGTTTTTAGCCCAGTTTCCTGAGGACAGGCTGTTTACACATTCTTTCTGGGTCAGGGTTTGTGCACAAGTCTACAAATCCCCTTTGCCACCAAGTCCTGAACACACTGACTGATTCAATCAGTGGGACGGAAGGGTAGGAGGTCTCACAGATAGCTACATCCCAACATGAGAGATGGATGAGAAGAGACCATGTCTAACTGCCCCTAATAGAATACTAAGGAAGAGGCTGTGGTATGAACACATACATTATTCATGTGCCTGGGGCTCCATGAAAGCTGGAAAAGCTTTCCCGTGGCACAAATCTGCGGGAAACCCAGCCTCGTTAGTTTGCTGCTCAGAGAGTGTTTGCTCAGTCCAACCTGTACCAGTGGAGACACTGCAGACTTATCTGATTTTCCAATTCCACACGTGTGATTCTAAGATTTTGGCATTTGGCCTACAGCTGACAGGAGATGAACGAGCCTGATACAATTGTAGGAGTATTCTCCTCCCTGTGACCAGTCACTTCTCTTGCTATGATTACAACACCACCAATAAAAAGACTAAGCGGTGGCAAGCTGCTGGCAAGCTTAACTGTCTTTTAAAATACTTAAAATTTGATACAGTATTTTAGGACTTCAGCCGAACTAACCACATGGCCCTCGCTGGGGGTAGTGCAGAGCCTCAGTAACACTTCAGAAATGGAAAATAATTTATTCTGTCACAGAATGGTTTTGGTTGGGAAAGACTTCTGTGACCATCGAGTCCAACCATCAACCTAAGTTCACCACAGCCTTTAAACCATTACTGAAGTGCCCTGGCCACACCTTTCTTGAACACCTCCAGGGACAGTGACTTCACCACCTCCCTGGGCAACCTGTTCAAATGCCTTAGATGGTCTCTGCAGAAAAGAATGATTTTCCCACTGTGCAAAAGGCAACACATGCCCCCTGTGCTGCTCTGACACAAGGTCATCAATGTCTCACACCCACATAAAGGAGCGTATTGAGGTGAAGATCCTGACCAGCTGAAGCTCAGGTTTCCCAGGAGCCAGAAGCATCACCCGACGGCCTCGCATGGTTTGCCTGTTTTTCATTCATGCTGCCATAGTGGTTAGTGAGGAGTGACTGTGATGGCACAGAAAGGCTGCATCAGTTCTGGACGCTGCCCACTGAGCTGCTGCAGGTAGCTGAGAGCAGCTAAGCTAAGCAGTGTCAAGGCAGGGCTGAAAAATTATTTCTTTACAGGCACTGAAGGTATGATCTTGAAATTGCCTTCCTCTGGGGATGTGAGCTGAATTCTTGCTATTGGTCTGTCAAGAAACCATGTTGCTTAGGGAATTCTTGAGGGCAGAAAACCTATGGGGTTTGGTTATTTGTTGGGTTTTGTTGGTTTCTTTTTAAACTATAAAATAAAAAAAGGAGCAACATTTCAAAGCAGCCACTGAGGGGGAGATTTTGCCACCTTTCCACAACCCAGAACTACTCAAAAAGCAAAGCATAATTAGCCCTGAGTAATGGCAACAGTAAGACAAAGGAAACTTGGAGAGCAAAATACCACTAAAATAAGTAACCAACTAACTAACTAAATAAATACTGCCTTATGACATTTATGCCAGTGACTAAGACTGGAGGAGTCTTCAGCTGTTCTGGTTGGTTGGCTCAGCAGATGAAGCAAAGATGCAAGAAGTACTCATTAAGGGTCAGCACGCAAGAGCAGGTTTATCCCCTCTTGTGGTTAAAGGCATTCTCTGACGGGTCCCAGCCCCCTGGATTTGCCTTGGAATGGAAAGTTTATTTGCCTGTTGAAAACTTTCCTATTTGTGTAAGATACTCCAATATTGGTTCATCCAAGAGGCCAGACACAACCTTCCCATTGCCAGGTGGATAGAAAAGTTGGAAGGCAGCCCAAACAGACCCTAACAGAGGCTTTCATTAATATTGATGTGATTTTGTAGGAAGTGTAACAATATCATACAGCAACAAATACATCACAAGATAGCTCCTCACTGTCTGAGAATGTGAAAGTTGAACCTCTATAACTAGGAGAAAGATTTTAGGCAGCCCAAGCTACATCCAAGCTTAGATGCAGTCTCTGTTTCGAAAGAGTGGGCTAGAAAATTATTTTGTTCCTCCTATTTAGTCCAGTATCCACTTGAGGAAAGGAAAAATACATCCTTGTGGACCAAAACATTTGCCCAAAACACAGTGCAGAAACTTGCAGCTCCAGAATTAGAGAGTGAAGAAGTGTCACAGTTTGTTATTCTTCTGTGTGCTTACAGAGTATGGGAGGAAAAATGTGACAGGAGTCCAAGTTATGCCTGGGGACATGCAGGCACCTCCACTAGATCTCCAGGGTTTATGTTAAGTACTCAAGTCAGCTGCTAGACAGCAAGAAATTGTTCTCAGGCTTGGCACAGACCACTTAACTAACATTGATGCCAGGGAAGATTCCTAACCTAGGTTCAGCTCCCGGACTGCTTGTGATAGATGGCTGCTGGGGACTCCAGAAGAAAAGTACTTTGTAAGCAGTATCAAACACCAGTCAAGCAGTCTACATTTAAGAGCTATTTCTCTCTTCAAAATGGATTTCCTTCCTACGTATCTGCATGTACAGACACCCATGGATGACACCTCATCGAAATTAATAGGGTCACTCAGAGTTTTAAGTAATAAAAAATGAGGCAATCTGCTCCAAGTTATTGCTATCCTGGTTAAGGTTTTTTAATATATTAAATAATGTATCAAAGATGTAAAAATACATTTACTGCATGAGTAATGTATTCATGTATGTGCTAAAGTTAACATCTAGTTGTGTTAGACCACTGAAATTTAGAATCAGAGAACCACAGAATGGCTTAAGTTCAAAGGGATCTTAGAGATCACCCAGCTCCAACCTCCCTGCAGTTTGCAAGGACACCTCCCACTAGATCAGGTTGCTCAAAGCCATATCCAGCTCTGTCTGAAACACTTCCAGGGATGACAAGTCCACAACTTCTCTAAGACAGTCTTCATCCTGCAGCACATAAGCAGATTCTATACTGTTACACCTCATGAGTACAATACATAATGGAGATTACTGTGTGACTCTTCCACAACTTTCAAGTCAGTAGTTAAAATGTTAACTCAAAGGGTCAAACATTGTTGAAATGCTTAAGAAACTGTCTTCTTTTTTTTTTTTGTTTCCATAACAATGATACTCCTCCCAAGAGACTGCAAGGGAGCACTGGTTGCACATATTAAATTGCAGGTGGTGAGCTGAGCTTTATTCCTCTTGGCCATTACATTATTGTTTTCTGATTACAAGCAGCAATTAGTTTGTTTGCTCTCCAGAGAATCCATCTATCTTGCCCAGCCTCTGTTCTTTGGGGATGAAAATGTGAGATTAAAGCAGAAAAGAAAGCTTTCCTTGCAGTATTAGTCAAGTATTAAGTAAATAAATAAAACCTGGGTGCAACTCTCAGTTTTGATATTACAGCTGAAACAGTCAGGGACTTGTGTTTACAGAGACCTCATCTCTAGTGTCACGAGAAGAGCTGCCGCCTTTCAGTATTTTATTGGGGAGGATCTTCCGGTCAAAAAAACCCAGTGCATGCTTTTGGATCCCAGATATAAAGTGAAAATGTTAATAGCAGTGTTGCCCAAAATGCCCCAAATTAAGGCTTACTTAGTAAATGTCACTTGCTGCTTTGCATCTCTACCAAATGGACACAAGCTGCACCGGGCCAACTAAGGCTCTTCACCACTATGCTGGAGCATCCCCACGCTCTTGTTTGGTCAGGAATACAAGTCCCTGTGCTAGTGGCCTGAAGATCCTGAGAGTTCTCTTTGCTTCAAGATGTGTATGTTTATCTACTACACTCCTAAATCATAACCCTTCCCCAAGCACTAAGCATGGGCACACTGGCTCCACACATCAACTTGTGCAACAGTCTGACACATCCTGTATTCTGCCCTGAAGCCTCTGGGTCAGAGTACTCCTGCACTAACGACGGCACAGCAGGGCACACTCTTGACATTTTCTTGGTCTTCTTTCTTGAAAATATGATCATGTTCTCCTACAGAGGGCTGAGATTTATGACCTCTCCTGTCCACTATTTTTGCTTCAATCAGTTTTGAATTATACAGCAAGAAAGCTCCACAAGAACAACTTGCAGTGAGAGAGTCAGCCATGGATTTTAGCCCCTTCCTCAGCTAAGCACAGGAGATAACGCTTCATCCTCTTCCTGGAGTCTCTAAAACCTCAGTTCTGGTACAGAGCACCTCATCCAGCTCTGCTGCCAGAGTTCCTTTTAAAGAGCTTTCAATATAAATTTTAAATATTTAAAATAATGACCTTTAGTCTGTGGAATGGAATTCAACAGTAGAACACACTTTCCCCATCAGGAATTACACCTGGTGATCTCAGGCCCTCTCTGCTGCTCCGATTGCAGCAGCATTTGACTCAAGTCCTCAGAATTTGCCCCTGTATTTCTCACCCTCTAAGATTTTACTCTGAAAAGTTATTTTGCAGCCCGAAGACCAATCCCTCTCAATTCAAGTCCACTTTTATTGATAAACCACTTTTCTCCCTGAAAACAAAACTCAGTCCTATCTATGACTTGGTTTAAATTAACTGAGATTTCACCTGAATGATTTATCACCCTTGAACAGAAGGCAACACTGATTTTATCAGCATAGTTTGGGTGCCAAGAGTTCAATTAAATAGTTCGTAGCAGGCTGTCTTATTGAAGCTGGGTGACCCAAGGTCAGTATTGATTGTATATTTATTGATGTGGATCTTTCCTTGACAGTTGGTTAGAGAAGCACCAAAAATAAACAGCTAAAACTCCAGACACAAAACACAGCTTCAGGGAGAAGCTTGCAGTAGAGCTGCATAAAGAACAGTTCTTTATTAGACTTCAAGCCCTCTCATCAGTGGTCTTGCTACTGGGGGTTCAAATCTCTCTGACAGACAGTGTCTGACTACCAAATTGTCCATTTATCCCAGATTAGATGGAGGGAGCGTACATCCCTTCTTCTCTCAGAGCTTCAAAAGCCTGGGAAATGATGAATGTTAGCCAGCAGATTCCAATAGTGGAAGGATTGCTTTAGCACTGTGCTGCAAAATTAATCTCAAGAAAGTCCATTCACTGGTTTTCTTCATCTTGTCTGATGTGTTTCTTACATGCAAGGGATAAAGACACACTGAGAGCTCGTGTGAATGTCAAGAGTGGGGATCTACTCAAGAGTCCTAGTGTGACAATGCCATGCAGATGACAAACTTCTTTACAGTGAGGGTGATGGAGCACTGGAGCAGGCTCCCCAAAGAGGGGAGACTGTGAAGTCTCCTTCTCTGGAGACTTTCAAAACCCACCTGGATGCATCCCTGTGCCGACTATCCTAAGTGATCCTGCTTTGGCAGGGGGTTGGGCTGGATGATCTCTTGGGGTCCCTTCCAACCTCTGATGTACTGCAGTGTGATACTGTAAGTGTCTAACAGGTTATCACTGCACCCAACAAGTGTGTGAACATTCCAGCTCAAGATATGTTATGGATAGAACCAGACAGTTTATTCTTTTATAAGAAAGAAGCCCTTTCTGTAATTATTAGATACATCCACCACAGTTTGTCTGCATACACTCAAACGACACATTCCAAACCCCAGTCACTTGGAGTGAAACCCTTAGCCCCAGTGCTGGAGTTTTTCCTGCGGGATTTTTTTGTGTCTTTATATTTACAGATAGTTGGAAACTATAACATCTTTAGCTCTAAAAGACATGGGTGGGCAATTAATTGTTGGTTGTTCCCACAATGTGAGGATACATCAACACAGAATATCGATGCTTTGTGAAGGACAACAGAGCAGATCATGTTTAAATCTTTCTTAAAAGCAAATAACTCTGACTTAGCCAATTGTTAAGATTGGTGGTTTCAATATAATTGAATGGAAATAATGCAGTTAAGCATTTAAGACCTCAATACCCGTCCTACAAAAATCAATGTTTCTTTTAAACTAGCCTCTCAGACTTCACAGCTCTAAAGAAACAAAAACCCCACAACACAGTATGTGTGCTCTTTGCAGAGGATCCCTACAGAACGCCTCTGTTGTGAAAAACTGGCTTAAACTATTCTCAGGAAAAAAATCTCTAAAGAAAGTGAGGAGGGGAAAGAAAACTCCCAAATAAAATCAATCAATATTTGGCTGGGGAAGAGAATGCCCAATATGATCACTGCTTAGATGCATATGTGTGGCTGTCAAAGAATGAGTGATTGTCTAGATGTCTGATGGTAAAGATCAATAGTTTCTTTAAATGGAGACAGATTCATGAGAGCTCTTGGATCCAAATAGTTTATTGGTTTGTGCTCATCCTTTTGTTTAATGGCAGCTCCCAGAGTCACCTAGGCAATTATTCTTTAAGCTGACTTTCAAGTAACTTACTTGCTCATGGCATGGCCTTGTAAAACAGTAAGTGTCCAAAAGCACCATCTCCCTCCCCCCAGGTGTTCAAAACGTGGGTGATGTCACACACCTCAGCAGCAGGAGATGGCACTTCAGAGGAGTTATGCTACAAGGAAATATTACAATTTACTTTCAGCCTCTGGAGCAATCCTTCATCTCTGCTTGTTGGAAACGTGTTAGATTTGTGTTGTTCACTTTTGAATGCCAAAAGAGTGAGCAACCTATTGCAGTTTGGATCAAGATCCAGGTATCTCTGGGTTTGTCTTGAGGTTCCCAAACTTCTGAGTTTACTACAGGGGTCTGCAAATCCATTTTTCTCGTAGTATTTGACCGTAATCTAAATAGCCATGAGGCGTAGCAGGTGACTCTCACTGCTCCATAGTTAATGCACCACTGAAACACAGATTTGCTTATTTCATAATTGTGTCAAAGCCGTTAGCTTCCAGCTTCTGACCTTTCTAGCTTCCAATTCATGTAGTTGTTCTCTTCATGCCATGCTCAGTGTCTGCTCATTCCCCTACCTCCCTCTAGTTTTGGGGGGGGGGGGGGGGGGATAATTTTGAAGAAATCATTAAATGCTGAGTGACTTTCTGGGAAAATAAAATCAAACAAGCAACCTTTGATCCAAAAATCTAACAAAAAGCCCTCCCCAAGCCCCTGGTAGCTCAGGTCACTGAGCAGCAGCTTGCTCTCTTCCCTTGCTGTCTGATCTAGTAACAGGATGACAGGTCATGCCTATGTTGGCTGGTTTTGCTTTAGTAGACTGGACTGAATTTTGGTCTCAGTTGCTCTGGTGTCAAATCAAAGTGCAGAGTGCACCCTCCTGTGCCTATCATATGAACACACACCTGAAGGAAGCTGTCAGCTCTTATTCAAGGGTCTCCTGCAGCAACACCAATCCAGGACTCAACTGATGCCAGAGCACTCCTCAGCCGTAGATACAGCACGCTCCACCCTTTGCTGCAAAGTGCTTTCTTTGTGCAGCAGTTGCCAAAACCTGCAAAGCCTTGAAGTGATTTCTTGACAAGCTTAACATTTATAATCGTGTCTCAGAAATCCCGAATATACAGCCATAATTGAAACAAAGCCAGGATTAAATATAGTGTCAGAGGCTTGTCAAGGAATCGGAGCTGTGAGGCTTCAGCTATCATGACTTGAAACCATGGTGACTGCATGATAGACAAGTTCCTATTCTCTTGGTGGGAGAGGAATGGGTAGATACAAGACACACAGTACCTTAGTTTATGTTTATTCATCAGTTGTGGAAACAGGAGTAAGAAAAGAAATGAGTATCTTGCAACTCAGAAAAAAACAACACCCTGAGAAGCAGCAGTAATTCTCAACCAGACTTTCTTCCTTCTTATCTGAGTACATTCTGCTGGCACCATCTTACATACTTTGTCTCAATCACTGCTCTGAAGTTGGCACCTTTTCCACACAGTCATTTGCTTGACACACCACTAAGAGTTACCTCAAAGGTGAAGCCACATCACTCAGTCAGAAAAGCAAAACACCCACTTTCCTCATCATTTTTTACAAGACAAGAAGCAAAACACTGCTATGGAAGCTGCAGTGAGCAGTATTCTGGGGAAGGAAGACAAAGGACAGATCAAATGTGGTATCTTTTATTCAAACACTAATCCAAGTTTCCCACGTTGTCTGCAGAGACACCCAGAGTAAACACACTATGTTGGGGTTGAGAAGCTACTTATCAAAGCCACAACTTCCAGCAGAACTCCCTTGGTACTCCATATATCCCACTGGGCTCCTTCCCCAGCAGCTCCTCTTTTACCAACATACTCCAGTGCTGCTCTGCCACAGTTCAACTCCCATCACTTAGTTATTTTTTCCCAACTGTATTTTAACTGTGAGTCTCTGAGTTTTCTAGACTAAGCTTAGTTCTGTAGAAGCTAGATAAAATATTGTGTCTGTTGGCACTTCAGAAGGTTTAGAATCTGACTCTATGCTAAATCCCAAGTAAAACCATCAGATTTACTGGCATGTGTTATTACACAGGTAGAATAGAGAGCAGAATGCTGGCTTTGCCCTGCTTATGTCATCAGGGTATCAGTTATTTTCTTATGCCAAATAAATACCACAGATTAGGCTAAACTCCTTGCTCAAGCTTTGCTTATTTAGTCACTTTAATTTGACATGAAAACTGGGACTCCTATATCTTTATCAGACTGAAAACTCCTCTCCATATCAGCCTGCCTGGTCTCAGACAGAGCAGTTCTTGGATCTGACTTCCTACACTGCCACACAACAGCTGGAGCAGCACAGGGCTGGAAAGAATCCTTTCAGCACCCAGGAGAGATTTTTATTAGAATAAATCCATCAGGTAACTGTGGCCACAGTTCCACGGGCAGGAATTACCAATCCATTAACACCCAGGCAGAGAAAGCATTCCCACCACGGGCAGGCTCGCACAATCAGAAGCAAACCAGTTAGCGCTTCTTAGGGTAGCTATCACCTCTGGATGAATAATGGATAGCTTGACTACTTGTGGATTCCTGCTGTATACCCAAAAGCAAAGTAGGATTCATCTATCTGGCTTCTGCTGCAGAGCTGGCCAGAGGTGGGGCCAGGGCACACTCTCTGCATTAGAAACAGACCTCTCTTTATTGTGCCATAGCTTGTGTTTCTGTAACCCCAGCACATTATTAGCACCAGTAGCAGGAAGTCAAATAAATTATCATTCACGCTGATAATTAACATAGCAATAACATTGTCCTGGTGTGATTGCACAAGGTTTCATTGATAAAGAAGCATATGGGTTTCTGTATATTAACTAGAATTAACCAGGTTGGAAGAGACCTTTGAGATCATCGAGTCCAACCTACCATCCAACACCATCTAAACAACTGAACCATGGCACCAAGCACCCCATCCAGTCTCTTCCTAAACATCTCCAGTGATGGTGACTCCACCACCTCCCTGGGCAGCACATTCCAATGGCCAATCTCTTTCTGTGAAGAACTTCTTCCTAACATCCAGCCTAAACCTCCCCTGGCGCAGCTTGAGACTGCGTCCTCTTGTTCTGGTGCTGGTTGCCTGGGAGAAGAGATCAACCCCCACCTGTCTACAACCTCCCTTCAGGGCTCATTTTAACAGACCTAACAAGCCCTAGTAAAAGTAATACACCAACTAAAGGACATGCCATTTGCAGAGGTTAGATTTAAAGGTGAGAACTTGATTTTAGTGTTAGTAACCTTCTTGCATTAATATTCCACTTGCCACGAATGCCACACTGAGGTTTTTTTCTTTTACCATAATGTTTTTCAAAATCCCATGGGAAATATAACAAAAATGCTAATGTGCTAATTTCTTCACTTCTTATTGCAGTTTTATTTTGTGTATACTTCATCAATATGAATAAGCAGTCAGTCCTTGGAGAAGTAAGTGCTTTGGCTTCTTCAAAGAGAGTCAGGCTGGTTTGGTAGTTCATCACTATATTACTCTAAGTGGCATACTGGCACCACTGTCAGGTGCCCCTCCTGTGTCTGGAACAATACCTCCTTCCACCAGATAAAGCAGCCCCCATCAAGATGGGGGAAATATGCAGTGTTCATTAAAATGGTGTCAAGTGTGCTTGATCAACTGCTAGCAAACAGCTTTATCATCCCAGTGACAAATGCTGCTAACAGCTGCAAGGGAAAACTGTTCAGATATTCCCTAAGGAAAACATCTCCCATCAGACTCTCCACTCTTGTTATAAGAGCTGCTCAGATATTTATACGCAGGACCTGGCTTTTTCCAAAGGAAAAAGCAAAGAAAAGGGGAGGCAAATAATGGGAAGAAATATGCTAAATATATATTTTATGTAAATTCTCTCTATTCCTTTTTATAGTCTCCAAGTGCTTTGCTGCCTGTTCTGTCCTCTCCATTTTTGCCCATTTCCATCCCCACTTTTCCCTCCCTCTCCCCAGAAGGGCAAAGGTGGCTGGTAGAAATGAAAGCTACCTTTTCTCAAAGTCATATCTATTTTGGAGAAGGATTTTGTGATAATTATACAAACTTAGAGAACTTCTGCCACGAGAAGAGCCAAGAATGGTGCACAAGATCAAACACAGCTGTTGAGTACATTTCCTGAACATACAACTGAGTTCCTCTCACTTAGGCACATTCATTACTAGGAAAGAATCAGCCCCAGCTATGAGACACAAGAATTTGCACGCAAGAAGGAAACGGTTGGATTAAGAAACTGTTGTGTTAACTGCTATGCTAACTCCTGCTCCACATCCTTTAACATTCAAGGAACAAATGATGCAAGCAGCAGCAGTTTCTGGACAGGTGCAGAAGTGTTGGGAAGAGGAAGAAGTCTCCTATATGGCAGAGAATTCATTTGGGAGCTGCCTCCCATGTACCTAAGCAGCCCTGCACCTGGATCTTTCTCCAGGCATCCAGATGAGGCTCTGGCATAGCCCTGCGTACTGCTGCTTGGTCTTAAACAATAACAACTTGAAAAAATGAAATCAAATTCCTCATCACTTCAGGTAGGAGAAAATCTCAACCTTTTTTTATTCAGGAAAAAAATGGAGGAGAAAATGGCTTTCAATAAGAATGAGACTTGAAAATCTTCCCCTAATGATTGAGATTGATGAGTTCTAAAATAAATGAAGACCTAAGTAATCTGGTATCATAATACCAGTTCGAGCTCCTTTCCTTTTTGTCTCATTTCAATACAGTGACAGGTAACAGCTGAAATCAGTGCAGGCCATCAATCATTTCCCATCTGCATAAGATCCCGGAACAGCACAAGGCCTTCCTGTTTCACAGTTAATTGAGGCAGATATGCTGACTGATTTTTTTCATTGTCAAATGTTTGTTTTCAGACTCCTCAACCACGTGGATATAAAGAACTATTGCATCAGAAAGCTGGTTTCATTGGGTCAGATTTTTCAAATGAACTTTAGAAGCTAAGAGCTGAAGACATCTGACAGAATCACTACGGTTGGAAAAGGCCTTTGAGATCATTAAGTCCAATCATTTCATTTAGTGCAATTCAAAAAGAGAGCATTACTGCCAGATTTCCTTCAGTACCTTAAATAAAACTGAATTCATGAACTTAATAAATGGGAGGGAAGTGGAGAAAGCTTCTGGGATCATTTTGAAATGCAAGGCGAGTTTTGCAGTGCTGATAGGTGTTTGTCTGTGTATCTTGGCACCGAAGCGTCAGCTCCAGACCTTTGCTAAAAATAAGCAGTGGCTGCTCTCTAGACAATTTGTGAACTGGGACACATTGAGCATCGTTTGTCTTAAAAAAAGAATCAGCTGCAGATACTTTCTCCTTACCAACAACTGCCAGGCACAGAAAATGCTAACAGGGGACAGCGTGTCCAGGAACCCAGCACAAGTCAGCAGACCGCAGCTGCGGTACGATGGATTCCAACCCTGCATAGGAACCGAAGGGCAAATGAAGCCATTACAGATACACAGAGAAGGGAAATGAGGTACAAAGTTGGGAATGCATTTCACAAGGTCACCCAGCAGGCCAGCTGCACAGCTGAGAAAACAACCCACATATCCTAGTCCCATTCCCTCATTAGGCTGTCTGCCCAGAGCATGTATCTCACATGAAAGCATTCTCTTATGCTCTCTTCCTCCTATAATTTTGTTTAACAACCTGCAAAAGTTACAGCTGATGTAATTCTCTTGAATATTTACAACCTTTGGTTAAAACAATTGCAACCCATTAAAGTGTGTTATATCCTCACACACAAAAAAAAACAACCCTGTACAAAAATCCTCCACAGCTTGGCATCCCTAAATCTCAACCAGCAAGGGTAATTGTTATCTGTACTTTGAAGAGATGGAAAAAAGAACCAGAGAGCAGACAACTGAATTTCAGAATGCAGGCACACTGAGGTAGAGTGAGGCTCCTGTACCCCAGCACAGCATGAATCAGATGAGGGTCAGCACCCCGGACAGGGACATAGCTGGAACAAAGAGAACAGAGAACATGCGGCACATAATGAGATGCATCAGCCTAGTATGCATCCAATTAAGGTAAGTAGTGGTATTACTACACAGCACAGACTTGGTATGAAACACTCAACTGTTCAAAGCCCTGAGAAGAAAGCTAAAATAGGAAGGACCTTTAGAGTTAACAAATCCAGCTTCTTGCAAATTATGACACGTAAGAACTGCAGAAATAAGGTAAAAAGTGTGCCAGTAAACCCCACTTGTGTGTGTGTATGGGGGGGTTGGTTGGTTGCCTTTTCTTTAGATGAACAAGGCTATGAGAGTTTAGGAATGGCTAGAACATCCTGTCTTGAGGAAAGTCTGAGTTCTGTTGGGAATACAGCATATGCACAGGAAAGGGTAAGGCCTGTGTTAGGAGAAGACAGAATGCCTCTTGTCTTCACAAAGTCCTGTGGTAACACAGCCCAGCAGCATTGGCTGCTTCACTCCTTAAGAAACTCGTCATCATTAGTTTCTAGTCACAAGGATTTGATTCTAATGACTTTGAAAGTCCTGAAGGACAATGCACTGCGTGGTTCAGTGGACACAATTCAAGGAAGGACCATTCAATATGTCCTTAGATATGAAAATGTTTAAGCAGCAGAACTTAACTCACTATGGGAGATGTGTAAACCAGAAAGCACGTTAGTGAGAGCAGCCCCCTTTGCGCTGCAGTTATGGAGACACAGCTAACCTTGACATTCTGACTATCTTATTCTGGATCTCTTCCACTTCACTTGCTCCCCACTGCCACTGCTGTGCCTTATCTAATCATCTGGCTGTACTTTTTTGATTGTTTTTTTACACCTGTATTGGTTGGATGTATCACAGAGGCTCTCCATTCATTAATTCTAACATGGCTTTTACTTTCTCGGTCCCTGTGCAGTGTGTTCAGAGCTGCAGTTGCACATGAAATTTCCCCTGCCCAGCGTGGTTTGTGCACTTCATTAATATGTTTTTAACCTATTTGTTAGTCCCCTACAAAAATAATCAGGGTTTAGTCTCATTGCATTCCCTGAAGCTCCCCACATCACCATCACCATCCGACCTGTGTTTCTCCCAGCTTAACTCAATAGATTTTCCTAATGAGAGACGGCAAAATCCTGAATCAAATACCTCAACTAAATTAATCTCTTTGCCAAATGGTGACTTCCTGATGTATTTAGCACGTCATATCTAGGCTGCTATTACAAAGATAAGAAGAAACAACCTCACTGACAGTTTAGGGCTCTGTTCTCTGTCCTGGTCACAAGTGGCACATACACAAACCTAGCCTCAGAGATGTGATTACATCAGGAAAGAAACTCTGCTCTATGTTATAACCTCTCCTCTTGCAGGAAGGTCACTGTATGAAGATGAGCTTCCCACTGTGCTCTTAGCTTAATTACAGAGAGTGAGGAATAAGTTGATGGATGACCCTCTCATGAGATCACTCATCCCTTGGCCAGCGTGAGCTTCATGAAGGATCTGGAAAACTGCAACAATTCATAAGAGGAGGGACTTGAGACTTCTGGAAAAAGCAAAACCACTTCAAAACTGCAACACCTTCTGACAGCATTTAAGACATTTCAAAGCTGTTTTTATCCTTAAAGCTCCAAAGCTGACCTCATTTTTTTCATCACTGTGATTTTCTCCCTTTTACACTTATAGTTAATAACTAAATTGGTTTTATTTCCCCAGGTGGCTCACATTAAACAGTACTTCAGCAAAAAAAAACACCACAAAAAAAAACCCAAACCCCTCACCATCCACCCCAAACTGAAAAACATATTTACAGGAAAGATTTCTGCATTTACATTAAAATTCATATTGCTAGAAAAAGAATACATTTTTACACTGCTGAGAAGCCATCAATTAATCTTTGATAGCCTCTATCCCTTGAGAAGCTCAGAAACAAATGGGACCAGAAATAATTCTGTATGTTGACCCACATGAAAAGGAATCCTTTTTTTGTAAGCCAAGAGTGAAAAACCCTGAAACACCATTTTCCATGTATCACACTCGTACAGACATGAATTAAATATGTAATCTAACAGGGGGACTGTCACAAAACTCGCTGGTACAAATTGTGTTCTTTAGATGACAGCAACTCTTTTTGTCCCCCCTAATAATCTTTCAGCTCCTCTCTCTTTTTCCCCCGTACAATATATTTTTTCTTACGTTGCAGCTAAATTTATCTGCAAGTGATGAAAAGGGTTTCCTTCCATTTGCTGTCTCTAAACACCCACCAACCAGAAGGTGATCCATGCTCCTGTAGATCTTTTTGAGAAGCTTTGCTCGGGTAGATTAAGCACTTAAACCCAGACTTCTCTCCTATCTCCCGCCTCATATCTAGCATCCTTGAACTCCAATTGAATAGTCACTTGGTGATACCACAGCAAGAACTAAATGACCACAAAGCCCATAGTACAGGAAGATACAGGACTGCCTTTTCTGACATCATTTCTGGAACTGAATGCTGAAAGAATTCTCTCACAAGCCAGTTGGTCTCAAAGGGAGGCCACTGAAACTCAGTGGGGAGCCTGCAGTAGAAGTTATGTATGAGAAACACTTTGGGAGGAACTGTTTGAAATGAGCACTTTTATTTTTAGGGGAACCTGTCACTCTGGGGGACAATGGCACACTGGGTCCCCTCAGAAAGATGCCGTTTTCATAGTCTTTTCTTCAGCCACATCAGCACTAGGGTTCCAAAGGAGTATCCACAAGGCCACATGCCCTGGAACTCCTTAAAAATGTTGGGGGAGTAGGAGAAAAGCAAGAAGAATTAAACAGACCGAAATAAGTGCAGGTAGGTGGATTACATTAACACTTCTTGACGTATCAATAGCTTCTATTTTTTGGAGGTGGTAGTGATTCTTTTTGCTCTGTGAAAGCACTGAACAGTATGACTGTCTTGCGGGTCTGAAAGTTTAGAACAGCTGGAACAGGACTTGAGAAGCAAGTAGGGATTTGTGGGGCTGGGGGCTACAATTTTATTTAAAGCACCATCACCTTCTCACAGAGTCTTCAACCTGAGGACATGTGTCCACAAGAACAGATTTTCCCAAGGGCAACATCACACCTCAACTTGTATGGAAATGTTAATGAGAAACAAAACCAAACCCACATGCAACCCCGCCAAAGACCTGCCTGCTCTTTCATGAAGGTAAATGCTCCATTACTGCAAGCAGTAACCCACCACAGAGGACAGCTCAGGACACACCTGATCTTCACAATCTCCCACGTTAGCTGCCTGTGATTCTTCATGTTTGTTACTTTGAAAATGCAACTTCCCCTCCCTGCCCCCCAAGAAAAAAATAAAAGCTAAAGCAAATAGCATCTGCCATTTGAGCATTGATTCTCCTCAGGAAACTCTGCACTTTATTAATCTCTGTCAAGCATTTGGAAGCAGACATTCATACATCCTAACAATTGAATCCAACTCCACAGGCAGTGCCAATTCTTCTCCAAAGCAAGGGTGACATGCTACACTGCTCATAGGTCATCTAATCAGCAGTGAAATAAAGAACTGCCAGACCTAATACAATTTCAGTTCTCCACCTGAATGAAGTGTGCTGCACACACCACTGGGAATTGCTGTACTAAACCTGCACTGCAACAGTTAGAAGCTTGACTTGAAACTCATTCCAACTTCAAGGTTTCCATTTTAATGAACCTCTTTCTGTTTACACAGAAGCATCTTGTTTTGCCATGGCATCGTGGCATGGGAAAATACAGCAGGCTAAGCAAAGAAAGAATTGTAGTCATGCAATTTAATGTAGGGATAGAGAAAATACATATGCAGAGCCCTGATTTGCCTGTGGATAGACACATACCATTTCCAGTGGGGTTTTGTTGCTGGTGGTGTTTTTTTAAGTCAATGGCTATTTTGAACTCAGCAAAGGGCAGAAAGTGGGTCAGAGTCATAACTGAATACATGTAAACAAGCAGAAATTAACTCAGATGTCCTCATTCTGTACAGAGCATGCAGGCAAGATACAGCTCTGCTAACGGAGGGCAGAAGAGGCCTTTAGCAAGAGAACCTGGCACCATCTGCAAGTTATGTTGATTGTGAAAAGCCCAAGAGACACCAGAGTGGCTCTGAGAAACCTGCTGGCAGCTCTGGCCTGCAGTGAGGAAGGAAACAGGTCTAAAAAAAGGAGGCAAACTAACTTTCAGTCTGCATGTTTCCTTGCAGCCCTCTTGGTGCAGCACAGCCAAAGGTCAATCCCTTCAGCAGGCAATGATTAAAAGCAGAAGCTTCTGTCTTTGCAACAGCCTTAGTGAATGATCTTCCTTGAGAGCAATCCATGATGCAAGGAGAGGATTTAACTGCAGCTGTGCTAGCAGCTACAGATTATCTTTAACCTGATTCTTCTTTTTTTTTTTTTTTTATTTATTAGTTCTTCTTTATCTCTTTATTGGCCCAGAGAGTATAAAGTCGGAATTGAATGAGAAACCCAAGGGAGTTTCAGTCTCAGTCAATGCAATTTTCCTCTCTTTAGAGGCTAAGCACAAAGCCAATTGCTCTCCAGAGTTCCTTAAGATCTCATCCACCTATGAAAGCACATTCATCATCTTCAGCCCTACATTCTTCTCACCTAACACACACCGGTCCTTCAAGTTCTACAGCCTCTGCTTTTGCCCCAAAACTTAATGATACTCAAACTTCTGCAGAGTCTTTTTTAGAATGTAGAAAAACATACAGAAGCAGCTTTCATATACATAAATTTCACATTTAATGTGCATATCAAAAGGACATGGGGAATATAATTAACAGGCAATTAAGCTGTTGCAAGTGGAAGAAAGTTTAAGTGAACCAGAAATCATATTAACTTCTTCATGGACACTGAGTTCTTCAATAGGCCTCTGGAATTGTTCCAGGAGTGAAAGCAGGGGAATGGAACAAGATCATGGAAACAGTCAGTAAATGAACATCAGTGAAGGAAACTCATACTGACTTTGGAATTGGAGAAAAATGAGTATTGAGCCCTTTAAAGTAACCCATAGCACATGTAGTCTGCAGGGAAGAAACAGTTCCCAAGAGATTAATGCAAAGAGGGGAAGTGTCTGCTCTTTGAATATTCTCAGTGTGGGAACAGCCTTGATGAAGGTTTGTCAGGAAAAGCACAGTACTGGAGCAAAAGGACGAGCCAAATAACTTGGAGGTCTCCCCAGCCCTATTCTACTATAACTTAAACCAGTCACCACGTGTTGGTTGGCCAGCCATCTGATAAGCCCGAAGAACCTGTACCAGAACAAAGCAGAGTGTATGTGCAGGTGCACCTTCAAGAAGATATTCTCACATTTAAATTGTTTCAAGCAAAACCTCAAAAGGGATCTCACTGACACACAAGAAAAAGTAACACAGGAAGTCTCATAGCATACTGGACAGGTGTTTACAGAATTTCAACTGCTACAAACAGGACAAGAAGCAGCAGACAATATCACATCCATCTGAGGAAAGGCTTTGCAGGATTCTCAACAACAGCTGGATACAGTTCTGGTTACTTACACAGCTGATTTCTTTCTAGTTTGTTTTCATTAAAGCTGCTACAGAGTTTCCTGGGTTCCCAAGAACCCTTTTAGCAATTCTTACTGCAAGTATGCAGATCTGCTACACCGAGTCACGACTCAGCAGAGCAGGTGGGGGCTTGTTAGAAGCAATGCTGCTTCTCCAGCAAATGACATTGCCACTCACTTCTCCCAGAGGTACTCTGATTCCAACTGTCCGTGTTTCTGTTCTCACCTGACGTTTAGCTGCTGTAAGGCTATGAAATAAAGGATTCCCCACACATGCTCTTACCTTCACTGACACTGCAAAAGCTGCAGGGAATGAGGGAGAGGCACCTTGCCTGTCTTTGTCTTGCTGATGGAGAGACCTTTTCATAAAATGCTGTTACCTAAGCACCACCTACACTGTCCCTGCACAATCTCTATCCATCCTGCCCTCGGGCAGCTCAGGTTAGAATTTCCATAAAGGCTCAGCTGATTAAGATCAGGCTCCAGGACCACCCTCTAGACAAGCTTTAGGCCTTAGGACAATCAAGCATACCACGCTCTAGCTACTCTATGCAAGCCCCAACATCACTTGGATATTAGAGTCCAGCTGATAGCATTATTGGCTGTTCTTGTAAATGACAGCTTTTAGCTGGCCAGAGGTTGGGTTTTTTCCCATCACACGTTGCCTTCATGCACAGCCCTGGATGTAGCTTTGCATCACTTGCAGATTTGTCATGAGGTCTTTGTGTCTGCTCCCGCCTGGAACATGCGCTAATGCTATCAACATCAGATTTGGTTCTCTGACATCTGTGACTGCCTTTCCTTCAGCAGTTGGGTATTCCCTCCTTACACTCTTCAAATGCCTGCTCAGTCAGAACACTTAGTCAAAATATATGAGATTTTAAGTTTATTAATGTAAAAATGTCTCTAGAGCTCAATTTGTATCACATTATAATTTACTGCATTTTAAGCATGTGCAACAACTACTATTCATGCAATCAGAAATGTTTTCCTGATTGCATTTATGCAGTTTTCAAACATGTATTATGACTGACCTTATTAAATATGCTGAAGCACCACTTACACAAAATCATACAAAAGCACAGTTCCTCAACTGAACATTCAAGTAGCACTTACAAGCATGAATCAGTGCTAATTGCTCAACATTTATCATCTCTGAAATCACAGTATGGGCAAGAGTTCTCAAGCAAACAGCTGTGTAGGTCACAGCTTGGCAACATTTGCCAAGCAAGTTATTTGCTCCCCACCCACCTCCAGCTCTGGGTTTGGTGTTTTTTTAAAACCCATCTTCAGCAGAATAATCTGAGGTTACAGAGAACATGTTCCTCCTCATCACCTGCAAGGCTGTTCTGAATTTATAAATGCTCCATCACAATGGTCAATTAAACTAATCCCTTCATGACCGGGAACTTTGAAGTTCAGGTTCTACACTGGGCCATGTACTTCATGTGCAGAAATCCTGAGACTGATGTATTCCCAGTGACTTCTGTGTGCTCAGTAGACTGATGTTGTGTTTGTGTGCATGTATGCTCCAAGACAAAATGATTCATTCAAAGCTTGTGCACTAAATGAAGATCCAAAGGAGTACAAATTCTTCAGAACCCTGTGCCCTTCCTCCTCAGTAGGCAGAAAGAAATTACAAAACTCGATTGTCAGCAACTTTCATCCTTGCAACAGTCAATGACCTCTTCAAAAGAGGGCATCATTTACCTTCAACTGGGAAAAGCTCCCTCCTTTTCTTTGCTGCCAAACCCAGTAGAGCTAGCAAGTGTCCCAGTGCCACAATAGCACTACAGACTCCTGTTAAGATATAAAACAAAGTCTCCCTTGTTGCAGAGTGGTATAGTTTATTCATCTCTGTAAAGACAACAGCTTTCTTCTCAGAAACTTGGACAAGCCAGGAGCAAAGTCAGAAAGGCTTTGGAAATTATTTCAGGCTGCGGTTTTCAGAGTAGAGTAAGATGCTCTCTATGCAGTAAGAGCACTCTGACTCATTTGTAGTAGTGAAGAAAAAGCAACTTATCCTTCTCTGCTGAGAAGAGAGGACCATGACTGTGGAGTCCTAGAGAAGATGCCTTTCTTAATAAAGATACTTCATTTAAAAGTGCTATAATCCAAAGTGAAGTATAATGGCAGTGATGGGGAAGCTGAGTGGGATTCAGAAAGCTAATTTTACCTTTGCTTCCCTTTTTTGCTTCAGTTTTTCCTGATTTATAAAACGAAAATAATATGGTGAAAGGCGCTTTGGAAAGGACTGGTGACCAGTAATGTTTTAGAAGCGAGGATTACTAGTCTGCTTTAATATTAGAGGTAAAACCTGGCTTCAAATGAAGAAACATTAAGTTGATTGACAGAACTATTAATATTGTCACACTTTTTTGACTTACATAATGTGATATGTAGCCCTTCTTGCAAACTAGGAGAATGAGGCATGTCTGATTTATCATCATAAATCATTTTATTTTTAGCTAGAACAGCCAAGCAAACTCTCTAAGAGTAATAAACCCAGGCCTGAAAGGTACCAAATTCTCACTTCTAAGACAATTTGATAATCAGTTGCAAGTCCTAATTCTTTCCCAAAGTTGTTTAAATGGGAACTAATGCTAACAAGGCTATAAAAGGAATGGGAAAGCAAAAAAGGTGAGGAATAAGAACAGCATATTGAAAGCGAGGGGGAGTTGAAGAGGAGCGAACCAAATGGTAAGATGATGATAAGAAAAAATGGAGAGAAGAATTCAGCTCTGAAAAGCTGGCTCTGCACAATGCCACTTACTCAACAAAGAAAATGCCAGGATAATGTGCTGCAGTAATAAAGACACCAGGCTTCATAGCATGCATCTTTTTTGGCAGTCTACTGAAATGGTGAAGTCGCCAGTGCATTACGAGAGGCTTCCGATGGGCGATGCCATCTCCCCCCGTCATACAGAAACCCATTATATTCTTCTCGGCAAGAATGAAATTCCTCTTATAATGACTTTTCCTCATTCTTGAGAACACAGTTTCTGGTTATAAAATGTTTCCTTGAAGAAACAAAGCCAAAGAAGAGTTTTGCCTTAGTTACCTTTGTCACTGCATCTGCCTTGGTAATATTTTCCCAGGCAAGTTCATTTTGCATTCAGGTCAATACCATAAAAAAAACTGACAAATGTATTTAGTCCTCATGAAATATAGAATGTAATAAGCGGCTTCAAAGTTTGGGGATGTTTCTCTCTCTCACACTCAAACTGCAGTCAGTAAAGTGATGCAGAGTCAGCCTGCTTGAAACTTCCATAAACCCCCCTTTGAAAGTAACATTTTTGATAATAAGGCAATGCTTAAAGATGGCATCTGCTGTCCTTCAGAAATGGGAATGTCTGGGCTTGGAAGGAACCTTTCTGTGCACAGGTAGAGAAGACTTCAATAAGAAAAAACAACAACAAACATTTAGCCTTTCCACAAAGAAGACTCTGTTCCACTTGGTGCCGATAATCAGCGAGGAAAAGCTGTTGGGAAAACAGGAGAAGGAAATTCTGCTGAGACCTTACTGAAACCAGAGGTCCTTATCTCGTAAGGAAAATATAACCAAGCACATCACCGACCACAGCTCCGAAAGGACTCTGACATACTTTGCTTCAATTCTTAAGGGCAGGAAAATGTTCAGTGGCAAACATTAGCAAGGGTAAGGGCACCATGAAGGTTGTGTGCTTAGACTAAGCTCTTTGAGCAGAAACTCTCTGTTACTCCATGTTTAGGAAGCTTTTTGCACAGTGCAGACTTACTGCCTGTTAACCCTGCAACACCCAGAGAGAGAGAATTCATAGGAGGTAAAAGAATTCCAGGCCTTTTAAGAAGCATTTCTGGATCGGTTATAAGTGATCACTGCCTAAAAGGTTATTCTGGAAGATTTGTTGCCAGTGACTTTCCTCTGCATTGTGCTGGGCCCTACCCTGGATTCTGCAGAGAAAAAAACAAAATATTTGCTCATCCTTCTGCCTGAGTTGCTGGAGGGTTTTGCATAAAAGTTAGTCACAAAGAGTACCAGAATGTCATACAGACTAAGAATATCTTTTAAATTAGGGGAAAGGGCTGATTTAGGCATATGCCATCGTTTCACAAGCACATTGCAAGGCACTGAAAAGGGACACAAACCAGCAGCCCACTCACTTTGATTCAATCAGAAGAGCAGTGGGCTTGCTGCTGCCGACAGGCTCCAATTCAGCTCAGGACTAGGCACGGACACAAATACTTTTGATGGAAGGGACGAACTAATAATGAATGAACCCAACTAAGTAATCACAGCCCAATTTGAAATGCAGCTTGATGAGCCTGGCACTACAAGGTCACGTTGCTTTCTCGTCAGCATCAGAGTTAAGAACTTTTAAAGGGGAAAAGTCCTGCTTGTTCCTCCTGCATTGATGCTTTGAAGTTCTGTAATTGCCTGCAGGAAAGCGTTTCACACATGTAGTAATGAAATATGTTGGTTTATATAGTTACCAGAAATTTAACAGATCTAATTTTCTGCTCTATTAAGCAGTGCCATGATTGGTCAGGAATCCTGGTATTTCATGACTCTGCATTCTCCAAATTTGCAGGAAATCAGACTGTTAGAGCTTCTGAGGGAGAAGGGATGCTCTGGAAAGTGGTTTTAGTCTACAGGCCCTGATGTGTCAATAATTTTTGTGAGTTTACTTACACATTGTGGATAACCTAATTGTAATTTCTATAGCACAACAACAGTAGTGACATGCAACATGCTGGCTGCATGCTAACAAATCAGAGGACACCCAAACCAAACCAATTTTAATGAAAACCTTTCACCATTTCCACAGGAGTTGAGTGCCAGCTTTGCCGACTTCAAGGCTTTACAGTAAAGAGCTCAGCAGAGTAAGGCACGGGGTTGTTAATTGACCTGAAATCCTAACCAATAATCAAAGGAGAAAAAGACAGAGGCAGAATAAGCTCCAACAATTCAATCACTCCTTCAGTGCAATTTATGCTACTGACTCTGGTTTTCAGTCTCCTGCCAGTCTTGATGGTCTTCACCAAAACACACCTCATTGTTCCCGTAAATCTCTCACCAGTGCCCAACTCAGTTCCCAGCTCCCTTTCTGCTCCACAATATCCTGGTGCCCCCAGATGACTTAGGTACTTTCTAAGGTATCTTTCCAGGTCTTCCAAGATGATTGCCTCTTGCACTTCCTGAGATGCCCAGTAACTAAATGAGCTACTTAAATCATCAATTCACCAAAACAACTGAATTTGAGACAATGTTTCTTAGGTCTAGCATGAAATGCCTGTGTACTCCTGCTGCCACCTTTAGTGTTGCTGCTCTGTAGCAACAAGCTGTGAGCTCTCATGCAGGAATGAAACTCATAAGCAGCACACAGAATTCCTCCTTACTAAAGGCTGGTATCACAAAAAGAAGGCTCATGTAGAAAAAGACCTGTGAACATCTGGAAAAAGATCTCTGTAGCAAAAACATAAATAAGGATGCTAAGTAAATAAATAAATAAACCTCCCAACAAGCCAACCTTTCCTCAAACCAAACAGCAACCAACAAAGCTTCAAGTCAACATGGCAAGGAAGAAACTTCAGAAGACGCAAGGTTAGTCCAGAAGCAGGTCCCTGTGCTCTGTTAAATTCAAGAGCTCTGGTTTTGCAGACCTCAGCAGGAAGCGATTATCAGCCTTTCATCACAACAAAGATGCACTGTGCATTTGAAATGGTTTTCATTATCCTGAATATATGTTAATCTCCTTAAACATAAAACAGATCAAACAAACACGGATTCATCCTTACCTCAAAGACAAGAATTCCCAGACTCTAAGGGAAAAGTATTTCTGAGGCTTTAAGGTACAAGAAGAGAGACTTAATGTTCAAAAAATGCTGCTAAAATGGCAGTGTCTTTTTCTGCTTACTTTTCATGGAGCTGTTTGCAGGGCAAAAAGCTTTCTTTGCAACGGTTTCTAACAGCTGTAGGATGTCTCAGATTTTTTCAACCCTGTAATAATAGGAGGGAAGGAAATTATTTTGTCTTTTTTGTTTTTTACCAGCTCCTAATTTTCCCTCCGTCTATTAATCATCTCTTCTGTATGACACTGCTGCAAAAACTCCATTTAGAAAGCCAAATAATTTTGGCAGACAGATATCAGTCATTTGTGCTTGACATGTTTCAAATGGTATGGTTCAAGTTTTGCTCCCTCAGAGGATTCAGCAAATGAGCATGTTCTCAAAAACTATTCAGATCTTAACAGTACTTTAATAAGCAGAAATAATAAAGGTACTGAAGAGGCCAATTCCTTTCTGTCAAATGAACCAAATCACCTTAGTGCATCATCTGAGTTTGTCCTTTCACAAATTGTATACGTCTTTGATATTAATACCAGGTTTCAAGTCATGTTAAATCACTTCTAGCAGCCATTGCTGCTAAAAAAGCCAGTTATCCATCACATGGTAGAGTGACTCGTGCTTCCAAGACTCCCACACAAAGCCAAGAAGTCTTTGCAATGATCAAAGCCTGGCACCTAAGCACATACAGAGTTGGCACCTAAGCACATACAGAGTTTACTTCTGTTTATGACAAAAGGAAGTGAGAAGGTTCCACTGCTGGCCCCAAGAGAAAGAGGCAGCGCCCAGATTCTCCAAGAAAAGCCTGCATGAGGTTGTGGATCAGAGAACCAAAGTGTGGTTTCCAAGTATGAAAAGCCAAATGCCATACTTCATTAGGAAAAAAGTGACTGCTGCTGCCTCAGAAAGATCCTTTCCCTCTATGGTTTCATTGAGTGTCCTGATCACAGGCGTGTCTCCACAGAATGCAGAGAGCAAATCCAGGTAGGAAAGCTTCTTTGAGAAGCTGCTGCTCAAAGCTATTACTACAATGAGAGCTGAAGTTGTAAGGTAACACCAAAGTGTCTTGAAATTGCCTATGGCAGACATGGAGCCTGCTTTCCTCTGCTGCTCACTTGGTAAATGTGCACACAAAGGACAACTCCATTTTATTAGTTGTGTGGCACTTTTCTGAGGGCAATAGCACACAGATAAGGAAATCTTCAACTACTGCAGGAGAGAGGGACATCTCAAAGGCCTTTAGGAGTATTAGAGTAGAAACACCAAGACTGGTTATAGTACTTTTTGATGACCAGAGGCTGGAGCGTGCTCAGTATTTCTGCAGCATCCTCAGCTTTACTCTTCTGGCTGCTATGGGAGTATTCTCCATCCTGGGGAGCTGGCAGCAGTATGCTTATACTCAACCAGCAGTTTGCTAAATGGCTCACCGAACACCACACAGCACAGGTTGCTTTATACTTTGCGTGTAGCACAGGCTGCAAACACCAACATTTCAAGTGTAATTACAAGCAAGGCAGCCACACTTTCAGAAATATTGTGTAGAAGTTATGTGACATTCTTCTGGAAATTCATGCAAATTATTTCAGCTTTCTTGCTGGGCTCTCAAAAGACTGCATCCTAAAAGCTACACACACCCACCCCACCCCCTTAGGTGTTTTCACAAGGACTTAATTGTTCTCCGTTTCATCAGAGGAAGATTTAAGAGGGGCTGTAATGATGATCTATGGGACTGAGTTTGGGCCAGTAAGTCACTTTTCAAGAGCTGCCACTGAATTCTGGAAAGTAGTTGAAAATGGATCTCTGAATTGCCTCTAGCCCAGCAGAAATACAGACAGTGAGACTGAACAGCTTGTCCATTTTACTGCATCAGCTAAATTTTGCACTCCACATTCATTGCAGAAAACTCCAAACCAGATTTGACTTAGAAATGGCTACAGATTACTTACAGACACGGCAAAAAGGCAGTTAATTATATTATGCCATAATTCTAGGTTAATACACCTCATCTGTTATCAGTCATATTAATCTGGACATAAATGATTTAACATTCTTTTTCCAGGAACCATTCTAACAGATTTGGTACATCTACAGTCAGCACTCAGGTTATCAAGAGTGTCACGTGCTGAATTTGCTATACACCTCATGTGTTTTCTTAACATTGTTTTTGAGGGGTTTTGCCTCACACAGCTTTAACATCAGAGAAAGCAGCCCATTTCAGTCCATTTTAGCCAAACCACCAGTTCACATACATTTTCCCCCAAGCTTTACACTCCCAGTAAGACTGTATTCCAGTTGTCCAGGCAGCATTTCTCTTCAGGCAAGATTATTCTCTTAAAAACAGAACCCCAAACCCCCTCTTGCACTTGTGCGGTATAGTATGATCAGAATACAACAGAGAACAAATTAACATCGTCAGCTCCTCATATATGCCAGCCAAATGCAGGCCACAAGCAGTCATAGAGGGGGAAAAAAATATATCAGACTGGAATAGCCAGGGGGTTATTATTTCTCAGTGTCAGGGGCAACTAGTCTTCTAAGCACATCATTTAGCAGCCTGGTTGCAAATCAATCGTATCAGCTGGTTACCCTTCTACCAAAATTTAGCCCCTAGAAAACATGGAAGTTCTACTCTAAGGATCGTTAGCAAAGCAAAGATATTTCTGTGGTACTGCTCTGAAACTCTACAAGACCAGAGTCCTTACAGGCAGCACATTTATGGAATACAGTGGAAAAGTGCAGGGCAACGAGGCTGGGGAGAGGCCTCAAGCACAAGCCCTATGAGGAGAGGCTGAAGGAGTTGGGGGTGTTTAGCCTGGGGAAGAGGAGGCTCAGGGGAGACCTTCTTGCTCTCTCCAACTCCCTGAAGGGAGGTTATAGCCAGGTGGGGGTTGGGCTCTTCTTCCAGGCACCCAGCACCAGGACAAGAGGACACAGTCTCAAGCTGCACCAGGGGAAGTTTAGTCTCAAGGTGAGGAGAAAGTTCTTCCCAGAGAGAGTTGTTAGCCATTGGAATGTGCTGCCCAGGGAGGTGGTGGAGTCACCATCCCTGGAGGTGTTCAAGAGGCGACTGGATGTTGCACTTGGTGCCATGGTTTAGCAGTCATGAGGTCTTGGGTGACAGGTTGGACTTGATGATCTTTGAGGTCTCTTCCAACCTTGTTGATTCTGTGATTCTATGATCCCTGGAATCTGATTCTCTCCCTCCTTCTGACATGCTGTAAAACTTAGCAGAGCATAACACATAACAGGCATGCAAGCCTTGTGTTCTTGGAGCAACTGCTACAGTCTCTACATAATCCTCATTCACTGGAAGAAGTGCAAAAGTTTAGCTCAAAATCTAAAGCATGACACACCAAGAAAGAACAAATAGAGCAAAAAGTCCACAGATCAAATGAAATACTGTCAGCATGTTGGGTTCTTTTTCATATATGGTAGATAAAGACTTTTTAAAACAGAAAAACTCCAGTTCTGTTTTCTTCTTTCTACATCTTCAAATTTTTCTATTCAGAAACTGAAATACAAAATTCAACTCTGCTTAAGGTCAGCTTAAGATGACTGAGAAGCATTCTGCTTCCTTCATTGGAAAATGTAACATGATTTACAATGATTCTGCTTTCCTACACTAAATTTATTGAAATTTAGTGTAACAGCAGCAAATGATCCATGGAGAAGTCATTATGGAAAATGTAAGGACAATAAAGTGTTCATGAAGAAAGTGGAGTCACTAGCTGGTTCAGGCTTCTCTTCTGGAATTAATCTATGTGCTATCTAGGGTCTAAACCCCTGGTTCTGAACTAGGACTAATGATTCTGTAACTCAAAAAAAATCTTGCAACAATGAAATCCATCACCTAAAGTCATTCAAGGGGATACAGCAAAAAAGAATACAAGAATTAAGTATTCTAAAATCTTCAACCCAGAGGCCAACTGTCAGAGAGCAGATCATGCCCTTCTCATTTACATTACTCCCAAATCTGATGACAAAGCTCTTCACTCAGCTCCCCAGCAAATCTGGGATTTTCACCTTGAAAGAGTTAGATTCTGGCTGCAATATCTGCCTGCAAGGCGCAAAAGCTGTGCTGCCAAAATTGTCATTCTTGCCCTGCAGTACCTTGGTGCTAAGTAACTATGACCCTACGGGGAGCACGTATCTATGGGTACCATGCAACTACGACCATGGGTAGCAGTGGCGATGCTGAGAGCTAAGCACAGAACTCTCAACATATCAGCCTCGCTGCAAAGCCTCTTTTGATCTCCACATTGCTTTTAAGTAAACTATCTGAAATACTGATTTTATTTCCCATGATCTAATTTCATTTCAATGCAGAAGTTAAGGGAGCCAAGGAACTCTTTCCATTAACTGTGCAGAGGTTGGCATCTGCTCTGCTGGGTAGTGGTGGACAGCCCTCAGTCACTGCTAATCATTGACTTCCCATTCTCCACAGCACGCTGAAAAAGAATTAAATGGATCTAATTGTGCTAGGCAAGAAAACAGGAAACTGCAGACTGCTTTTAGAGGCCTTCAAAGGCTATTCAAGATGTTGAAGAGCTACACAGAAAGCATTTGGATGATTTTTCACAAGTACACACTCTTTTTTTCTCCATCCATTACATTGAGCAGTAAGTAACCATCAGCTTTTGTGAGTCTGTTTACAGAGGTAGGAATGCTACTTCTATGACTTAAAGAGTCTTTTGAGGCCCATCTCTTGAATGCAGAGAGGAGAAAATAATCCAAAGGAATAGTTCAGTCTGTTGTGACACAGGAAAAAATAATACAAAATGCAGAATAAATATTCTGATTAATGTTTCCCAATATACTTTTGAAGTCATGCTTTAGCAAGAGGTGTTTCTGTCAGAAAAAAAATAATCAACATGCCGAGATCAAGTTTCATACACATATTCTCTTTGATTTACAGTAACTATCACAGGTACTAGGATCCAAGTGCTGGGATACACACACAACAGACACTGCAACTAAAGACAACCTAAAGAGTAGAGCAGGAAACTTCAAACCAGATGGCTCCCTCAGAAGAGATGCCTCCCCCTCAAGTTCTCCTCCAAGTTATTCTGTCCATTTAGAATGAGATTTCCCTGTCAGAACAACAGAGTTTGGAACTGTGTATTGTGAGATGAACACAAAGCTAGAGATCCAACAAACTGTCCTTTGCCTTCAGGGGACTCCTTCCCAGCTGGCATAGCAGCCTCGGTCTGGTAAGTCTTGCTGAAGCCTTTCTTTGAAGTTGGGTGACTCTTCAATGGTTTGGTGTTGGGTTAGGCTGTTACATGACACAAGGAGGACATGGACCTCTTGGAGTGAGTCCAGAGGAGGGCGACAAAGATGGGTCAGAGGGCTGGAACCTCTCCTATGAAGACAGGCTGAGAACTGGGATTGTTCAGGCTGGAATATAGAAGGCTCCAGGAAGACCTTACAGCAGCCTTCCAGTATTTGAAGGGGGCTAGAGGAGAGCTGAAGGACTTTTTATGAAGACAAGTAGTGACAGGATGAGGCTAATGTCTTCAAACTAGAAGCAGATCAATTCAGATTAGACATTAAGTAGAAGTTCTTCCTCATAGACTGGTGAGACACTGGAACAGGTTGCCCAGAGAAGCTGTGGAGGCTTCAACCCTGAAAGTGTTCAAAGTCAGGATGGATGAGGCCTCAAGCAACCTGGTCTAGTAGGAGGTGTCCCTGCCCACAGCAGGGGGGTTGGAACTCGATGACCTTTACAAAACCCAACCCATTTTATGATGTTACTTCACACCTAGATGCCTCTACAGCTGATATCAGAAAAAGAGAAATAACAAACTCTTTCAAAGGACTCTTGCCCCACACTTGCTCTGATTATCCCTACAAGGACCATCCACTAAGACTTTTGCAAATGGTGAACTGCTCTGCTTACAGATACTACAGCAGTGCAAAAGATAGAACTCCTCCATCAGCTCATGGAAAAGATTACACGTCAGCAGGCAGTACTTGCAGCATTACTAACTCCAAACATATAGAGTGAAAAAGATGCCACAAAAAACCCCCAACCAAACAAGAAAACGAATAGTAATTCAGAAGGAATCAAATAAAACCCCTAAGATTATAGTGTTAAGAATAAGAAATGTGTGAGCCCAGCAGCTTCTGATTCATGGCTTCCTAACTTTCTATATTGTCTTGATAACATAAAAGCTGAGATTCAGATATAACCTAATGACTCAAGCAATAGGACATTAAAAAGAAATTACCTTTTGCAAGTGTCTAGTGCTCTTGCATGCTGTATTGTGCCTTCAGGCACTCAAACTGGCTCTGCAAAACTAATTTCCCTCGAAAAATCACAGAAAATACCTTGAGATCACTACACTGCCTCTGAGCCATAGCATAAAACTCAGAGGCAAACCAGCTGACCCAACAGGCTCTGGTTTGGTTTGCTTTAACTTTGGACTCTCTCAAGATGCAGGTTGATGGAACGTGTCTGGTTGTGCATTTTCATTTCAGCACCGTGCTCCATGCTGATTTTCTGGCCTTCTCTGGAAGAACTTCAGAATGGTTATTTCTGATTGATTGTTCAATTTAATTCACAGTAGAACAATCAAATTATTTTTGCATTGCATTTTTATTTTATGAATACAAACATCTGGTGAGAGACTGGCACAGGTTGCACAGGGAGGTGGTAGAAGCCTCATCCCTGGAGGTTTTTAAGGCAAGGCTGGATGTGGCTGTGAGCAACCTGATCTAGTGTGAGGTGTCCCTGCCCACAGCAGGGGGTTGGAACTGGCTGACCCTTGAGGTCCCTTCCAACCCTGACAATTCTATGATTCTATGATCTCATCAGACCTTCAGAGAAGCTGATTTTGGAATACATGAGAAGAAGGATTTTCATTACGTGCAGTGACAGCTGTAATGAGTTGCTCTTTTCAGGAGCTATTTGGAAGAGTAAAACACTTTGTTAAAGAGCATGTAACAACCCAAGAAGTAGTAAACTACTTTTTATAAGTCATTCTGCACATTAGGAAAGAAAACCTCTGAAATCTCAGCAGCAACTGCATATGCTGGATTATGGAACCTACCAGACAACCAAAAAGACTCCATCTGTCAAAACTTTTGAGTTCATTATGTCAGAAAATTGCTCTTCCTGAAGCATTTAAAGCAAAATGTAAGATTATTGATGTCTTCACTGTGTGTCAGCCAGCAAGCAGCTAGCAAGAACCAGCTCACTTCTTTTTTCACCAATTAGAAGAAATATTGTCCAAAAATGGCTCCTTACAAGTGTTTTGATGGACAAAGCTGGCCTTTGGAGAAATGACACCAAATTGATTCCCCCACAAAGCTTTGTCAGAGCCGCACTCTGAGCTGTCTCTATCCATCATCAAGTTGTTATATTCTAAACCCTTAATGGTAGCAACTGACTCAAGGCTTTTACAGGTGCGTTAAGCTGCTTTGCATACAGAAAACCAGGAACAGTGAGGTAAAGTCAACCTGATAATTACCAAAATGAACCTGGGGCAAGACAATGCTTGGTACTTCAGCAGGTAAGGGAAGGAGAAAGAAAGGGGAGGGGGGAAGAAAGGAAGAATAAGTTAAAGCAAGCAAGCATGAGAGAAAGAAGTTCCTTTCTGTGAATTATCTTCTGGTAAATTGTGCAGCACCACCTCAAGATTGCCAGGGAGTAGATCTTGTCCTGAGCAAAGCACATCATTATTAAATTTCTGGTAACTTCAAGATCCAACAATTCCACTTACAACTCCCAAGTGCCTGCCAGACCTGAAATTACAAATTATGGATTATTCATAAAACATATCAAATAGAAAAGTTTGCCATTTCTCCCAGGTCACAAGGTTAAAACATCTCATTTCTGAAGGTACAGACCAGGAGCAATTCTAATCAAGTCAGCAGAGTTGTATGGTGGTAGGGAAAAATGATAATCACCTGCCCTCACATCCAAGGTGTCACAGAAGCCACCTGCTTTGTTACAACACAATTGCTACTCAAATGAATACAAGACAATAAGACAATTTAAGTGTAGAAACTGTTCACAGTAACAGCAAGGTTTTAGCTGGCTTTGTGCATCTGGAGAATCTCTAATCAACTCTAGAGCCAGAGAGAAGACAAAAATTGAACCACAAGGCTGAAATTTTACTTTTTAGCCACAAGTCTGAGGCTGACTTTGTGCTGTTCTTTGGAGTTCAGCATTGTCTCCTGTCACTGTAGCTTTTGTTGTGATTACCATGAAATGATCCTTTAAACTTTATCCACTGAATTGAAATGAAGTGCTGTCAGTGCTCCAGCAGGAATTCTGAGGGTCACTGAATTGCTTTTCGAACAGCCTGTTAGTATGACTGCTACAAGGAAACACTGAAGAACTTTCCACAAAAAGGAGTACAAAAGAATCTGGGACAGCTCTAAATCCTCTAATGTATTGATCTGTATCACTCCACAAATGTAGACAGAAAAATACCAGAACTACTGACAAATACACAGGGATGATTCCTGTTTGCTGTGGAACAGGAAGAGTGGTCTGCAAGAATCTCTTCTCACACTTCACCTTGAGATTCATCTGGTTTAGAATATCACCATTTAAACAACACAGTGCTGAGATTTTTTTTTTTTTTGACATCTATAAATCTAAACTCTAAAATATTGCAGTATTTGTAGAATTTCAGGTGTATTCTCACATAGAAAAGTGACAACTCTGCAACCCAAAGACACCGACTTGATCAAACTCGGTGCCATTTGAACAAGAAGAGTCTTGCTGCATTCAGGACTAGATGTTGTTGGAGCTTAAAGTATTGAAAAATTATGTATCAGCAGATAGCAGAAAGGCAGACTTCATCTAAGCTAGTGGTCTAGGTTCCCCTTATCAATAGGGAGAGAAAGGCAGCATTCATATTCTAGCATAGCTATCCAAATGAGGTCAGATGAACCACATCCACAAATTAACCGCCTGCTTCACTCCAGTGAACAAAACAAGTCTAACCAGCTGGCTGGAATACAACTAGCTTCAGTCTGATGAGATTAATCACATTTGAAATGGGCCTTTTGTTAAAGCCTGAAAGATGAGCAGCCTAGCAGAGTTCTACAATGAAAAAGTCAAGACTGAAACATCCCTGCACTGCTTACCTAGCAGCATGGGCACTGAGGCCAGTTCTCTTGGAGGGGGACTTGCACTAACCTACTTCCTACAGTTGCTCCCTGAAAGTAAGAGCTGTCCTCCCCTTAAAAAAAGAGTAAATAGTTTATAGGTGACTTTGCCTTGCTGAGCCAACATATGGTCCTTCAGTTTAATCACAGCAGGAGCTCCTGCTGGAATCCTGAGTATTTGAGCTAACTGTGGAATGATAAACAGGGAACAGAAGAAGCAAGCCTGGAAAGGAAAGGTCAAGGAAAAGTTCTAGCACTTTTAGCACAGATTTTTGCTTGTGTAAAAGCACAGTTCTCCAGAGAGTTTGAGTCACTCATGGCATGAGGAAGCCATTTCCTGCAGTTCACCTAAGGTAGTTATGAGGCCACAGCTTGGGAGATGTTTGCTAGCCTCACAAATGCTACTGTATTATCTGTACAGTCCCTACAGGACTGGCAAGTAACATTGTTCCCACACCTTTAGAGTGTCCTACAGAAAACCTGAAGGGAAATGGAATGGAAGCCAGTGTCCTAAATCCCAGATCTGAACCCTCCCGATGGAGCCACACTTCCTCTGTGATACAGGCACAGCATCTTTGCTGGCTTTGTGACACGCCCCCATAACAGCTCCCCAGAGGCCAAGAGAGTGGGACGGAGACTCGTACCTCTGCAGGTGTGCGGCGTGGCTCTAACAGAGTATGAGTGACACTGCAAACCTGCTTCTCTAGCTCTTGGATGAAAACTATGCCACTCTCACCTGTGCTGATACTCTTCAGTCAAACCCTGGGTAAGGATGGCAGATTTTACTTCCAGTCTGATTAATCAGGCTGTACGTGGGAGAAACTGGTTTCACTGAGATGGAAATCTCAGTAACACAGTAGCAGCTGTGTTGTAGATAAAACAGCATGACTAGGCATGCATCTGTGGGTACAGAGGAGCCAAATAACAGCCCTTAGCTTGCACTAAATCAATCAAACCAAGTCACCAGATGATGTAACTAATATTATAATGAGGTATTTATATTTCTTTGTTATTTTAAATGCTCTGCATTGCCCTGCAATGCAAGAGACAGAAGAGACAATGGAAAACCCAGAATTCAAATGAAGTCAAGTTTTTCCTCATTTCAAATAAAACCTGTGCTGTTTATTTTTAAGGCATTTCCCCTCATCATCAGCAATACAGAAATTGTGGAGAGGCCACCTGCTGAGTTACTGCGCCGGTGCAAGTCCTGCACTGACTCAAACATGAAAGCAGAGAAGGCTGTGCATCTCCTTGCTCCTGAGGGAAGCAGCGTCACAGTAACGTGGTGATGTATTTCCCTACCCTTTTCTGGTCCCTCTGTCCTGTCTATCTGAAATTTCATAGCTGTTTCATTTTCCTGGTTTGCAACAACACTGAGCAATTCTCTCACTCCCAATTATGGATTTGAGGAAGACATCCTCAGTTGGGCCATTTATTGAACTGCAACCACGCACTACAGAACCTGTGCTCCTTTTATGGAGCTCATGATCAGGATTTAAAGTGATTGGTATCTTCTCAAACTGTTTCATTTATCACTAAACAAAACATTCCAGAAGATTATTTCAGAATGATACCACTCAGCTGATCTAATCTGATGTTTCTCTGCTACCCAGAAGTCACAGGAACAGGTTTAATTTAGAATCTTTTAGGAAATGCAGTGCTGAAACTCCCCAGCCAGCAAATGCCTCCGGGTGCCTGTCAGGGCTCACACCATTACCCCTGCCCAACGAACCATGCTGTAAAGCACCCGGTTTGCCTCACTCTCCTTCAGTCCCATCAGTCACCCAAACAGAGCTCTTCCACCAGAATGCCATCCCTTGGCATCCTGCACCAGTTAAACCCAGCACATCCACAGGACTTTTGCTCAGGGTGCCAGAGCACAGCCCGTTCACCTGCCTGCTGCCACAACCTGACAGTCACCTCGGGATCCCAGCGCAGGAAACATTTCAGAGGTGACTGTCACCAGAGCTGGGCACTGACAGGCAATGCCATTTCATCAGCACTGCAAAACTTCCAAACCTCATTTCCTCGTGGAACAGAATTCCTAAATACTGGAAGTCTTGTAAAGGCAGAAGTTTTGCTAGGATGTCTGTTTTCCAGCTGGAAAAATTAACTAAAACATTCTCAGTGCTCCTCTCCTACTAGCTGTGCCAAGAGAGCTCCAGTGCTTGGAAAATATCCACATTTTAAACCAGGACACTAAAAATTTGCCCAGGAAACATTTCCTGCAGACTTTTTGGCTCTGCCTTCTGTTTCTATAATGTTTGGTGTGCTCAATGTGCCTGCTAGGAAAGCAGATGCATGGACGAAGCGATCCAATTCTTAAGACACCACTGATGGATCTGCTCTTTTGAAGAGGCTTGCAAGAATAGTCCCAATATCCAGTTCAACATCCTAGGATCCATGAAAATGCAGACATTTCTACAAGAAGAGCAATGAAAAGGATACATTTATTTCCCCCATGAGAAGAAATAAAAACAACTGATCCAGTGGTGTTTGAGGACAGCTCCTCCAAACCAGCTTTCTTCTGTCTGTATTTTTACAGCTGTATTTTTTGGGTGCAGCTGGGAGGATATGGAGCAGGGGTATTATTTTTAAAGGATACTTATAAATCATGTGGTTATCCCCCCCCCTCCCCCGAGAGTTACTAGAAAGAGAACCTTGAGGGTTAGAAGTTGGACAGAATCTTCTCTTCCTTCCGTTGCGGAACCAGCTCCAAATGCATGCACCATCAGTCTGAAAGATCCGCATGCACTATTACCACATAAAGAGAACAACAACAAAACAGAAAAGAGACACCCTAATACTTAAAAGCCAACATTTCCATAAGCATCAAGCTTAGAAAATGACAGCCACATCCCCTGAAAAAGAACACCATGGCTCCAACTCCCACAGAGCACAGCTCAGCAGGAGTCACAGGCAGCACAACTGTTCCTGCAACGACTCAGTAAGGACAGCACATTTCAGCTAGAAGGGACCATCAATAGTTAATGATCCCTCTACCTTTTCTCTCTCCCCTCCCCAATCCCACCTCAGTTCCTCTTGGTTGAAATTTACCTGTTTCAGGTCACACCAGATCACTCAGGTGGGGAGCCCAGGACAAAGCACAAATACACAACTGTCTTCATAAGTGTGGTACTGAATGCTCAATTACACACAGAAATATGGGGAGGTGATGCACACCAAATGTTTGGGATTGCCCTCATAGTCCATTGCTTTCAGGACACACCTTGCAACCCCCTCTTCTAAAACTGGTTCTGAACACCTGGGCTCAATCACCTCAGTACCTGTGCCTTTCAGGAGTCAAAGCTGCCACTTGCTTCTTTGAGAGAGGTTTGCCCCAATAGCCATGAACAGGATCTCTTCACAGGCAAAAGGCATAATTCCTGAACTACACACAAATGAAATCTGTTCTGAAATTCATAGCCAGATGGCACCTAACTGATCAGAAGACAGAACTTTGTCCATACAGTGCTTTGGGGAATGCTCTTATCACAAGGCTCTTTTCCAGACAAGCCCATCCACAGAACTGATTTCCACCCTTCCTTTACAGGCAGTAACAGCGTTTTCCGACACTGAAGACAGGGTCTCTGGGACAGCCCTTCCCTCAGCTGGCCCATTGTGCTTTCTCTGGAGCAGTACTGTAGAGCTACCTTTTGTTCAGGAGCAACACAACCTATCCCTTCACCCAGGAAAAGAACATTTACTTCTAATGCGTTTGTTGATCTCCGTTTTGGTTACTTGCCTGAATGCTGCCAAAGCCAAGGTCTAAGCAAACCAGTCTAATGCTGAGAGCATGGCAACAGCCTTAACAGCCTGCACTACAGTCTAACGCTGAGAACATGGCAACAGCCTTAACGGCCTGCACTACAGTCTAACGCTGAGAACATGGCAACAGCCTTAACAGCCTGCACTACAGTCTAACGCTGAGAACATGGCAACAGCCTTAACGGCCTGCACTACAGTCTAACGCTGAGAACATGGCAACAGCCTTAACGGCCTGCACTACAGTCTAACGCTGAGAACATGGCAACAGCCTTAACAGCCTGCACTACAGTCTAACGCTGAGAACATGGCAACAGCCTTAACAGCCTGCACTACAAGTCTAACGCTGAGAACATGGCAACAGCCTTAACGGCCTGCACTACAGTCTAACGCTGAGAACATGGCAACAGCCTTAACAGCCTGCACTACAGTCTAACGCTGAGAACATGGCAACAGCCTTAACAGCCTGCACTACAGTCTAACGCTGAGAACATGGCAACAGCCTTAACGGCCTGCACTACAGTCTAACGCTGAGAACATGGCAACAGCCTTAACAGCCTGCACTACAGTCTAACGCTGAGAACATGGCAACAGCCTTAACGGCCTGCACTACAGTCTAACGCTGAGAACATGGCAACAGCCTTAACAGCCTGCACTACAGTCTAACGCTGAGAACATGGCAACAGCCTTAACAGCCTGCACTACAGTCTAACGCTGAGAACATGGCAACAGCCTTAACGGCCTACACTACATCCACCACGATGTGCAATACTTTCTTTTTAACCACTGCTGGAAAAAAGTGCAGTTACCTTTAAGAAACTTCTGTAACCACTCACTGGGATGAAGAGACACAGGCTTGGCTACTGTGGATGTTCTTTCCATGCCAGCAAACAGTTTTTTGTGTGCTTTCAAAGGCTTTCTGATTATCGCTGGAGTGATGCTACTTGCCAGGTGACATACACATGGGGTTTGATGAGGCTCTTTTTCTGTGCCAACACAGAGTCCACTTTAATCATGAAAAGCCCGTGTGATTCCAGAAAAGTCACGAGGGCACAACAGCAATAAAGCACATTACAAGTTCAGGAAAATGCACCCTCTAGGGTCCTTGAGCCCCTGCAAAATAGTCTGGTTTACTTAATTCTGCAGCTGCAGGATTATTGGAGTTCTATAGGCAGATTTTTGGCTAGGAGCTAAATCTGATTCATCGTAACAGTTTCCTGTACTAAGTGTTGGGGTTCTACTAATGTCATTATTTCTGTGAAATGAAATATGGCTTCAAAACAATGACAGTCAGGCTGAAAGTATCTGAGTGCCTTCTGTAGACTAGCCTGTAGAGAACTGTGTGAGTCAAGAAAAGAGAAGTTTAGAAGTTGAGTTATTTATATGAAGAATAAAATAGACTACTGGGGAAAAAAAATGTAAGTCATGAAGTAAATTTAACACAAGAGGAAAGGAAAGTTACACTTCTTAAGAACCACCCCAAAATATAAGTTTATTTCCAGCAAAGATATGCAAACTCACTAACTGTATTCCCAATGGTCCAGCCTTTGCCAGCTCCATAAATCACAATCAATCACATGCAACAAGTGCCAAATAAACAAAGAATTCAATGACCCCTTGGAAGACAAATGATCATCTGTTCAGAAACATTTTGGAAACTGATAACTTGTATAAATGGAAGATTATGACTCGTACCTGAATCCACTCAATCCCCAGGGGTTATAGTAGATTAATGCTTAATTCATTAATCCCAGGAAAAGACAGCAGTGGTACCAAGGGAATGTGCTGGGAATCCTGCATTACCGTTTAGCACGAGGGGAGGTGAACGCGTGCCTACAAGTCCAGTAAGCACCTAGACAGCGATACTGCCGTTCACAAAACCAAACCTTCTTTCTGCCTTCGCCTTTTTATTCACCAGCCTACCCTGGAAGTCAAAATTGTAGAGTCTGTTGTGTCTTCCGATCCCACAGCATCTTTGGTGTGCTCTCAAATCACAAAACTAGAATCCCAGTACTCGTTTTCTACGGTTTAAGCAGCACCTTGCCAAGGCATCAGTGTAACACTAGCTTTCATGGAATGTGTCAGGTTGGAAGGGACGCTCAGTGGTCATCTCGTTCAAACCCCCTGCTGTGAGCAGGGACAGCTACATCCTGTTGCTCAGGATCCCATCTCTGGGCAACGTGTTTCAGTATTTCACCACTCACTGTCAAGAACTTCTTCCTTATGTCTAACCTAAATCTGCCCTGCTCTAATTTAAAACCATTGCCTCTCATCCTTCCCAAGCCTTCCTGTAGGTCCCCTTCAGATATTGAAATAAGGCCTCCCTGGACCCTTCTCTTCTCCAGGCTGCAGAGCACCAACTCACTCAGCAGCCTGTAGAAGAGGTGCTCCAGGCCCCCGATGATCTTCATAGCCCTACTTTGGTCAAAGTTCTCAAGAGCCAGTCAGGACCAGTGTTTCCAAATCTACAATGTTTCTGTTTAGGAAGAGACTGGATGGGGCACTTTGTGCCATGGTGTAGCTGATTAGATGGTGTTGGGTGATAGGTTGGACTTGACGATCTCAAAGGTCTTTTCCAACCTGGTTAATTCTATTCTATTCCAATTCCTTTTTAATGCCTGTTGGGCACGCTTCCTGTGCTGCTTATATTTCCATTACAGCAAGGGATTTGTGACAAACACTTGGTAAACACAACATTTCCCCACAGGGATCACTACAAATCTTCCATCCCTTGACAGAATTACCAGATAAAGGGTAAGATGTGAGTGCAGTGACTTTCAGTAACTGAAAGAACAAAAATTAATTGCAGCTGCATGAAGAACATGAGAAAGTAAAATTTGGCTGTCCCCAAAGTTGTTTGCAGCTGGGTCAGCGAAGCCCTATGTAGGACAGAACTAGGCAGGGCAGCTAGAGCAGGATTATGCTGCAGAGACCCGAATTCTATTCTCAGCTCTGTCCTTCACCCAGCAAAGTGTCAAATCCCAAAGTTACTTCACATTCCTGAAGTGGAAACAGCTTTATGGCTGCAGAGAAAACAGGAGGCTCAGAGTAACTGCCTCCCATTACTCCAACCTCTATGGGTGTTGAGTGCATTTTCACTTCTGTGAACACGTTAAGACATCTTTTACATCACAAGAACAGTGAGAGGGCCTTGTGATCCTCTCCAAAAATGGCATCAAAGTGCCTGATTTTCTACTGATTCGTTGGGTTGAGGTCAGAGGGGCAACACCTGAAGGCGGATGCTGGTGTAAATGAACATCTAGTCCCAGTTTTTAAATTTCAAGTGGCAGCTTCACTGAAAAGATCAGTCTTGAATGACAACAATCCTTTGTCTCAAATGTCAGTGTTTGACCAATTAAATTGCATCAACTGCTGATACCTTCCACAGGCTTCTGAGTTTTATTCTTGCTCTTTCCAGTAATATGAATTTAAACCTCAGAAGTCAGGAAGTGGCAGAAATCTGGAGATCAAATTGTCAGCCAGGGGATTTTGAAAAGCTGAGCAGATTTTCTGTGGAAGGGATTTGTTTGCCTTCTACCTTTAGAACATTTCTAGTACATCTTACTCACACTTTCAGTATTTCCCAGAATTTTTAAGGTACAAACAAAATCTAGATGAGCTGCTCTGCCCCTAAGAGCTGGTTTATAACCATGATCAAAAATCTTCAGATAGTTGGTAAAACATACAAGACTGATTTAAAACTCAATTTCTCTCTCGTGTTCAGGTGCCAACTGCCAGTTCTGCTTCATTCAGCATCCAATTCTACCTCAACACGCCGTGAAAGAGGAAAACCACAAGAGCCCTGCATGGAACCATGGTTGGAGGATGCTCCCATATTTCTTTCTGCCTCACAAAACAGTAACAATTACCCTTGTATTTCCCAGGTTCTGTAGGATGATAATGAACAACCTCCTAATTAGTAGTGCTAAATTGGTCTATGAAGCCCCTGGCTCTGTGATGCAGCCAGTGCTGAGCTCCCGGCAGCAGTGGTACCAGCACTGCTGGGCTGATAGCCATGGCTGGATATGAAGAGTGTGCTCCAGGCAGACATGAGCTCACTGAGCCAGGAGCTGACAAAAAGCCAGGCAACTGTATTAGTGCAATGACAGAAGCAAGCTGATGAAGCCAACCTTTCCGAGCAGGGTTAACCTACACCTCGTGGCTGTGAGCTGATCCAGAACACAGCCAGAGGCACCCTGCATCTGCCCAGAATACACCAGGACAGCGTTCCATTTGCCAGGCACTAGGGCTCAGATGGCTTAGGCAGCAACTGCCATGCACTGAACCCTCAGAAGACCACATTTGAATTTCTGTTCAAAGGACTCATATAAAACTACTGAAAAACCTTGAAAACGTACAGAAACAACCCTGGAAGCAGGGACTGAAATGCAGATACTGCCCTTCCAGGCACTGCCTAGGTTGCTGCTTGGATTTTCTTTATTGTGGTTGTATAAATGTGAGCTTGGCATCTAGTGACATGCATTTAGAACCTCGAGTCTTGGCTCAAGCACTTCATGCTTTGGGATGAATCCAACCCAGCTTACATCTGGGTCATAATAGCTCTGTTTCTGTTTCTTCCTCTCCCACATCACAGTTATTTCATCTGCTTTAAGAGAGGAATTAAGAGTTTTGAGGGGAAACATATATAAATACAATGTAATTGTAGAGAAAAAGAAAACAAGACACTGCAGAAAGATATAAAGTATGTGAACCTCTAGCAAAGAGCCATTCAAACTGAACCCAATTACGTAAAATGACTTTCAAAGTTCTAATAGTTATAAATAAGGAAACAATTCACAACAGAAATTACAATTACAGAAAGGAATTATCTGTTCCGCAGGAACTAGTTCTGTGACATTTATAATACACAAGGAAGCATGAAGCTTAACTATTTGACTTTACCAGTGCTACAGATGCTGCACTGAAATTTAATTAAACAGATCCAGTAAGACTTGCAGATGGTAGCCTACAAATAGGGAATTTGCTGATCTCTGCCTGGTTCTAGAAGGAATTTATAATGACCTCTAACTAAAATGGGAGTCAACCTTTAAAAGAAGGTTGGTGGTGACGTCTTGCAGATTGTAGCCCTTGAATAACAGGGGGCATTGCCTGAACAAGTCTAACCCTTGTCAGAGCACTCAGGGTTGAATGCAAACTGAATATTCATTCTTCCCCTCCTGAACGCATGTTTAAAATGCTGCCACTTAGCCCAAACCCTTTCAAACCGAAAGTAACTTTGTGGCTCCTTGTGCTTTTATTTAGGCTCAAGACTTTCATCTTGCTAATCTGTGGCTGATTAAAATAATTACTACAGCTTTCCTGCTCTCCTCCTAGAGTTCCATAAACTTGCAGACATCCTGCTGCAGCAGCAATCAGTTCTGTTTCTCCCCAGCTCTGGGCTGTTGCAGATTTGGAACACTGCTTATTACTATGCCACGAATTTGCATTTTTGTTGCACTTGATTCTCTGGCATAATACACGCTGCCACAAACAGCATTTTGTTAACACTTTCCATCTCCCTAGGGAGTCATACACTCCATTTTTATTTAGACTACCTAATTACATTTGTGCTATATTTATATTAACTGCTTTATTAATGTCTTCATTTGGTGTTGCTGATATGAACACTGTATGCCTGGAGTGTGGCAAGATTTTGATCTAGATGGAAAGTTTGTTCTCAGGACTAAATCCCTTGATAAATTATTTTGCAATCCCAGATAAGTTAGCCAGAGACACTCATCTCCAGACTGCTGCCATACTCTGCTGACTAGAACCAGCCATTATGGGATACTGAACCCCTGTCCTTGATGACTTTCCATAGGACAGCCTAAATATCAAGGGCATTTCTGAGCCTTGCTGTTGTAACTTCCCTAAGCAATACCTGCATCTTGCTTCTGTTCCCTTTACTGCTGTTCCTTTCATTATCTTCATTAAAAGCTGACTCTAATTGAGTGGTTAGTGTGTCTTTCTAGCTGTGTGGCAATAAAGGCAAAATATGATCCTACATCAATTATTTGTGACATGTTCCTCCATACTGAAAACTAGGAAATATGGAGCACATTGCCCAGCATTAAGATATGCAAACCTCTGTACCTGAGGCTGTAAAATATGAGCTGAACCTTAGCCTTAGACCAGAACTACATACTGGCAAGAACCTGATTGTGTTTCACAATAACGAGGCATTTCCTTGACCTTCCCTGTTTCTAGAGCAGCCCTCTGTCCAGACTGCTGCCAGGATTCACTTCATGCCATCACTTCCAGGATTCAGAGACATGTCTGCTCCCCTGAAGACAGGTTCTGTGCTATTAATTGCTATGGAGAAGCATGCCAAGGACACAACCACCCTTGAGTGACTTTACATAGCACCATGGATGCTGCCAGAAACACAATCCTGCTTTTATACAGCTGCACTAAATTCAGGGATGGATTATCATCTTTGAACAAAGCTACCAAAGAACTCTGAGTAACTTACAAAGAAGCTACAGGAAACTAAAGCTCTTTGTGAGGTGTGAATTGCAACCCCTAAATCTAATCTCACCTACCTCTCCCCAGCCCCTCTGCGAAAACTTGCCTCACCAGCTCCAGTGATGCTGCTGTCTCTCAGCGTTTACGCTTGGAGAGGGCAACGTTCATTGACAGCCAAGGATGTTCCTGATCTCTCAGTTATATGGAATTATAGTTACTTTCTCAATGAGAGAGCAAGAGACAGCATGCATTCATACAGCTATAGAAAAAGGCTAACAAAACACTTAATAATGACTTAATAAATTCAGCTGCTCAGTTTTAATGAGGTCTGCTGTTTAATTTCATCAAGGCTTGCTGATTTTAGCATTCATTCAGCAGGAGACTATGGTTCCACTCCAGTTCTTCTGGACTCTCAACAGATGGCTGCTACTTCCTGCCTGCCTGCAATGGCTCTTCAGCAGACAGGTATAAACATGGGATCTCTCTGAAAAATACAGGGATGCTTCCTGAGACCAGTGTAAAAATGCAGTCCAGAGCAACTTTTGCATCGTTCTCTTCTCCTTTACCTCCCAATTTACATCAAAGGCATTTTCATCTGAAGTGCAGTGTGCCTTTGGGACATACCCATGCTTCCAGGCAGCGTGAAGAACACACTCACCAACCTCCTCCTCCTCCTGACAGATTTAGCTGCAGAATTCTGGACTGATTTTGTGCTGGCTCATGAGGTTTTTCCCTGTGTGCAGGACCTAACCTAGCTGTCCAGCAGAGACCTTACCACAGCACAGAGACAGGAGACATCAGTTCAAGCAAATAACATGTGCTAGAGTAAAGCAACAGCTGTAAATAACAACACCTATTATTTTCTTGCTGAAGTCTCCAAATGCACAGAAGTTTTTCAGCATTAAAGGCACCACAGGCAAGCAGAAAGCCAGTTTCAAAGGCTCCTTTGTAATAAACTCCCCGAGTTTAACTTTCTACTCAAACCACGTACATGTAGTCAAGTTAGTTATGTCTGACAGAGGAGTGATTGTTGGCATATAATTAATCATATTTGACAAAAAGTTATTTCCATTATCATCCAGGATAATACATCAAAACCACCACAAAATAGTCTCTGTGACAAAGGAAAATCCATAGGAGGATCCTTTCAAATGCAGGAAATGTTTCCTGGTAACTGACAGCACAGCACCTTATAATGGGAAGTGTCACTCCTGCCCTCTTATCTGATGTTTAATGGTTATCTATTTACACCAAGAAACCACACAGCACAATGCCCAAGGACAAGTGGATAACAAATCAATAGCAACCTTAAATCAAAGACCAATTATATGCAGGGGAAGAAAAAAAGGGAGGAGAAGGAAAAAGAGAGGGGAAAAAAAGAGAGTGAGGTGTTTCAAACTACTGTAGCAGCCTTCACTAATGCCAATAAAGTTGGACTTCACTGGAAATTAAAATTCTCTTCTCATAAATTACTAAGTAGAAATACTACTTTGAAACAGAAATCCAAACTAGAGCAAGTATAAGTATAGCCTATGGAGCTAGATCTAATTAAGAACAATAAACGAGGATGAGGCACTTCTGTCCATTCTCTGCACATGATCCTCCTTCCTCCCCAGGGCTGCGGATCTCCCAGTGAAATCCATGTGTTGCTGCTTTGGAGACATCTGGAGTCCATTGATTCAACAGCAGGTAGTGATGGAGTGCTTTGGGACAGAATAAAATGGATTTGTTTCTTCTTCTATCATCCTCTTCTCTGCTGATGTCCAGTGAAGGAGGAGTGAATTAATGAATTGTAATCTTCTCACCACCACATTACTTTGCTTAAATGTTGAAGTCAAACAGCACAGTCGAGTAGCCATTTCAGTCACACCGTAAGCTCCTACCAGTGCCAACACCTTGCTCCCGTGCACAAGATGACACACACAGTGCACAAGGAGAACACCTGAGTGAGGAGTTCTGTTCTAAGCCAAACACACACATGACAGGACTTTCCAGAAATAGAAGAATGGAAATGTGGGAGGTTTGCTCAACTTATTTTTGCATTATTTATCAGTCATACTCCAAGGAGATAAAAACCCAGCAGCGCACTTGAACGTTTCTCACGACACAGCTCATGCTAATTACTGTTTACATGAATCATGGCCATTACAGAACTGGCTTTGAGGACTATGCACCACACACCTCAATGCACAGAATTTTGCTTTTAAGGAAAGCAGCAGGACACACTTCTACTGCATGCACCTGAGTATAACACGACTTAAGGAAACCTGGATGCAGAGTTTCCAATTTGCCACACCAAACTTCTCCAAGGAGAACTTGGGAGTTCACGATGAAGACCAGCAACACATCAGCCAAATTCTGGCGTTAGTATTTTCATCCAGTTGGTATGCAAGCTGAAGCAGTACAAAGTACTACAGCTGGGACACTTTAGATGGGTTGTCAGATGAAATGTTAACTGGAAAAGCTGCTATATCAAATGCATTATCACAGGGAATAAAATCAATAGAGAATGTCTGTATCTGAAATTACTGTGAACTCCAGGATCAGAAGAGACACACTGATTGATTGGGGAGAAATACCACAGCTCCCTTAGATTAGAGCTGCAAATTTAATCAGATTAAAACTGCTAAATCTGAGTCTCCCCAGCCCCCTTTTACAGTTAACAGACATTACAATCAAAGCAAGACCTCAAAGCAGTGCAAGGTTTGAGCTTTTTCATTTATTTATTTTTCAATACTCTCTTCCCCCTCCTCTTGTATTTAGAAGCTCTTACTAGGACTTTTTAGTTCATATTATGAGTGCTGGACATGACATGACAAGTACATGCTTTGAGACTCTTCTATTATGGTGTAGAAAAGAACCCAAGAGCTAAGCAGCATCCAGAATCCCTTCTTGTGTGTATAGATGGCTCATACCACTAACTTGTCATAGTGCTACAGGCATTTGTGCTCCTGTACAGCCCTGCTTGTGAAGGTTCCCTTCCTCAGTTCTGGCAACACTTATGACAAATGGCTAAGCCCTACAGTGATGACTGCCATTAACAGAGGAGAAACAACAGCTATGGATGCAAACGTAATTTGAGTCTATCTGATCCACTATAATTGAAGGGAATAGGAGTATTGATCTCCATATCTGTTTAGAGCCATCCCATTAAAAACAATAAAACATACAAAAGCAAAGCAGCTTTGTCTATCAACTGACAAAAATCAAGCTGACCTTTCACATAAACTACATTTTAATACTTTTGCTCCAAAAAGAAGAAAGAGCAACAAAATACAAGCACCACCATTTGCAGCTGAGAATCACCTGTCTCTTGGCAATGATTTGATCATGGCAGGCAGCTAAAAGCCAGCAGCACCAGCTCAATGGGAAGCAGCAGTCACAGCAGCAAGGCATGTGCCTAACATGAATTCTGCTGTTGAACGACTTCTTGCAATAGCTTTCCTGTGTTCTGATTGAACTGATATTTTTGTGCCTACATCTCTGAATTGTCACCTAAGGCTACTACTTACATAGTGCAATACAGACAAGTTTAATTAAAATAGGCTTCTTTTGATGGTGTTATTTGCTTGTCTTTGGAAAAGAGAAGCTTTAAAGCAGAGTGTGTGATTTAAGATTTCCATGGGGAAAACATGACCCCACTAAGGCAAGTGTGACTTACTTCAGTGGGACCATGAGTTCAACCTTAAAGCACCAGGCACTTGAAAATTACAAATAAGCAACACCTGTAAGTAGCTAAAAATTGGAAATGGAGAGGTTCAAGTCCAGAAATAAGCATTTAATCTGATTTTGATCAGCAGCAGAGGGAAGAGAGCTGCACATCAGATACAGAAGCATTCAACCACAAAACAACAGCCAAGACAACCATTAAGGCTGGTTCAGTTTTGTTTAAAGTGAAAGCTTCAGAGCCCTGATATGTCACCAGACTTCCTGAAAATAATGGCAAATCTCTCCCAGTGTGTAATATTTCAACCCTGGCAGCACTAGAATTTAACAACACTGCAATGGGGAAAGAAAAATACCATCACCTTGTCATTCTGAAATGGACCTATAATCAAAACCGTTCAAGTGGGTTCAGAGAGAAGTATCAACCTCCATTAAAGCAGAAGTCAAGCTCAACTTCAAGAAAAGTTAAGCTTTAAGATAGAGCTGATCTCCCAAAATGAAATACACTTTGTCCATTGTGATGCCAGGAAACACCAAAGTGGCGCATTTCGTAGCTCTCCGGACACTCGGTCATTTGTCTGCAGCCGGCAGCAGCTCACAGCTCGTTTGCAGGTCAGCCTGCAGCCTTGCAGCCTCACACCGGGGTTTGGGCAGATACCAAGCCTTGCAGGGTCAGGCTGGGTTAACTCCTGTGTGTGAGACCAGCTGCTAATTTATACCCTGCAAACAGCTGCATCTCCAAGGCAGGTAAAGAGTCTCCCAATTTTATGGACTCTTAGGAGTAAGTCAAAGATTCTCCTAGGCACTGTCTGCAGACACCTAAATGCTGTCTGCAGGATCCAAACACACCTATTCTTTTGGTAGTATATTTAAGACTTTATAGCATCAACACATGGTCAGTACAATCAGCACAATACTTCTGATTGTTTCTAACCAAATTCTTTTTCTAGACAACCAGAACTCCCTTGGGGAGAACAGAAACATGAGAGACTTTCATCCCTGTGGTTACAGGGTGTACATGCAGCTGAAGTGGAAGGATACCAACAACTTCAGCAGACTGCCCTTCAGAAAACTGGAGTGGGGCTTACAGAGGCAGTGCTCTGCCTCACATTTAATCTTCTCAAGCTGTCAGGGAAACTGTTTTGACAGGTGAGTGACCCGATAAGTAGAAACTATGGTTTTCCATGAAGAAGATAAGAGAACCTGGGGGGGTTATTATGAATTTCTGAAATATGCTCAAACAGTATCTTCAATCTGAACATGATAAAGCTTTATCAGGGTGAGCACCTCACAACTTCATTATAAACAGCAATTTGTTTGAAGCTCCAGGCATGGTATTGAAAACACAACATACTCATGCTGTCCTCTTAGTACTTCTGGGTACAAAAATTAGTTAACACAAGAGTGACTTGATCAAAAGAATGTAGCTTAATTCCACGGTATTTACATAATTTCTCCCTGAAAGAGTATGACACTTACAAATCACTCTTTGGAGCACCCATATAATGTTGAATGCTCGGTACAAAGCGTTCACCGTGGGTTTCAAACAGGTCTTTTACATAAAGCAACTTGTGTTATCCTACACCTTTATTTTCCACACTAAAAAGAGTACCTCTGCTTTATGCTAGTGTCTGTCCTTTGTGAGGTGTTCCAAGAAGCTCTGCTCAATTTCTTTTCAGAGCAGACAAAATTACACTTGTTCAAGACACCCTAACGGAAATTAGCTTCAGAGAGGCTTTCAAGCTGCTGAAAAGATTGTACTAACCTGGTAGCTACACATCACTTTCTCAGGAAGCCAAACTCTTAATAATCTGGTACCTATACACTATTGACTCAAGAATCCCAAGTTACGCTATGCTAAAATGTTTATTTAGCAGCACAGATTCAGGGATATACTCCATGCTAGCATACAAGAAAATTTCACTCATAACAAAATGATACAATGCAAGGAGATAATGAGACTGCAGCACAGAGAAGGGGCAAGCAACACCCACCCCACCCCCCCAAAAAAAAACCCAACAAACCCAATCAAACAAAGGCAAACAACAAAGGCAAAACAAACTGGGGGGGGGGCGGAATCCATCAAAAAGCAACCACAGAGATGCAGGAAAAGGAGAAAGAGAAGGAAGGAATGAGAGCAGCAGTTCAGCCAACTAACCAGAAGTGCCACTGAAGTAGGGCAGCAGAGAAGACGCTGCACTAGCCTACTCAAACTATAGCTCTGCCAGGCTGCACAGCTCACCTTCCAGAGAGGTGGTCACTAGGAATGATAATGAGTGGTCAGTGGCACATCCAGTCAGTGCGTATTTTGCTTGCTGAGTTGTCTCCAGGTGATTAGAAAGTAAGGAATATGAACTCATGCCAAAACAAGTATTCAAAGCCACCCCAAAAAACTTCGGAGAGGGATCCACCTCAGAAAGAACCTTGCACTGGTCATAAGGGAGAAATGTGGAAAGCACCATGGTAGTGCAGCCTGTAAGACAGTGTGGTGCTTAGGCTAAGCCTCAAAGCTTCTTATGTAGCATAAGTTCCATCTTCTAGAGCACAAATAAACGCTCCTCAGGGGTTATAGAAGCAGGAAGACCACTGTTGCCTTCTTTTAATGCTTTGACATCAACTATAACAAGTTTAAAAACTGCTCCACTGAAAGAGTGCAGCACTCTGCTTCAACGTGGCAGTGCTCAAGAACTGGACAGATAAACCTTACAGTTCATGGGAAAATATTTGTATTATTAGATTCCTTACGTCAAAAAGTATTTAACACATGACTCATTTCAGAGATATAACAGTCAGTTAAGTCTGAGATGTTAAGCTTTATGGTAGACATAGCAAAAAAGAGTAGATGCGTCTTCACCTCCTTTCCACTCTCTGGAACTGAAAGTAGGGATTTTCTGTCATGCTGAAAGCTCAACAGCTCCTCTAAAGTCCCCTCCTTTTGTTTTTCCTTTTGTGAAGCTGTGATTAGAGCTTAAACAAATGCTCACAGTTATAAGGTGGACAGAGTACTAGAAAAATGGTGACTCTAAAAGCAGCCTCTGCACTTCTGCCTTTAGCCAAGTTTCTCATCTTGCAGCACTGGTTCATTCTTCAAGTACTGCAACCTATGGTGCACAGAGCAGGAATTCCTGGTGCAGGATTGTACACCAGCTTTCAGTGAGCCAGGCTCAAGATCAAAACTAGACATCAGTCTTCAGTTTGAAGAATATAGCTCCTTGCTGCTGTGACCTACTGGCTAGCAAGATTTGCTAGTAAACTCCCAGGAATCGGCTAAAGAAAGAAGTAGATGTGAAAGATGTCTGTAAAAAGGGAGGAGAGAAACTAGAAAAATGTAGGAGAGAAAGAGGATGGACAACAGAAACCACAAAAAAGTGTAAAGAAATGTAAGTGTGAGAAGTGCAGAGTAAAGATGCTGCTGCAGTCAGCTTCAAGAGACCTCAATACAAACCAACACAGTAGAAGAGATGGAGAAAAGAACAGCAAACATGAATCTGAGGGTCAAGCATTTAAATGTCAGGGTGAAAATGTTGCCCATATTTACTGTCCAAATGCAAGGGCAAAGTACTTCAGGCAACATACAGCTGGGGAGAAGGTATTTGCTCAGGCATTCAGAGGGAAGGACTACAAGGATGCCTTCGCAGGGCCTCACAGAGCTTCTGCCTAAGTACAAACCCAGGATTTTTAGGATGACAGATGCTCTGAGGTGGAAGATTTCTGTAAAGCAGTTTACAGCCATTACCACAACACATGGCTTCATTGTAATTTTCCATGTGAAAGGAGGCAAAAAAAGGGGGGGGAAAAATCCCTCTCCCCTTCACTGGACAAGTGAGTCAAGTATAAAAATATTCCCCAGCAAATGACAGCTTTTTAGTTCATCTTTACAGCTAACAATGACAGCTGTTTGCATGACTCAGACGGATGATTCAGCTGGCGTTGTCCTCTCAGCTCACTCTAAAGAGGAGGGAAGAAGCAAAGCAGTTTATTTTTAAGTCTGGCTTGCTAACAACATCTTGATGAGAAATCCTTTTAAATGCTTGCTTTCCTTGAGAGCTGAGGACTTACTTAAAGTCAGCTTCAAAGATAAATAAGAGTAGATGGCTTCCAGGGAATCAGGAGACAAAGCAGGAAACCTTAAAGACTGCAAGAACATACCTGGAGAACACTGTGTGACAGGCAAGTTTTAAGCAAAGGCCAAGAATCCAGACCCTGTTTGAGAAGGGTTAAGAGACTCAGTTTTGATGGCTCAGAAACAGCATTGTCTAGTGGCTTATTAATTATTGGAGAATATTGACTCTCAGCATACTCTCTGTCCTTCTTCCCCTGTAGCCATTAGAGCTTTAAAGGTTGTTCTAATTAGTAAAGTGACTAGCTGAACCGGTGGAGAATTCAAGGAGACACTTTCTCACATCAAGAGCTATCAGAGATATTTTATCTATTCTCTTGTCATTCAAAATGAATCCCAAGTTAGCTGCTGTGATCCAAGATGCTCTGGTTTTTGGAGATACTTCGCTTGAGCAGCAAACAGCCACTAATTGGGAACTGGTCACCAGATGGAAAAATAAAAGGGCAGTTGACTGGTTTCCCTTACTCTAGGCCACACTTTAAAAAGGAGATAGGGAACATCCATTCTTAAATACCTTTTTCCAGATCTCCCATTGCATTAAAATTCCTCTCTCTAGAAATCCTGACAGCTTGGCCTCCTAGCACAGTCCCTTATTTACATAAGAGTGCCCAACTGGAGCTAGGCAAACCTGCTTTGGCAGTGGGGCTGGATTAGATGGTCCCCAAAGATCCCTTCCAACCCCCAACACGTTGTAAGGGATTCCCTCACAGCCTAGCTCACTGCAAAGCACAGCAGAGGAACACACAGAATACCAGTGATTTCTGAGAGGAAACTAAAATAGTGTCACAGAAGAAATCTGCTTTAGTTGATAGCAAGGACCACAGTAACAAAAGCAGCTGCTTTTGCTCCTGAATATAGCCTTGATGACAAAGCAGCTCTTAGAGAACAAGGTGAATTCACTCCAGAGATGACATCTTCATAAAACGTGGATGCAGATTCCTGAAATGGTATAGATGGAACACACTGCAGATTTTTTAGTGAGTGGAAATGATAAAACTCACCCAGGTTTAGGCTTAAAACTCTGCATTTTAGACAATGGTTTAAATACAAACAATCTGCCAGAGGCAGTTTTAATCTGGGGTGGTTTTATATTCTAACCCTCAGATTCTCAGCAATATGGACACCTAGTGCTCCCTACTATCACAGCTTCTGAAACACTCCAAAATGCCAGGACTCAGGTCTTGAGCACATCAGGATGCCTCTCCCAGAGCAGCCACCCTACTCAAGGGAGACAAGCAGAAATCCCAGTGCTCTCCTGGGATAAAATTGTCAGAAGCGCCAAATGATTTAGTGGCTTAGTCCACTCCTGGGCAGCCATATCCAGGCTAACCATCAGCGCTCACTCAGGCACCATTAGAGGATCCTTGCCAGTTGTACAGGGATAACAGCAGCATCACCTGGGTATCTTTCTGATAGTTTGCCATTTCATTTGTAGCTGAAGCTGGCCATGATGTTAAATTTGGCCTTTTCTTATTGGTTTTAGTATCCAAATTACAGCAATTGCTCCCACTGCCTCACCTGGGGGAACTTACTAGGAATTTCTGAAGCATGATCTAAGGTCTGTCTCTGCAAAGCAGCTTTCTCTTTCTTGCATTCAGTAGAGGACAAGCAAGATGTTAGAGATTAAAAACCTATATATTTTACTTTGCTTTTCAGATGGTGAAAGCTGTAAATTAAAACCAAACTCTTTGGGTATCACAAATGACAAGGCTGGAATGAAGGAGCCGTCCCTGCAGCACTACAGCTCGTCCTGTTTGCATCCTGCGAGCACGTGGAAGCAAAAGATGATAGAATTACACAGAACTGAAATCAGTGCCAAATTTACAAGGAGTGATGAACTGGAACACATGGATGAGAAGCTGGAGAGTTGCTGTGTTCAGTGCTGGGATACAAAGGAAGTCCCTGCCCGACCCCTACCTGCATGGTTCTCTGTGTGCAGGCCTGGTAGAACGGTTTTGGTGAGCTCAGAAATGGTAAGCAGGCAAAGTCTAACACTGCTGTGGACATATGTAAAGGAGGTGGGAGAAGAAAAGCTGCATGATCACAGCAGGGTACAAGAGTTCCATGGGTTCAGTACACTGCATTTGCCTTGCTAGAAAGCTCAGGGAGACAGTGGTTCCCCTAGATCAGGCATTCACTCAGTGACGAGTGTTTTGAAACAAAAGTGAGCAACAACTTGCACTCTCCCTGCTCCTAGAAGGAAATACTCCCTGGGCAGCAAATGAAGATCTGCTTTGCACAATTTCTTTTTATTTTCTTTCCTGTCATTCCCCCAGACTGTTAACAGCAAACTGGCTACTCCCCGGCGCTGGATCTCAGGCGGGTTTCTATAACAGCCTATCAGGCATATTTTTCACATTCTACTGCTGAACAGAGTAACTTAATGATCCTTTTAAGATGAGCAAGTCAGGTCTCCAACTCTGCACCACCTTGCCTTATGACCCCTGTGCTTCCTCAAAGTATCCACAGCCAGTCACTAAACAGTCCTCAGTACTGCTCTGCTGCCAGCAGTACTGGGAGGGTGGCTTGGGTGGTCTTCATTTCTTGGCTACTTCTTTTGCACAGTCACCTTTGTGCAAGTTATAGTCTAACCTGAAGGGAACAATTCTGCAGCCCAGCAGGCAGTGCTCGGCTCTGTCATTACAGGGAACACCATGTAATTCTTCAGCCTTTCAAGGCATTTGAAGTTTCAAATAGCACAGCTGCAGAGCCTTCAGGTCCTGGGTGAGAAGTCCTTCTGCCTTGCTCTTCCATTTCAGTAATTAAGAAGTATCTGCTTATGAAGCAACTGAGAGCCACTGATACAGTGTTCAGGAGTCACTGTGAGAAAAGTCATCTTAAAACTCACTGAGGCAGCTTCAAAGATGAGGGAGACAGCAGAACTCTTCTAGGAAAAATTCCAGTGCCTCATGAGGCTGTTGGCTCCTGTAGCTGTAGTAAACTAAACTTCTAACAACTCTTGGTCAAGGAAGTGTTTCTGACTGAAGTTTGACACAGCTCAGGCTGACTTCTACTAGGAGGCAACTCCTTTTACAGCCCTTGGAGCTGACTACTGGGATAGCAGAATGCTGCTACCTGAGAACATGATGGTTGTGATTGAAAATACTCCATCCAGCACTAAATTGAAAACACCTCTGATAACTCAGAAAAGGTTATGCCTGAATCTGGTTTTATGAGGTCTATGAGAGGAAAGGGAAAGTAGACAGGGCCCAGAAGTCAAACTCTGCCAGTGCCATTCTTTCAATAAACTTAGGCAAAGTTGGTTTCCAGTCCAAGCAAAACACTCCGAACAAGAGCAGCAGCTTACTGACAAGGCACAGAGACTGTCAACAAAAGAAGGCCCCACAGTGACATGGATGCTGCAATTTAGTTCTACTACTGACCACACCACTTTGGGACAAAGATTAATTATTTGTTAATTACAAAATTTGGATTGGTCAGCTGCCCTTCTGCAAAGATGAGAGTCCCCAGTGAGCTAAATTCCGCATGGTCAAACACATAGGGGTGCTTCCACCCCAGCAGGTTTAAGATCTAAATACAGTCAAGAATTAGAAATGCTATGATTGAACTGAGTAAGCACAAACTCATTCTTGCCCATGAGGAAAATGGTGCAGCCAGAAATGTCCATTTTCATACTGGAGAATTTTGGAGTCAGTTTAAAATGACTATTGGAGATAAAGATGTCTAGGCAAACACAGAGAGATGTGTTTGTTCTGTGAATCACTGATCATGAGGAGATACAGGGAGCTTATGATGGGAAAAGAAAGCACTGTTCACAGCATATCTAAATGTATAGTTCAGCATATGCAGGAGAACAGGAGCCATCAAAGATCATTTCATTGGCTATTACAGCTACTGCCCAAAACATTCCACGCACAGAGGGAACTGCACCGCTACGCACAGAAATATTTCATGTCTGTGTGTGCAGAGAGCAAGAGTGATAAAAATAGTTTCACAGACTAAGAGAATATTCAATTCCCTGTGACTTGAGGGTAAGTACAGGTCATCTCTCACAGACAAACATCACCACATGGGTTCATTTATCTTAAGGAAAAAAACCCACAGAAAAAAGAGAATGTGATCTTGACTAGATGAGATAGGTGCAATAATCCATCCAGCTCCTTTGAGACAGAATACTGCCATATTTTTGCTTTATTGAGGGAAAAAACATATTAATTTTTCTCTTCAGCAACCTTCTGCTCTCCTCCTTGCTCTGCCTCCCTCCAGAAAATCCAGGATTTTAAAGTTTTGGAATCATGCAACTAATCAATCAACTCTTAGACTGAGATCTCATCATTCTGAGCATTACCTCACACGAGTATCTCAGTGATTGTGCCTGCAGGGCTACCACTGCTCTCGAAAAAGATTACATGGACCACAAGCAACCACTTTGTTTTGCCCTCTGGCTTTCTATGTGAAACAAGTGTCATGGTGAAACGCTGACAAAACCCTCTCATGTTCTGTAGCTTTGAGAAACTGCAGCACAATGCTAATGGTGGAAGCACAAGAGCAAAACACACACTTTTTTTTGTTAGGTCTGTTGTTCTCTCTTTAAATAAGCCGCAGTACAATATACAGCAAAAAAACCTGAGCAGAGAACAGAATTGTTCCCTTCCGTGCAGAAATAAAGGGCAGAGGAAAGGAGGAATCCTGCAGACATTGTTATATTTACCCTATATATGAACACAAACATTGCAGATTTCAGCTGTGAGCACAATAGTGGTTGAAACGCCTCTTTGTGCAGCAGGAGACACCGGTCTCCAGGAGGTGTTCTGAAAGTTCAGATGTTTTCCATGTATTATCTCTTGTCCTACACACTCAATTATACCATTAAATTCTCTTCCTACTTTTCTCCTGCACCACTGTGTTACAGCACGATCCAAGGGAACAGAGCAACCCACTTCCCAAATAAGCTTGCAGCAGCACATGATTGCTCAGTGGATGCTCTGTTTTAAACCAAGCTTTTGCCATCTGTTCCTCAGCTAATTATGAATGCTACAGAAGCCCACAACTACACTGCAAGGAAGAAAGTGATTAAACCACAAATATTCTTTTCACAATGCTTCTCTGTTGTTTATTTCAAATTAAAAACAATGCCACCTGCCACACAAGGCACAAGCCACGCTGCAAGAAGACCACAAGAAGGTAGATGTTTAGCGCTTCTCATCTGGCAAGAAGTCAGGGGCAAAGGCTTGGAATCCAAACTGTATTGAGACAATCTCCACAACTGTGCCCTGCACTGGACATGTTTAAGCAGGCCTTATTGGTAGCTCAGCTCACAATACCACTTGCTGCTCACAGACACGTTTCAGCGGTGTTTACCAGGAGCTTTGCTCGTACCACCACTTGCTGCACAGGTCAGGGTGATGCAGGAGACTGAGCCACACTTAACTTGTCGGTTCTCTGCATCTCCTCTTGCCCTCCTCTCTCTCTGAGCCTAACAGCAGCAGCAGTCTAATATTTGGAAATTTTCTCTCATGAGGCAGATGTTTGTCCTTACCTATCTCCTTCCCTTCTGTCTGGTCATAAGTAGCGTCAGCAGTACCTACAAACTACTCATAAGGTCAGTACCTAGGAAGACACACAGACATGGCTTGTTCTTCAGTTCCTCTTTCGGCCAGGGGTTTGCCATGAGGGGAGATCTCTGGGCTCTACAAAGGATTGTTCCAACCATGCTTTCTCACCTAATGAAGTGTGTCTCCATCTCAAACATGACTCCTCTCCTGGAATCCATTAAATTATCTAGCATTCAATTGCCTGTGACACAGATTGTATGTTTTGGGGTGTTTGGTTTTGCTGCTTCGACTTTGTTTTAATTTATTTTTGATTGGTTTGTTGTGTTTGTTTCTCCATTTGCTTGCACCTGTGGTTTCTCTTTAAGGAACAAGTGAGGGGAATATTTATTCCATCACTGCACACTCAGCAACTCTTAATTTCAGGAAGCTTCAGCTTTAAGACCAGCCATGCCCTAAGGCTTCAGCCAAGCATTTTATTGTATATCCACACATCTCCTGAGTTCAAATGTTGTATCTTGCATCACCCTGGGTGAACATATCAATGCACTATCCCTGATATCTCAGTAACAGCTGTGCAATGATGGAGGCAGGTTTCAAAACTGCTTCATCAATAATAAAAACTAAAGCTAAACTGAGCACATGCCACTCCTGTCTCTGTTTGCATATTGCCCTGCTGCAAGGGACTGCTGTTCACTCTTGATTATACAGTGCCATGTTCTGCCATGAAACCATGGATGAGTATCTTGACAGCAACTAAAGCTATGGCTCTGCAGTTACCTAAAAAAACAATGAGAGCAGAATATGGCCCATAAGAAGTTGCTTGGGTTCTGTTTACATCCAGAGATGAGATTATTTGTGACAGCAGACACTGCTTTACAAGTGGAAGCTTCAATATATGTTTAAATGGTTCTAAATTGTTTATCTTCTTATGTATGCTCATAATTCATCCATTTATACCCATTAAAGTGTCCTGTACTTGTGTAAAGTCTTCTTTTGTTTTACAGGGCATGGCACCTGGAGAGGAAATGCTTCCTCAATCTCTAACAGCACAGTCTGAGGTTTAAAAGACTACCTCCCATCTCAGGTTATGAGAAGTTCATTACAAGTCACAAAAATCTTTGCTCTGTCCATTGTTTTAGTGCTTATTAAGATGAGACCAATGCATAAGACACAGCATCCCTTCAGGAGGAGCCAAAGGCTTTATAGAAAGCAAAGGAGACTAGATATAAAAACAGACATTTGTGTCACATCAGGATCATCATTTCAGTCCATCATGCTTCATGTTCCAAAGAAAATAAGTTGGTTATAACAAGATGTGGAATGGTTTAACTTTGTTATATAAGCATGAAGAGACTAATAAATCTATGGCCACCGATCTAAATTACTCTATCCTTCCTCATGAGCAAACAGCTCTGGTTTACCACTTTCCTTTATCCTGCAGCTATCTCCATAACTGACTGTGCAACATTTTCCAGTTTATGTTTAGACTAATTAAAGGTGACATGATTTCTCTTTGGATGCTGTCATCCTGAGTGAACCATAACGTGGAAATTCATGGTTGTGCCTAAGGAACAGGGCAGACAATTCTGTATTTAAATCATTAATTAGCCTGTGCCCATAGATATCCTCATGGAACAAGACAACCCAGAGTTGCTTTATGCGAAACAAGTCCTTTTTTAGCCATATGAAAGAAGTTCTAAAAAGGTCAGTGGAATTAAAACCTTCTGAGAGTCACCAGTTTCACCAGATCTAGATTAACATGAAAATAACACAAGATGTAGGAAGTCTGCTCTGCTTTATTAGGAAACACCTGCTCCCCTGCCAGTATGATACCACACTAGAGGTGTACCCACCTAGCATTAAATAAAAGAATAAATAATGTCTAGCTAGCATAAAAAAAGATTGGTTACCCTGCCTTCACTTCAGGATAAAAGTAACGTAAGTTTCACGTGGATAAACTCTGGTCATCAACCAGGAAATGAATCTGGCGCAGTCAACACTGCTGTCCGGTACTGCACAGAGCTCCAGGGCAAGCACACAGACCTGGGAAGCTTTGACTTCTGTAGTCCAACACAGCATCTAGCTCAGCAGAAGAGCACCACGCTGGGACTCACATGACAAATTTTGTTGTTAGATCTGGCATTAGCTTGATGAATAACTCTGAACAAGCTTCATGCTCTGCTCCCACACCTGTCTAATCTGCTTGTACATTTCCCCACGCCCAACCACACTGGGGCAGTAGCCTGAGACAAAGCATGAAACAGCCCAAAGAGCTCAGGGTCTCCTTCACCTGCCCTATCGGGCACGAGTTCAGCTCCATACTGGTGCTAGAAGACTCATGGAGCTGTCCTAGAAATCAGTGTTGGAAATACAGGAGACTCCTGCCGTCACACAAGAAACAGACACTTCTTGAGTCTTTAAAAAAGATTTGGAATATTTACCAATTGGAACCAGATCCTAGCAAGAAGTGCAACATTCCTAGCACACACACCACTCTAGAACTAATGCTTTCCACTCACTTCCTTGAACAAGCAACTTACTGCTTCATACCCTTGCAATTACAATTCTCAGCCTCCTCTCCATTCCATTCTCCACAACTGAAGCCTTCCCCCAGCCCAACTCCAGTGGCTGCATCTGCCTCTACCACTCTAACCTCAATCTCCTGTTCAGGTTCAAGTGGTCTAACTGCTGCAACTTGAAGAGGAAGGCAGAGAAGAGAATATATGCAAACACTAGAAGGCAATGCTGAAATAAGCTTCCAAACAGCAAATGGCACTTAGGGAAGGAAGGGGAAAGAGCTGTCCAGGCTAAAAAGCACATAAAAACTGTTCACAGCACGTGCTGTGAAGTTTCAGATGCATTTGTACAGAGTGGAACTCCCTGATTAGCCAGTTTGAAAACAGCCTGAACAGGCAGAGCAGTGTCTGCCAATGCCAGTGTTGGTCAGGATTCAACTGCAAGCAGCGGCAGAGTGAAAACTTTTTTGAAATCCAGTCTGAGCAGAGTTACTCTAACAGTCATTTTAAATAAAGTATTTTCCTACTTGCCCAGGAGAAAGCAGTGAAGTGGATTTATGACACTAAGTTCATTAAGAGGACAGCTAAGATCACAGAATTAATTGATGCCCCCTTGTACTTACTTAATGCAAATGATTTTCTGTTACTGTGGATTACAAACCAAGCCATAGAAGTGACAGATACAGACCAATCTACTCCCTGCCAAAACCTCTCCTCAGGAGCTTAGCAATTTATCTGTAAACTGAATTTTGAATCATATCTCATCCTTGAAACTCATTAGACATTAGATGTTCAGTCCAAATGCATAATTCAGTTTTAGCTGCCAACCTGCAACAGCAAATACAATACAATACAATACACCAGGTTGGAAGAGACCTTCAAGATCATCGCGTCCAACCCATCAAACAATCCAACCCACCCAACAACTAGACCATACAGCCAAGCACCCCATCAAGTCTTCTCCTGAACACCTCCTGTGAAGGTGACTCCACCACCTCCACGGGTAGCCGATTCCAATGGGAAATCACTCTCTCCGTGTAGAACTTCTTCCTAACATCCAGCCTAAACCTGCCCTGGCGCAGCCTGAGACTGTGTCCTCTTGTTCTGGTGCTGGCTGCCTGGGAGAAGAGGCCAACCTCTGCCTGGCTACAACCTCCCTTCAATCCACCAATGATTACTGCCAGAGTTCTCTACCTGATGACAGATTATTAATGTGGAGTTCAGACTTGGTAGCTTCACTGGGTAAAGTTGAAACACAGTGTTGGGAGTACAGAAATTCACCCTGGAGGCAGCAGCATTACCTCAACTTTGCTCTGTTTCAACTCCATGTTCTCGGTTTGGTTGGAATCTATAAAATGTGTACTTTGTAGACTGCAGATGTTTGATTTTCAGATAGGTTGATTCTTCCAGGGACTTTGAGGGAGCTGCTACTATTTATGCTAGCAAGACACCTGATCTTTCAGCCTTTTCCAATCACACAATGTCCTCCAAAAGTCAAAAAGAACTTTATCTAACTGGTCCTTCATGTACAGTTGTTCTTTGTCCAAGAGAACAGGAAGGTGAGGAACATGAAAAATCAAACTCGGGCCTCACTCAAGTCTTTGAGAATTGGATCATCAGCTTCAATACAACCAAGATTTCACTACAGCTTTTCTGGACAAATCTCATTTTTGGTTACACAAGGAAAGAGATAATCAGACAGCCCTTGAATAAATGGATTTTATTGAAAAGCTTTCATATCCTAGATGTAATATTTGATCTCCATTTCATTCAAGAAATCCTGCCTCCAGTAAAAGCAGCTCAGCTGCCCCAGCCCAAATTCAGCTAGGCTCATATTTTATCCTCAAAAGGTGCACACAATGTTAAAGACATGCTGACTGAAATTACACATTTCTAGCCTCTTGGTTAAAGCCATAAATACTGAGTAAACACTTAAATTATCTGAGACAAAAAAGGCAGTAATCTCCCTGGGGCTCAAAACACGGCATCACAACTAAGCTTTAACTTTTGGCACTTGAGAATAATGAGCCTCATTTTCCTCAACCCTAAGCCTGGTCAATTTCCCCAAAATAAAACTGGTATCATTTACCCCTGGATAGCTGGGTAAATAACAACTGATAACAGTTGTTTCATAGACAGACATCCCAACTCAGCCTTCCATGATTATTTCCAATCCACCCATTCTGTACTACACTCAGCACAACACACAGCTTATTTGTGGGGGGATTCTCCCCTCTCTTCTCCATTCAGAAGAGTGAGCTTTGAGGAATAACCCAAACCTATCCCACAGCTGTGTACCAGGCTTTGATTTGTTGCTTCCTCTGCACTGCCACCTCCCAAAAGGTGCTAACATTGCAATACACCTAAACTCCCTCTTCCACTTCGTTATTCATCGTTAACCTCAGGCTCACCATGAAACAAAAGATTCCTCTGCTGTCCTCCCAGAGGTGCACGCTCCTCACATCATCTCTACAGATCCCGCTGCAGCTCTTGAAGCATCCAGCCTACATCCAGCAATCACCTCCCAGGAATCTGACAAAACCACTGTTTAAATTTGTGATAAAGTGGGTCCCTGAGGAAAAGAAATCCTGTAACGCTGGGGGAGGAGGGAGCAGTGGAACACGAGAATGGTTACTCTAAAAACCTTTACAAGTATTAGGGAAAACTTCAAATCTAGAGACTTTCATAGCAGGGATATGATTTACAAGTGCAGTGTTCAGAACACTGCTGTTTTAAGGAAGCTACTCAAGTTGTAATTTGAACCTTAGAACACAGAAACCAGCACTCTAGTTTTCCACTGACCTATTTTGCTTTGGAGTCTCAGCTAATTCCTTGGGAAGCTGGATAAGTGTCAGTTAATTACAAAAAGCTGGCTCTCTGCACCTTCCAAGTTAATTATTCTGACATCAGTGCCATTGTTTCTCCCTTTGTCCAGGGCAGAAGGAAAGTGCTGGGTTTGAGAAGGTCACTTGTAGTGAGCATACCTCTTCTGTTTGCAAGAAGCTGATTACAAATTACATTTGCACAGCTCCATTCTCATCTTTTGCTGTTCTCTGAAACTTCATGCAGCTTTGGCAACTACATCTCAGCTGTATTTTCGTTACATTTATATTCCAGCCTTGTCCTTCTGTTGAGTAAGGACTGCCCTATGAGACAACCTATGCCAAGATTGTCTGGGTAGACTCATAAATCACATTTCAACTCTGTTGCACTTCACTCCAGATCCACTGGAATCCATACACACAGCATTCACCTTCAATTAAATCTCAAGGTGAGGTGAACTTGGAATGATGATCTCCTGGGAAGCAAGCCTGAGGTGCCTGGGTCCCATTGCCTAACCCACTCGCTTTATGGATTTGGAACATCCACTCCCCAGCTAGGAGGCATTCCTCAAGTGTACTGCAACCTTCCTTATGACTGTCTTCTTTCCTACAGAAGCAGCAGGGCTTGAATGGTTTTGCAGTAATGTATGTTTTGAATGTCATAGGGTAGGTGGCAATGGGCACAAACTAGAACGCAGGAAGCTGCACCTAAATATAAGGTGAAAACTTCATTACTGTGAGGATGCTGGAGCCTTGGAGCAGGCTGCCCAGAGAGATTGTGGAGTCTCCTTCTCTGGAGGGATTCCAAACCCACCTGGACATTGTGATCCTGGGCAGCCTGCTGTGGTGCCCTGCTTTAGCAGGGTGCTGGACTCTGAACTCCAGAGGTCTCTTCCAACCACCCCACCAAGCTGTGGCTCTCAATGCACTGATCACTGAATCACAAAAAAAGCCCTTGTGCTTACATGTGAGGAGAAGATAAAGTAGAAGTAATTTCCTGGCAGCATTTTATTACCACATCATCACATTTTCTTTCTCCCTGCAATGCTGGATGGCCTTTGGTTCATCAACTCCATAAAAAAAATTGCCCCTCTTGACTTTCAGTGATCAAATAAATAAATAATAAATATTCAGAACTGAGTACTCTTTCCTATACATTGAACAATTTTGTTTCTCAAACAGAGCCAGAAATCTTTCATTTTCTGCATTCCTACAACATATTTGCTCTCTCAAGTAGCCTTATTTTTGTTACTTGGAATAACTCTGCAAATCAATAAAAGCACACAGGTTTTCCCTCTCATCTCTTTCAAGCTGAGCTGCCAGGACCCAGAGTAAAATCATGTTAACTCTCAATTCCATGACCTTCTACTTTGTACTTTTAAATTTCATTTCATTTCTATTACTTGAGTTCCCAAAGTCTGGTTCTGCCTGTTTGGTATTCCAGTCCTTCTCACTATGGGTCTTGTTTTCCAACTCTCTGCTACCAAGTTTCACTCCCACACTTCTAATTTTGGGCTAAACAAATCAGAGAAAGATAAATGCAACAAAGGGGAAAAGCAGTGAATAAGCATGAAGAGCCAAGTCCAATAATCCCTCGGTGGCAAAGCTGCAACAATACAGTCCTCCAGTTCCTAGCTTTATCACCTAACACTGCACTTCTGATCAGGTCTGAGGAGGAACTCACAGGCTTAGAAAGGTGCAAAATTGTCTCTTCAGTGATCATACCAGGGAACAGTAGTCTATGACCCACCTAGGAAATCTAATATCTAATCTAACCTGCTTACATGTAACTATTGTATATACACTACTCACATAACTCTTCATGCTGCTGATAGTTATATGGAACTATTTATCCACAGTGAGTCTGAGGGGTGTATACACACAGATGATGACATTTCATGCCTTGCTTCTTAGGCATGCACAGTCTCAAAGCATCTCCAGGCATATAATGCATGGGGTTTTAACATGAACTGAAACTCTATAAGCAATGAAATTTAGAGAAACAGCTTAGTTAATGCTCAGAACGTGGTCTGGCAGCCTGCCATGCATAAATATGCACCACAACTAGAGTTCATGCCAAGATTCTTAGCTTTCAACTTCATAGAAATTCCTTGCATGGTTTATTCTAGATCCTCTAAGTTCATTTAACTTTTTTCTTCCTTTTTGCAGTTTAATCCATAGCTAGTTGAACTTATTACCTTTTTATATATAAGCATTAATAATGTAAGAGACATAACTCCAAGTAATAGAATTAGTCTGTTCATATAATTTTGATTAAAGACAAGCCTAACACGAAGGGGACACGTTCCCTATGCCTTCTGTGCCCAGCCTGGCTGAACACAGCTGCTGCAGTGTGACCCATTACAATAACAGGGGCTATTCACATAACAAATGCTTTCATAGGCTCATCATAATTCACTTCACCTGCAGGTGTCAAATTTGTGCTCAAGCTTCTCTTAAGCCAAAGGATCTCTCTTGGCAGATTTGATCAAAAGATTGAGGCCTTAACATTTGTGTTCATAAAATCAAAAAGGTCTACTTTGACTCTCATATTCCCAATGCCTGTTTCTCCAAACCTCAGATACAGACCAGAAACAGCTGCAGCACCATCCCCCTGACCACAGTTTGCTTCCTCTTTTCTTTTTCTAGGAATAATTACATTGATGTAGTTCTTGTTCTTTAGATGCTTATTAAACTGGACCTAGTCGGTTACTTAAGTACCTATCAAGCCACATTCAATATATGGATTAGATGAATAATAAATTCTGTACTACCACAGATCCTGAGCACTGCCCTTTCTTTTTTACAGCTTCAATACAGTTGTGAGGAAGAGCAATACTACTGTTCCCAGCTATAAAATGGGACTTGTGACCGAGTTAAGGTTTTGTCATTGGTCACATAGACAAGGAAAAAGGATTGGAAGACGTACAAGAGTATCAAGTTCAGAGTGTAAAGAAAACTTATTAACACATCAGACATTACACCATTATGGATGCTGGACAAGGTACCAGGTTTTCCCCAGCACGTGCTTCGGAGCAGATCCCTCCCACTGGTCTTACTGCTGGTTTCCAGGCTCTGCTCCCTCACAGAAACGGAGCGGTCGAGTGTTTTACAAACCGTGTGCAACAATTGCATTGTATTGTTTTAAGCAGATCCCCCTGAGGCCTTTTGAAGATGTTGACAGATCATCATTTCACACTATTATATTCAGTCAGACTTAAGAATTGAGCCTGATTATGTGGCTGGAACACAGACTTTAAATGAGGTGCATTTCTCTGCTCTCTTTCCACAGAAGAGTAATGACCGCTGGGCCATTAAGTGCAACCTCCATGCGGTCTTGGCCCGAAAGAAATATGGCTCATACTACAAAAAAGGATCAATAGCTGTCTTCTCAAATCAGGCCATATTGGACTATAACTCAATCAGGCTGACCAGCCAATTGATTTTGGAATAACTGGGAAACTTGAGAGAAGCCCAGTTTAAAATTTCATATTCGATTATGTAGCATCTGAAAAAACCCAACCCAGGAGTGCAATATTCTGCCAGAGTTATGCAGGTGTATTTCCAGACACCTGTGTGCAGAGGTGTGTGCTGCCTGCAAAGGGTTTGAAGTGGCCACACCCAAAGCAATCCCATCTCAGCTCCACACCTGCGGTGTTTCTCCTACTGCACGAGGACACAAGTATGGTAACACTTGAACCATTTTGTTTATACAAGACAACATCAAAATCAGAAAGCTGCTACAGGTAATTACCAACTACTGCAACCTTGATTCTCTGGTTTACTAGGACCTTCTGCTCTGTCCTGGCTGTAGCATCAGAATCAAGAAGTTTTCAACCTAAGCACCACTTCTACACTCCAGCTTTCTGTGCTAAGCCCACACTGAGCACCTCATCTGGTGATGCTGGATATACAGTGAGAGCTTGGGAATGAAGGGAAGATGTGAAGATAGTTGCCCTACAATCCAACCATTTCAATTTAAATGCCAGTCTACGCCATACCCAGCAGTTAAAAACCTGCCTGGTGAGGTGCAGCATAGCTCTGTTATTAACAAATGTTGTATGATTTATGCCTGACAACACAGGCATGAAGCCAGGATCAGATTGCTTCTGAAGACACAGTTGCAGAAGTGAGGCATGCTGTCTCTACTGCACTGGCTGCAACTCTACTTATGCATGTCTTCTGTGGACACAGAACCTCTAACAGGAGATTATCATGTAGTAAATCCCTGTGGTTGAAGGCAAGTTAAGAGCTTAATTATATATGCACATTTTAGTAGTTCCTGCTACTTTACTGATAAAAGGTTTCCAGGATACTCGCACACAGTGGCAGCATTCTCCTCCCAAAGCAATTACATAGAATTATGAAGATGGCTGGGTTGAAAGACACAAACTTTGCATGAACTTTATACTGTTTGCTTTTCCTTGTCAGAGGACTGGTTAAGAGGGCTTCTCTTATTTTCCTTCCCCCATTCTTCCTCCAGAAAAGAGTTTGGAGGCTTTAAAAAGGCATTTTCAAAAGTTGTGAAACCTTAAGACATGTAGATGTTTGTGAGAGAGACACTTGGACTTCTAATATTGGGGAACGAGGATGAGAAGCTGCAAAGACCCCAGGCTTCAGAAAAGAAAAGGTATGTAACATTAAATAAAAACTTCAAGTTCAGGAAGTATAATTAACATGCAACCTCTGTTTGGAAGAGGACTGACAAAAGATGCCCCGAGCTGTACAACTGTCCCTTGCTATAAATCTGCCCCTAGTTAAAAGTGGGTTTGGACTAGTTGTCAGTCCTCCATTCCATTTACCACTTTCAAATGCTGCTGAACTCTCACATCAAATTCCACATTCTATGAATGCAGAAATGAGTGAGTGAAATCCTTAACCTGTATTGCCTATGAGACTAAATCAGGTATTAACAAACATTCTCTTGGATCCTGGTGAAAATCCATGAATCCATATTAACTGCAGAACCTTCAAACAGTGACTGTACAAGCAAAAAGCTTTTCCAAACACCTATTATGTGAGAACTTCAACAGTCCCAGTAGGTGGATGCCATCACAGTGACTGCACACAAACACATATTCTGACAGATCTGCTGTTACCATTGTTAAGGCCATACTTTGTTGCATTGAAATTCAGAGCATCATGATCACTCAGATACAGAGATGACCACAACTACAGAGGAATGCAGAGATAATAAGCTAGGCAGGGACAGAACACATTTAACTGCAATACACTGACATCCTCTTTGCAAAGCTACAGCATTAAGGCCACTGAAATACCCAAAGTATCAATGTTTTAACTTGTTTATATATTATAAAACACCAGAGTTCCTAACCAACCAACCAAATTCTTACAAAACAGTAGTAGCAGAACTGCTTGTCCCTTCCCTTGAGTCACACTGCAGCCACGATGCACAAATCTCATGCAGTCCAGAGCACTTAACCTTAATGTGCCTATGATCAACATTAATATTTCCCTTATCCACCCTTGGGGAGACTGGGGTAGCGTTTTCTCTGTGTGCTCCAAGGAAGCTTTTTCAGCATACAGACAGAAGGAAAAGGAGCTCTGGAAATATTAGATGTACCATGAATGTTGCATTTCCCTTTCCCCAGTCATTGGCTTAGTACATGCAGTTCTAGCCAAACCAGGGGGATTCAAGTATTAATTTCAAGCTTAAGAAAATGATCTGTTTTGTACACATACAGGTCATGAGACATCTTAAAGTGACCCCTATTTTCCAGGCTGGAAAAAACCACCCAACCCTGAGTCAATGCATTGCTTCCTCCAACCCTTTCTCAGCCTTAAAGAATTCCACGAGCAGAACTGACAATAAAATGCTATCCGTTAAAACTGCAGGCAAAAAAAAGCTTCCCTGCTTTCCACCTTGTGGCCTGAACTGGTAAATATTCCCTTCGTACACACACATCGCTCCATCATCTTACGGTTAACTAACCTCTTAAGCAGCAGGCACAGAAAACTTCGCTCAGAAGTTCCTCTCCAAAGGAAAATATGCTCTCGGGGAGAACGACACCGAGCCTAAGCTGCCCCAATGAACGCCAGGACTGTCCGTCCAGCTTCCAAACAGCTCTGAGCACCCTTCAGACAAACAGCAACCGGTTGCCCAAGCATCTCACTTCCACCCGCAGCCCCCTGTGGAAAGGATGCTACGGCCAAATGAAACAAACGAGAAGTCTGCCGTACGCGAAGAAGTACTTACAGAGAATCATAGAATGCTATTCTAGTACTTACATCCCTGAATTTGTTCCAGTACTTGTCTTTATCATACTGCGAAACGGTGCTCAGCCACTTGTCGTTGTCCAGGAAATTGCCGTGGTTGCTGTTACTCGTGATGATCTCAGGATGCCGGCTCTCCACTTGCAGAAAGCACCAGGCGGCGATTACCAGCACCCGCGACATCTGCAAGGAGAGGAGAGGAGAGGAGCTGAGCAGCGAAGAGCGGAGCGGTGCGGCCACGGGGGCGGCTTTGCCAGGCAGGGAAGTTTGAAGGGACCCAACTTCGGGCTCGTCTCCCCTTCACGCCCCGCACCAACTTCTGTCAGCCGGGTGCGCTGAGACCGACCCACCCACCCTCTACTCGCACCGCCTGGAGGGGCGGGGAGCAGCACCAATAATAATGATAAACAACCAGATCACCTGCAGCTGGGTAGACACCAGCCAAGGGAAAATACAACGTTACGAAAGCCCAGCGAAGCCTCCAGCGGGAGCAGCCAGCGCTGCCTCCACGAAGTTCGGTCGCCAGGGCGGCCTCCTACCTCCTGGCAGCGCCGCCGGCCGGGGCTCCAAGCACCGTGCGTACCTCCTCCTCTTCCTCCGGCTGCTGTCCTTTGTGGTGCTGCTGCGGCTGCTGGGGCGACGGGTCGGAGAGAACCGGCGAGCCCCGCGTAGGCTCCGTCAGCGGCTCCGGGTGTATGTGTGTGCGCGGCGGCGGCAAGCGGGGCGGGCGAGTGCCAGCGGCCGAGGTCTGGCGCCATCTACCCGCGAGCGGCGGCGGTGCGAGGCAGGGCGCGGCCGGGCGCGAGCCCAACGGTCGCCGTAACGGCCGCCGCAGCTGTAATCAATGATCGCCCTAACGGCGAGCTGCCGTGCGCGCGGCGGCGGGGCAGGGAGGCGGCGCGCAGCATCAGCTATCCGTGCGCAGAGCTGGAGAACGGCCATGAAGTCTTCCCTGCTGCTGCACTCCTAGAATCATACCACAGTTTGGGTTGGGACTTTGAAGACCATCGAGGCCAGCTGTTAACCCAGCACAGCCGAGCTGCCGCTGTCCCACTGCATCTACACAGCTGGGATATCCCTCCAGGGATGGGGACACTGCCACTGCTCTTTGCGGGCAGGGCTACGCAACCATCCCCAGAGGCATTTAAAAGCTATGTGCAAAGATGTGGTGCTATGGGGCACGGTTTAGCATCAGCCTTGGTAGTTAGACAGTGGTTAGACTCAATGGTCTTAAGGGTTCTTACCCAACCAAAGTGATTCTATGATTGCAAGGGGGAAAAAAAAAAATAAAAGTGTTCCTCATGTCCAACCTAATCCCCCTGGCACAACTGATTTAAATACAACCTTTACTCTCCAAGAAAACTATCAACAGGGGTAGCTCCACTTTTTCCACCCAGACACATCAGACATTTCTTTAGTAGCACAGATAAGGGTCACAGTTACTCATGTTTTACTGCTGTATCTGAGCGCTGAACTCAGTGGACAGTTCCATTTCTAGATCTGATTTTCAGCAACAGTTTCTAAATACCATGTAACTAGAAAAAAAGCCTCATGTGAGTAGGGAAAAAAAAAGCCCTAAATAATGAGGGTTTATTAATTTTAACAATGGAGGATAAGCAGATACTCACATAAGGACCCCAGCGTTGAATCCTCCTCTTGGTGCACATGGAATCCAATGAAATCTACATGCCTGGAGAAGGGCAAAATGTAACCCAATAAAAGCAACAAACAGAAGTTCAAACTAAAGCCTTGCAGATCTGGATGTAAATCCAGGTCCAAACACCTTGCTCCACCTTCCCTGCTATGTTAGGCTATAACATACTTCTGATGGTAGCTCCAGGGTAACTCTTCCTCTCTAGCACCTCTGCTGTGCACAGACTTCCCTACAAACCTGTTAGTTTCAGTGACAGATAAGGCTTATATAACTTCCACCAGCTTTCTCCTTCCTTACTTAGATTAAGAGTTCTCTGCAGTTTATTCTGTATGAGCCTTTTCTCTACAGACATTAAAGATCTTGCACCATCTGAAATCTTAAGGTTAAGAGATTTCCTGGGCAAGCTTACGGAACCTTGTTGTCATTCATCTGTATATGGTTCCATCTGACTTGTGTGTTTCACCCCAGCCAGGGCTGCATGTCAGCACCATCATACACAAACCACATTTGTCATACACAAACCTCCTGCTATGTATTGGAGGACTTCTGTGCCCAAGAAACAACATCAGTGCTTGCCAGTTCTGTATTGCTTCAACTTACTTGATCCCACTGGATAGCTGACCACTTCAGTCCTCCCTTGACCCTTTCTTCAAGTCATGAATTACCAGACCAGTCTGGTAAAGAGCAGCAGAACATTAGAACATTTCCCCCCTGCCCTTAGGGGCACGGTTTAATGTTGAGCCTTCAGTGCTGTGTCGAGGATTGGACTGGATGGTCTCTGAGGTGTCTTCCAGCCAGATATATTCTGCGAGTTCTTGCCCAGTGATGCATTTCAGAAGCAGTCATTTCATCCCCACTTGTTAGCACAGTACACTAGGCTCAGTCCTCCTGTGGTTGACTTTACTTGGCATGAAGCAGGCTAATATTCTTGCCAATCACAGACTCACAGGATGTTAGGGGTTGGAAGGGACCTCCGGAGATCATCAAGTCCAACCCCCTGCCAGAGCAGGGCCATAGAATCTAGCACAGCTCACACAGGAATGCATCCAGATGGGTCTTGAAAGTCTGCAGAAAAGGAGACTCCATAACCTCTCTGGGGAGCCTCTTCCAGTGCTCTGTGACCCTCACAGTGAAGAAGTTCCTCCTCATGTTGAGGTAGAATTTCCTGTGCCATTGTTCATCTCCATAACTCAAACTATTCCATACCAAACTATCAATCTCCAAGCTGTGCAGGAAGCGCGATTAAAAAGTTCAAGATAAAAAGAGAGCAGCTTGGGCTCTATGAGGAGACTTATGACTGAAAACCTCAGCTGCCACTTCAAAAAGATGCTGGAATACAAACTCCAAGCCTTCCACATGTGTACAAACTCTCAACTGCAGCTGCAAAAGCCTTGAAACACAAGTTTGTAGTGATCAAATATTTGTTAGGATATCACAATGCATGCTTCATTTTCACCTCACTGAGAAGAGCTGCTAAAAAGGAAGTAAATTAAGGAATTGTCCTTCTTTACATAGTTACCTTTACATCTTATGAAGGCACAGCAGAATTCCAACAAGTTACCATTCTTCTAGTTCAGAAGCCAGACTTAATTTTTGAGGTGCTATGAAAGCTTGTAAAGGAAATCTGTTTAAATAAGACTCAGAAAATGCTGAGGATAGTTGCTGAAATGATCACCTTTAAATCAATGTATTTCTGGCAAAACAGTTCCATCAATACACACAAGATTGGTTATTTCCATGTATTTCAGGGTGTTTGGAAGCAAAGCCAGCTATTAACAAATGCCTCTCACAGATTCAGAGTGGTAGAGGTTGGAAAAGACCTCTGAAGATCATCTAGACCAACTCTCCTGGAGCATCCTTCCTACCCTTTTTCTGAACCAAGATTTACTGAGTCAGGCTGCACAATCAGGCATAGATCACGGAATTGTCTTTCTAGAGTGGCATCATTTAATAAATTGGTAAGACGACTTGTCTTTGAGTTATGCATTTACCTCAGTCTTACCACTACCTACACTTCAGACAAAGGCTAACTTCGCTGAGCAATAGTACTGAAGTAGCCAAACCCTTTCCACAAGTTTGGTGGGATGTTGGATGGTTCTTATGCCAATCATTTTTATTCCCTCTTGAATTTCATGTAACCATTTCATTGATGTCAACATAGAGAAGGCCTTATTTTCAAAATGAAGTAGCTTCAAATTATAAATCCCTCAGTTCATCAGAGCTACCAGATTGGGTTGTGATTCCCAGGTACAGTAAAAAAAAAATAGATGAAAACATGTCCTTAAAGATGCTGACTTGGTCTAGTGGAAGGTGCCCCTGCCCATAGCAAGGGGGCTAGAACTAGGTCATAGAGTCATAGAATCATCAGAGTTGGAAGCAGCCTCTAAACCTCCTCTAGTTTGCCACTTCCTTCTTCCCAGAGCAGCTCCTGCTCCCTCTACACCATCCTTCACTCTACCTAAACAGCTCCTGCTCCATCACCACCACTCCTGCACCCAGCCCAGAGCCAGGGGCAAGGCCCTCAGCAGCCCAGACAGCACCCAGAGGAGCTCAGCCCCAGCCAGGAGCCCCAGCCAGCACCCGTGGATGGGATTGGAGGAGTCATCAATCATGGCCCTAACAACCGGGGGCCACCAGGCCCCCGGCCTTTGTTGTCACCACCACCATCACCCAGTGTGCACCAGGGGCACTCACCAGGGACGAGAGGAGGATCCTCAGCCCAGATGGGCTCAGCTTGGGGCTGCTGCCCTTCCTGGGGGGATTAAATAGGGGAGTGGGTGGGGAGAGCAAAGTGGCCACACCTGGGGTGGGAGGAGACTCCAACGAGCCCAGGTGCTGCATTTCACACACACAGAGTCAAAGACCTTAATGATAAATTACAGAAAAAAAGGGTATAAAGTGAGTAATTCCATTCTTACTTGTAGCATTTTTGTCAGAAATGTGTCTTCATTTATCTAATTACTTCATAATCCCACATTCAAAACACAGCTAATCTCTCTTGATCCTGCAAAACAGACTTCCTGCTTAATCCTGATACCAATCTCTCTCTCTCAGCAACTGCAGCATTTCACCTCCACACTGTTTATCATCCATGACTAGAACTGAAACACCTTTGCTGTCTACTTTTTTATCTCTGGACCGTGCAATAATTGCCTCTAATTCTGTTCCAAATATATAACATTAGGACTCTTTCTACTCCAGATGTCTCCACTCTAGTATTTGGGATGTATAAATCTCCTTTGTTCCAAGTTAGAAGAACTACTGAAGAGTTAAAAAATCCCCAAACATGTGATGGTGCTTGCAGCTGTAGTAAAGTCCCCAGTATTGATTTCAGCTATGATTTGCTAATTCACTTGATCTGCGTAAATCATTTAATCAAAAGTTGTAGCTGTAACCATGCCCTGCCAGCCCCTTCTTGCTGTAGCCTCTCCAGGTTCATTCTGGAAGCAGAACCTTTTGGTGCAGAAAGCATTTCACAAACACAGGAATCAAGGGTCAGATCTCAGCTCCAGCTAAATTCCCCATACAAAGGAATTTTAGAGTTGTCCTAACAGGGCACTTTGGGATTTTCAGTTCGTGGAGCAAGCCTTCAGCACCAGTACTGCAGGCAGCATAACCAAAGCACATTAGCTTCCCCCTAGACCAAACTAAGGATGCCTGGAGAACCAAGTCGGCCACTCCTACAGCTACACTGAACTTGTCTCGCATCACATCCAGTAGGCAGCAGCTGTGTGCCCAGTAGGGCAGTCAGCAGCAATAGCACATAAATGCTGTCATGTAAAGGATTTTACTTTCCCCACTTATACTCAACAGCTAGACTCACTTTTTCACCTTCTTGATTGCTTCCATAGTTCTTGAGGCAGTGGCTGCAGCCTTTGTAGTAGAGCCTTTAAAATCTTCTGTGGACTTTCATTGATAGTTTTTCCCCTCCTCTTGTGAAGCACAATTCCACTGACTTCATTTTTTCAAGCATTCACTCAGGAAAGAAAATCTTTACAGCAACAAATGTAACGTGCATTTCTGCACTTCACCGTGTGCCACAGTCCCTCAGCCCTGGATTAGGAAAATTCAACTCTTGTAATGGAACTGGATTTTAAAATATATCACTAAAAGGGTACATGCAGCGGGACAGACTGTTATTGAACAGCCCTTTGTATCTTCCATATGCTGTTGTATCCTTTTAATAGACAGAGGTTTTGTTTCCTCCTGTGATTCTCAGAATTGCAGCTTCAGCTTTGTTAGCTCTGCTGGGCAATTGTGCAGGAAAAAAAAACCCTAGTTTAACCTGTGAAATAAGTCATTGTTGGCTTATAGAAAGTTCCTGAGACACTTGTCCATTTTACAACAGACTATAATTCCTCTTCTTTAAAAATACAGGTTCTGATCTGACCTCTTTATTCAGCCCCGCTCCTGGTCTCTTCTCTGTATAAGACAGCCATGCTTTATTGCAGCAAGGCCTGGAATTCTGCAAGGATTTACTGAATGCTTGCAGCTGGAAGTGCTGCAAGTGTGTCACACAGCAGGACAAGTAAGGATTCCTGACAGGCAAAGCAGCATCACCTGCTTTGGAGGTGTTGCATTTGGTTCAGTCCTCTGTGTTCTCGTCCTTCTGAAGCACTTAACCCCAATGTCGGTGATTTCAGTGTAAGAGAAAATATCCCCTGACCTGGAAAGATCCTACAACATGTTCTGCAATCTATTTGCTCGTGTGTATTAGTTGTAATATCCCAGATTAAAGTGAAAAGAAACACTGGCAAGTCCTGGTCAAAGTAAAAGCTGAACGCAGTTTGTGGTAGAGAGGTGTGAGGAACAAAACAACTCAAGCAAAAGAACAGTAAAACCAATGAATAAATAAAGTGACTTACCACCTGCAGAAGCTGGAAGTAGATTTCAGGAGTGAGTTATTCCTACCTTGCAAAGCTATCTTGCCCACAGGTGTCTAGAAAGCAAAAAAGAAAAAGACATTTGAAATTGAGCAGACTTACGTTCACATAACACATATCATCAAATACAAGGTTACATTTCAGCTGAAAGATGAGGTTGAGGCAGGTATTCATAATGTTTAACTTGTGCCTTCTGAGGCTAATCCTCAATTTCCTTCATCATCAAGAAAGGGAAACAAGTCCTTCTGAAGGATGCCTCTGAGCAGAAGACTATCCTACCCGCTGTGAACTGTTGTCTGAGGGATCTTATTGACTCCAAAAAGAACCTCCAGAACCAGAGGCAAACTAGGTTAAAGCCAGGCCTTGTGAGGAATGCTCTCAGGACCTGCAGAATAACGTAAAAAGATATCTTTCCCCACCTGAATGGGTCTATTCAGGTCACAGCAGAGCATTCATCAATTTAAAGGCTAAGTGTTTAATGGGAAGATAATCCCTGCATATTTGACAAAGAGTTTCACTTTCTTATCTTTCTAGTGGGTATGGTGATCATGACAAAAGTAATTTTATGGTATTCTACAAAGTATCTTGTAAAATGCCAACCTTATTTTATGGTGGCTTTTATTGCTGCTGGAACTTTTACTAGGAATTGCATCACAAAACTCGGGTTAACATAAATATTGCAGGGAAGTGCTCTCACCATTTAATGCCAGAGTTAACTCTGCCAGTGCAGCCTCCATTCTCAGATGGAAAAGGCCATTAGAATCGAATTTGTCCTCAGACTTCATACTTACCTGGAACGAAACACCGGTATGAAATTTTGTAGCTCTGCTCATCCCAGGAAATACTATCCCAAGGTCTGCCCACTGCCAAGCAGTCTTGGAAAGGTGTACTAAGCCCTCTCTGTAAAACATGAACAGAAACAGAGATTTGGAGATCAACATGTGGGAAACCAAATGGGTTCATCCAATATTTACTGCAGTAAGGTGCTGTTTTGAAGATCTACAAGACCCCACGGCACCAAACAGTGACAAATAACAGCACTTAGATCGCTAGATTTCAGAAATCAAACTTGCATTGAAGAGGGAGTATCATTAATGGAAGAACTACAACAACGAAATTCACGTGCATGTGAATGCTAAGGAAGCCTCGGGCGTGCCTGTTCTTTCCCCACGGTTTCCTTTTAGTTATGGCAAGCTATCTCGATTTTCCCCATCTTTGCAACTCTTCCCCTTTTCTCTCTAACCGAGTCTTAGGCAATCTTCACATTTTGAGCACAGTTCTTTATGATCAGTTCTTCCATTCTTCTCCTTTCATTTACCTCCCTTTCCCCATCTACATTTTCTCTTGCTCACACAAACACATACTAAGAAGCCTTACGAAAGTGCCTGGAGATTACGGAGCTGGTTGGGAAGCAGTGCTGCCTGATGGACAAGAAGTCCCAAACCATCCTGCAGCTCCAAAGGCCAGGCCTGGCATCAACCCAGTTACATATAGGTAACATCAGATTTGAATTTGCTGAGTAGCATGAAAACAAGAGCCGGGGATTTATTGCACCAAACAGTCTTCTGGCTCTCACTAAACCTTCTTTTCATTAAAGAAAATAAAACAAAAGTATTGATGTCTATAGATGAGGACAATAAACATGAACCACAGAGGAGCCATAACAGTTTGCATACTCATAAACCCTTCTCAGTTTTTGTGGCTTCAGTGTTTTCCTGTGGGGGATAATGTTAAGAATGTGCTAGAATGCAGTAGTCTCAGATAATGTAGAGAAACAATTTTCTTTCTCCCTGCTGCTACATTTTAGTCATGAAGCTTAAGCTCTCTGGGGAAGCTGATGATTCTCTTTGCCAATAACTTGGACCCTTATGGAAAACCAGATGCTATTTTACACAATCACCCTTGAAGTCAGTGTGGTTAAGATAAAGAGATTGGGCAGGGAGGGAAGAGAGACACTAGGTGTGGCAATAGCTGAAAAAGAGGCAAAAGGTGCAAGATGGGGTCAGCACCAGTGTCTGCCAGCACCAGCTGTAAGAAGTAGGAGAAACAGTGAGCATGGCACAGATGTGGCACAGATTCTAGAGAAGTGACTGTTACCATCAGGCCTTGGGATACTGCAGGTAACTGACAAAAGCTTGGCCGTTGGCTGGGATCTGCTACAAGCCTGTATTACCATATCTACCCCAGCGCAGGCGTTGCTCAAGCACGGCAGGGGCAGACTGCCAGCCAGCCACAGAGCCCTGCTGCTCGAAACAACCAGGCATGCCTACTTTAGGCAGGTCCTTGCACCAGGGCTGGCACTCTGCAAAGGGCCATGTGGTGGTCAGAAAATGGACACAAATGTGAAAAGAATTACTGAGCATCTTCCTCTGCTTTAAGCAATTACTGAATTGTCCATGTCAACAGGACTATGAAAGCAAAGACAAACAACCCCCAAACCCTGCTAATACTGTTAGGGGTAGGGCTTGTAAAGGAGGAAAATGCCTTACCCACAGTGACAGTCTCGAGAAACGTGGAGGATGCAAAGCTTCCCCTGGTGTCAGCAGGGATGGAGACTGGCAGCAAGGCAGGCAGACCCACAGCAGCCTTATATCTCACAGTAAGTGATTCTGAAGGGCTTGATGTGCTTTCAGTTAACTCTGGCCAAACTTGAAACTGTATTAAAGGAATCTGAGAAGTACTTCACTCTGCATAGAAATGAAAGACGAGTGCTGAGTTCTTAAATGCAGGCTGCAAAAAGAAGTATTTGTCCACATTCCAATGCAGCCCAAGACCCTGCAGGTGCAAGATCTGTGGGAGAATGAATACAGTGAGGGAAGAGGAGTCTGACTCACAAGTGGGAACAGTGCTCTGGCAGAGGACCTGCAGGAGACCCAGATTTCACCCTGGACAGAGCAATTGGAATCTGCCAATCCATGCTACAGTGGAATTTGTGGGAGGTGGGAGTAGAAGTGATCTGCTGGTATTTTAGGAAAGTACATGTAGGACCAGAAGTATGCACAGGAATAAATGACAAAGTCCACACGAAAAGTAGGACATGGGTGGCACACTCTGCCATATATTTTGAGCTAAAACTTTGCCAGTGCCTGGAAGGCAATGCAGTAGTGGCAAAGGCTTACATAATTTCACATGTCCTGGCAGGGAGTGTGCTGCATCAAACCCCTTGGCAGTGTCATTAGCAGCTCCAAAAATTCTTCCTAGGAGCAGCACATAGCCCTGCAGCAGAAGATGGACTATCTGCCTGGGAGGAGCTGAGATGTATTAATTTTAGGTTGGATGTTGATGCACAAGCCAATGGAGTGCCAAAAATAGTATTTTTAGGAGAAAAGAAACAAAAGAAAAGAAATGAAATGAAAATAAACCCAAACTACATTCAATGACTGAGGCTTGGGGCATTGAAGCGGGGAGCTCACACCTTCTCTTAGGAGGGTTAATCAATTGTAGAGGGCTGTGAGTGTGGACACTACAGATCACATTTGCCTAACGAGAAAACGAGCCTATGGTTTGATTCCTGCTCTTGATGATGCCCAGTCACTGGCAAAGCAAGGAGCTCAAAATAAGTAAGGCGGATATGTGAGTGTCTTCCAGAGGCTGGAGGAGGTATTTCAGAACACGGGGGGAAAGGAAAGACTGGGAAAGCACTACTAGGCACAGGTTTTTCAAAAGGGACAAGATGAACCCCAGTAGCATGCAGTGCTCATGGCTTTATCCCAAGGGAAGGATTCCCTTGAGGGGCAAAAAAAATAAATTAGAACCTTTTCTTTATAATTAGACTCAAAGGAACTAATTGCATAAAATGGAAGTGTTTTTCATCAAGGGACAGAAGTCCTTGAAACAATACAGCTTTTTTCTTTGTGCATCATCAGGCTCTGAAAAGGGTCTGTAGGGAGGCAAACAAAATCTAAGCAGGCAAGAAGACTTCTGAGACTCTTTGCAGATTGATTAGACAGCTTCTTGAAATCTTCCTGGCCCTGTGCTTTTGATTCCTCATTCTTGTGCATTCAGCATCCCTTCCAGGAAGGAGATGTCTTTTTCCATCCTTCTGGAGACTTTTTTTGGTGGAAAGAGTAAGCTTTTATATTTTTTTTTAGATGACAGGAAAGATATTAAGATTTTCATCAAGGGAAAAGCCACAGAATCAATAGAAAATCTCCAGGCAGCCTTGGAAATAACAAGAGCTACTGAACTGAGACCCTGCAAATAAAATTAAGCAGAATGCATGCAGATACATGCAATAATTGAGGGAAGCTCACAGAGCCAGGAAGATCATGCAGTGACACCACAGATACATGCCTCCAACACACATAAAGAAAGTATGGGGGGGGGGGGGTTAAATTAATTACCTGCAAAAGGGGATTTGTGTTTTATAGAATAGAACTAGAATAGAATTAACCAGGTTGGAAGAGACCTTTGAGATCATCAAGTCGAACCCATTACCCAACACCATCTAATCAATTAAACCGTGGCACCAAGTGCAGCTTTTGAAACCTGAAAGTTATGATGGAGTTGGGATTTGATTTTCCAGGTATCATAGATTCTTCTGGACACTTCTGGTTTCAGGTGAGAGAGCTACATTAACCTCAGCCCAGATGAGAGCCAGGTGGTCTGTCTCACATTATGCACACTCCCTACACCACCATCCATGGGGCTGCCAAATAGGAGCAGTGTTAACTCTGCCTGGGCCTGGTTTTGATCTTGCAAATCTCTCTGGACTTGCCAGTCATGTCAAACTGTAACCAGCTCTGGAGTGTGGGACACTATGACAGAGTAAATAAAGTTGGTCATAGACACTAATCATTTCAAAGACACTAATCATTTCTCTTACTCTGAAGACCATTAGGTCTGCAAAAACCTAACAGTAACACAGAGAGATAAGGAATTTTTTGCCTCAGTCAAGGGCTTAATATTTTACCTTGGGATCCTAAAGTCAGCTCAAACTGAGTATAGACAACTCCTTGCCATCGCCAGGGGCTTTGGCAAATAACCTGTTGAAAAGGTTATGTTGGCTCCTGTACAAGGACTCCCAGTTGCATGCACACACGCTGGAGTGTTTGACAGCAGCGCAAGCAAGCAAGGTGCAGAGCTTGCTTATATACATGCTTTTCTAAATCTAATTCACAAAACCAGCCTGTCTGACCTCAGAGGAAGCCAAAACTGCAAGTTCTAAAGCTACAGCTGAGATCCATCCTGAAGAAAGAAATTGTTACTGCTAACACAAGTCAGATCTGCCTCTTCCTGGCCTATACAGTTTTTTTAATGAGATGATTAAATTGCTAAAGGGCCAAAGAGAACAATCCCTCAAGGCTTCATAGAAAAATGTGTGAAGATGCACACAAAGGTGACTTTAGACATTGAAAAGCCTAGGAAAAGGTCTTAAGTCTGGCCTCAAACGAAGCATGAGCTATTAAATAGTGTCACCTAGGCCAGCAATAGAGACCACACTGAGCAAAAGAGCACATTAGGAGACAATCATCATCACACTGATGACACACAAAAAGAATTGCCTGTCCTCTGCTGTCCTCTCCAGCAGAAGGATTTAACACCAAGGACTAAAATCAACTATATCATAGTTACATTATTCTCTGTCCCCTTCAGCAGCTTCCTTGCAATGTACTACAATTAGACAATCCTAGGTCTCAATTTATTTTCCTAGCTATGTAAATACTGGCAATCTCAGTAGGCTGCTCAGTATAGGTGATTTTAAGCCCTTTATTTGGAGTGTGGCTCCAGTCTCCCGACTAGCACTGCTCATCCGTCATAGTGCAAAGGGCTGCTGGGACAAAGTGTCACAAGAACAAAGCACCTGCTCAGACAGACTGGAGTTGTTTCCAGACTTCATGTCAAAATGAAACAATAGTTTTAGCACAACACAGCTCATCACTTGCTGACATTTTCTTCAACAGAAAACTGAAAAACCCGTTGCTTGAACGTTCAAAAGCTGAAGTTGCACTTGTCAGAGGCATGGAGGTAAAAAGACACAAGAAGAAGGTGTAAAACCAGCAATATGGTTTGGCACCCACAAGTATCCCACAGCTCTCTCTCGAGACTTCACTGTCTGCAAGTCCCAGAAAGAAGCATATAAGGGCCCCAAAACCTGACTCCTTCTGGCTTACTGTGATAATTCCTTTATTAGGGATGAGTGCAAGCTGGTGTGTTCCCTGTGAAATAGAAAAGGTGTACAATTAAGACCAGAGGTTTACATCCTGGTTTATGCCTAATAAATACACAGTGACAGAGAAGCATAGGAAGTAGAATTCAGCAAGAGGGGAATGTTGTTTAAGGTCGTATGGGAAAAGACTGAGTAATGATTTTTCTCTCTGCTGGATAGGAAAACCACAACTGCCTCTCTCTCCTCCCATCTCTCAGATGGGGGATAGCTGTTACAGAGGTGCACTGCCATCATGGCATTGGACCATGGGTCAGCACAGAAAAACAACATTCAGCCTTTGTAAGCACAGAGAAGGAATAAAATGGGGTCAAATATAAGGAATGAGCAAAATTTCTGATTGCATAAAGATGGTGAGACTGTGATACCTTTCACAAACCAAATTCAGTCTTCTTGTGGGCCTATGTTTGGCCTTGGAAGTTGGCCTGCCTGGAAAGGTTGTTCTTAGTGAATCCTAGACAGGTGAAAATGCATAGTATTTGATGATGTGGGGATGAATCCAATAGCAGTGCCAGCCGGGAAGGATGCACCATGGATAGCAGCACCTCAGGACAGACAACAGGAAATGGCCTCAAGTTGCACCAGGGAGGGGGTTAGGTTGGATATTAGAAGAAATCTCTTCACCAAAAAGGTTACAAAACATAAGAAAGGGCTCCCCATGGAGGTGGTTGAATCCCCATCCCTGGAGGTTTAAAAGACACAGAGGTGTGGCACTGAGGGACATGGTTTACCACCAAACTTGGTAGAGTTAGATAAGAGAAGGACTTGATGAAGATCTTTCCCAACTGAAACAATTCTATGATCCACTGTCACCTCTGCACGGGTAGTTTTCCTGCTTTGGTCCTGGTGGAACACACAAACAAGTTACATCTGTAGAAGGGTGCTAAGATTTGCCAGAGAGAAAAGAATGGCTGAAGAAAGCTCAGGAAACGTGTCAGGTGGGCACTGAAGGTGTTGCCTTGTCAGAAACAAGTAGAAAGTGAGTGAGTATGAATGTTGGGATTGTCTTATTGACACTTCCACCAGATACCTGGCAAAAGGAGTGCGCAGCCCAGCATGCTAAGCAGGGTGGGATTAGGATAATGAAATGCAGAGAAGTCACAACCTGAAGTTTTTCACTGCTGAAGACAAAGAGACAAAAAATCCTCAAGATTGTGGAGGATTTTGGTTAATGAAAAAAAAATCCCTTGGGAAAATGGTACAGAGATGATGTTCTCTGCTCATTTAAACACCTCATTAAAGTCCTAAAGGCAAAGTACAGATTCTTGCAACAGCCTTTGCTTAAAGGCCCTTGTATCAGTCAGGGGTGTCCCAGCATGGGGGCAGCATTGTTTGATGGCTATTGAGAGAGCACAAGCAAAAATAATTCATAGATGTCAACAAATTAACTTCTTGTCTGGATCATGTCAGACAAGATTGAATTCTGAATTCAAATTACATTTCAGATGTAGTTGATAGAAAACTGTCTTGCAGAATGAAGTGTGAGAGGATTACAGTGAATCCATTCATATTCTCTGGGGGCCAATTTTTAGAGTTTCGAGATACCTAATAACTCCACAGAAGTGAGGGAAGGCTTGAAGGTGGCACAGGTGATTATCCCAACACCAAGGCCTTCAGTAATGCCAGGAAAACCACTTCCTGCATTCTCTCTTGTACTGGTGTAACAGTGGCTGGGGAAGGATAGGGACAGGAAGGACTCTAGCTTAATAAATATAGGATGAATATGAATAAGTATTGTCTAGCATAAGATCTAATAGACTGTGCAGTGAAGTCCCGAAGGAAACATTGCTTGAGACTCTTAAGAACAGGATGATTAAGGCATTGGAGAGTGTACTCAGGGGAGCTATCCTGCAGTGGCAGAGAAACGGGCTAGAAGACAAGCCAGGTAATTTCTAGCAACTTCAAGGCATGGAATTCCATCCCCAGCAGCCATTCAGAAAACTCCAGAGAGGCAAGGTTATTTCCTATGTACATAAAATTCGTGTATGGGAATCAGAAACTCCTGCATTCAGCATATAAATGTGCACAGTTGTGTGATCTTAATCCAGAATATAAATAAACAGTGACAGAGATGCTTAAGATACACACACAGCAGCTGACAAGGTATTGCCCTCGATGTATCTGCATGCAAATTGGCTTGTGACTGCTCTCTGTTACATTCCTTTTAGCTTGAAAGTTTCCCCACATACTTCAAGGGTTAAAAAGTTGCTGAAATTTATTTATTCTCAGCATTAAAAAGCACCAAGGGTGAATCTGCATCTGATCCTTAATCCAAATGGACTTTCTTAGCAATTAAAATCTGTATTTAACACAAAGAGTTTGAACATTGTGACACTCAAAAGGCAACCAAAGGTTTTTGCTGATTGTAAGTGGAAAGAGGAAATAATGTATAATTCAAGCTCCAGAGCTTTCTTAATGCAAGATCAGTTTTGTTAAGTGTTGCTTAGCAATGGATTATGAGTGCAGAGCCTGAATATTAAGTGGGATGGGTATGGCAGTGATTCCTGGGAAAGTGCACTTTGAAAAGGAAAGCATTTTCCTGGTCGACCACGGACAAAAAAATACCTGCAGAGTTCCATAAACAGAGCTCACATCTTCACCTCTTGCATCATTTATTGCTTACCAAGGCACACAGAAAGCACTTTCAGATCATCTTTGTTGTTTTCCAGGTATGTACCCACAATGCTGACAGTCTGCTTCCAAACCCTGAGGCAGGCAGCAAAACTTCCCAATGGCACAGTATCGTGTTGAGGCAACAGGGTCGACCTTTGCTAAGAGTGTTCTGGAGGGTGGGAAAGTTTCTTGAGGTATTTTCTGCCTGCAGTCCAATAGATCAAGTTCTTTGTATTCATTCTATAGCCAAAACTTTTATCTTCTCCTTGACAGTGGTGGTGTAGCTGTCCCTTGTAATCAGAGCAAAGACCTTTATGTTTGGCATCTGGGTGTTTTTGCTGTTGCCATCAAAGTACCCATCACCTTATGCAGAAAAATTCTGTGTCTCATTTTACCCCAGATTTGATTTTAATACGGTCTGTAGAAGCGAGGACAAGAGTGACAGGCTGTGCTCTGAGAATGATGAACTGCTGGAGAGAAGCTGAGGCGCAGGAAGCTATGGGAGATTTGCACCTGAAATGGAAGTTCCAAGGTGGGTTTGCCTCGATTGAGATTCCTTGCACAACCTGGGTCCGCCTCGTGCATCTGAAAGCAGTCTGCTCTGACAACACTTTAACTAAGCACTAACAATGCTGCTTTGTTCTAAATATAGCCCCCTGCTATATTTAAGGTTGCAGCACAGTTTACAATGTAGATTGCAACTATTAACTACAGCTTTGGCAAACCCTGAAGACGGCAGAATGTCGGTTTGACCTTTTCCGTGAGATACATCCTCTGCTGGTTTCACAGTTGGGAAAAAAAATGAAGCAACATAAAGATTTTTATATGAAGCTATCATTAAAAACTCCTCTGTGTTTATTCTAAGGCCTGATTTTATTAACTAACATTTTTCCATCAGTTCACAAGTGCTTGTAGGGGCTGACGCACACTAGGCCTGTTGCTGTGGAAGCTATCAAAATTCCGAGCGCCTGCCTACATGACTCTTTTGGGACTCGGAAGTTATTTTTCTAAGTCACTCTTTACTAAAGATGTACATTTATAAGAAAGTACTTATTTGACTCTCATTGATTATTGTCCAATTTGTGTGAGCGGCTTCTGACTGGTAAAATAACAGCTTTTCAGGGATAGTTGTTTCAAATCCTCTACTTTCCAGGCGACTTGGGAAATGCTTCTCACATGTTTTTCTCCCCTCAGACTCGGTGTTATTTACTACATCTCATTTTCTTTAAATATGGTTTTAAATGAGGTTCAGAATTGGTTTTGTGTGTGCCTTTGGGGATCTGAGTAGAAAAGTGTATGTGTATATAGATGTGCAATTGTTGATCCTTAGACCACTTGCAACTAATAATGAGACTGTAAAGTTTTCAGGACAAGGGCAGCCTCATAATCTACATCTGTTAGAGCAGTGGCATCCAGTAGCTGCCTGCTATCTTCAGCCATAACATTAAAAATAATTACCAGTGTTTATAATATAACATCAGCTGGGGATTTCAGACTTCATACATAAAATATGAGACAGACCTTGCTAGAGCTCTATTAGCAGAACTTAGTTCAGCAAAGTGCTTAAATGCAGATATGACCTTGTGAGTAAACTTAGAGGCAACTTCTGGGTTTTGGTGGTGGTGGTTTTTTCCTTTCTATTTTCCCCACATTCTTTTTTCTGTCAAGCCCTTACTCCCCAGCTTGGTAGGGCATTTATGTATCTAAAAGAGAAACATGACAGTCAAGGAAACTCAGGAGACATCACCATCTTTGTAGTAACTTTTTCTTCTTATCAGAAGGGAGAGTTACTTGTCTTCTTATTTTGGAAACATTTTTCCAAGGTTGAGTACCAGAGAAGCATGATACAGTATCTTAACCCAACCACTAGTGATGTTCTTCTTCCAAGCTCTGCTGCACAGCTCAAATGTTAAGCAATTCACACTCAGAAACCCAATAGAGAGCTTCAGAGACAGCTTCAGAGAAACCTCATTCCTCAAGATCAGGGTGGTTTGACTACTGAGGTCTCAGATAAGCAGCAGAATACCTGCTGGCTTGGCTTTTCATGAGCTTTCCTTGATTGGTAAATCCTAGACGGCATTTGACAGGATTTATTTTCTCTTCTGCTCTCATGAGATTAGATCTGGGGCTTCTCTTTTGTTTGTTTGTTTGTTTCTCCCGGAAAGCTGCATTAATTCATTGTTACTTTAGATATTTGTCTTCCATTGGAGTTCTTGCTTAGCTCATCTTTGCCCTAAGGTAGGTGCTTCAATATTCTTCTGGAAGCATGGTCTGTATTACACAAGCTGTCTGCAATAAGCAACAGGAGGCCAGGTTTCAAGACTTGGAGTTCTCTCTTCTCAGTGCCATTCAGCGACAAGTCGAAGAGCAATGGACACAAACTGCAACATGGGAAGTTCCATGTAAACACATGGAAAAAAATTCCTCCCTTTGAAGGAGGCAGAGCGCTGGAACAGCCCGCCCAGAGAGGTTGTGGAGTCTCCGTCTCTGAAGGCATTCAAAGCCCACACGGATGTTTCCCTGTGTGATTTACTCTCTAGCCAGGGAGCTGGACTAGGTTTGCAGAGGTCCCTCCCAGCCCCTACCATTCTGTGACTCCTGTGGACAGGATTTTTTCACAGCTCAAATTATCCTGTGGCTTCCTTCACCATAGCATCACTACAGCCTTGCACACTTGCAGCACACAGCTGTATATTCTTCCAGCACTCATCAAGAACCTTCCACCCCCATCCGGCTCTGCATGTGCTCTCCACATACACAGTAACTCCTTAATCAATAAAGCTTTTGTGTGAGGTGAACATCTACCCAAAACACAGATCCTGCCTTCGAAACCCATTGTGCTGCACGGTTCAGCATTCGCTCTGCCCTCTATTCATCCCCAACAATAAGTGCTGTGTGGTACCTGTGTGTGATGAATTAACTAAACCTGGGTCAAATGCTGAACACCACTGTGGGCAGGGCTGTGCATTTACAGAAAATAATGAGCCAGGCCTGATCCTAGAATTCAAATGTAGGGTGGGCAATCTTATGCTTGAAAACAGCCCCCCTGAACTCACTCTCTGTACTCCTTCTGGTGAATATTGCTCACTAAGTGGGAATATGAAAAGCAGTTTTGAAAATGATGTCCTTATTCTCCTAGATTAAATTTCCAGGAATTGTGTCTAAGTAGCTGAGATAGGGTGGGGAACAAAAAGTAAAACTCACTCTCTGAAACTAGAAACTGCTGCTATGACCTTTCATTGTGTGCCTCAGATTAGGACAGTGTCACATGGAACTTGCACACAATCAGACTAGATTGCAGAATCTGGCCCACTATTTAGACTGCAGTCTGCAACAGTTATGCTTAGGATTTGATCCCAGTAGGTGGGACACACAACTTTCATGGCATGCATCAACTGGGGAGAGCAGGATTGTGGCTTTCACTTCCTTACAGGGATGTTCATCGAAGTTCTCCCTCATCACACCCTGTGCTTTGATCGCTTCGCAGTCATCAGGTAACCCAATGTGTATAAACAACTTGAAGAACTGGCTTAAGACATTGACACTTCCACTCTTTGCTTGCATTGGAAGCAAACAAACTTCTTTTTCAGACATTCTTTCTACAAATTGTATTTGGGAAAAAAAGGGTTTTATATATATAGCTCTCTCTCTCTTTAAAATGAGGACTACAGGCTGTGTGCAATTGTCATCTCTCACCCTGAAAACAATGTTCTATTTTAGCTGATGAATTTTCATGTCACCTCTGCTGCTGCATGAAATGCCCTTCCTCAAGTGTGCAGCTGTATGCAACTGGTTTTGTTGTTGTGTTTGCCCCTTTTTTGTCTGCTCCAATGGAGAACCACAGGCAGCTGTTCCTTGTCAGTTGGTTCTAACTTTCCTGTAGTTTCTCTGCTTTTTTGAGTTTTGCTATGTGCCTACATCAGCTTCAGCAACCAAACCAGGTGTATTTTGCATAGAAAGTGAGGAAGCTTTTGGCTCTTCTCTGGGAAAGGCAATTTCCAGTCTCGGACTGGCTAATGAGAAAAAGTCTCTAATTAGCACATAAATCACATCAAATACAGCAGCATACTTGGCTTATGTCAGAGCAGTGATTCAGAACCAACCTTTTATCCAATCATGTCCAAATCCGCAGTGGTTCTTTAACATTAGGAAAGAAGTGTTAAGTAATTCTTCATCAAGTCATTGTGTCTTCATTAAGGCTTCAAGAGAAGAGGCCAACCTAAATCCCAGTGATACCACTTAGTGGAAAGGCTTCAACTGAATCAGATCCAGTGCTGTGAGAATACATGTGTCTTGAACTAGCAAAGGCTAATTCAGGAAGAAACTCTCCTGTACCACAAAATTCTTCTTCTGTTAAAGGATAAGCTTTGGGAGAATCTCATTCCCCCTGTGCAATGTTGCTGCTCAAGGAAAAGGTGCAAGCAACAAGGCTGGAAGCTTCCAGTAAGTGTGTGTGGGGGGGGGGGGAGGGGAGTAATGCTTTCTTTCTAGTAAAGCAGAAGCTATCTATTACACTGTTATTCCAGGCTGGATCATCAGCCAGTACAAGAAGACACCATACATAATTAAAATCAATAGTGGGATGTTGATTTACATTTGCCAAGGATCTAGCTCTCTACTTCAAGCATCCAAATCCCAGGTGGATCTGGGAGGTAATTTAGATAAGAAGCACCAACTTCACTAGGAGCTGACAACTGATGGCTGAGAGAAAATATGCAGAGCTTTCTGAAAGGATATCTCAGAGCATATCAAGGTATGGGATGATAGGGAGGCTCTATTGCTTGTAAGAATTTGTTTCCTTAGAAAGGAAGTGAATCAGGAGGGGAAAATGGATGAAGCTTAGTGATAAGTAAATTCAGAAGGGTAGCATTAAAGGGAATAAAGGTAAATATTTTCAGTGGCTATAGTAACTGAGTATGGAATGGTTTTGCTAAGGATAATGATAAAGATGTGCAGTTATGATACCATGGATCTAGATGCAGATGAATCTCTGAACATATTCTGTGTGCCCTGCACTTTAATGGGATTTTTCTGCCTTCCTTTTATCATGTGGGGGGTTTATGTGGTACAGTAATTTACTTATATTGTATTATCTTAACCTGTAAAAGTAGATAATAATCTGTTGAAAGGGCATTTATCTGGGTTTCCCTGGATTATTGTGCAGGCCATCCCTGTGGTTAAGTTATGTGGCCCCAGAGAGGACACAGAGATAAATATCGCCTATTGCCCATTAATCTGTCTTTGTGGAGCTGCTTCATCACCATTGTTAAGCAAAGATGGATTCTTGGAAGGTGAGCAGGGCACACTGCATTGTGTGCCATGAAAGAGTGCAAGCCCCCTGACAGGATGCTTTCAGCAGAGATCCAAAATGCTGAACTGGATTTGTAAGAAAGCTTGAGTCAAAAACCCCAAGTCTGATTTCTGCTGGATGGTGCAGGTGCTGAGGAAAGTGAAGGCGGCCAAACATTTGTTTGTGTGCCTCCAACAGCTAGCTTCCTATGTTTCAGAGCCAGAAAAGAGAGAGAAGAAAGTGTGAAATCTCACTTCCAGTCCATGGTTCCCTGCTGCTACTTCTCCTCAGAATGAAATCTGGATCAGAGTGATAAAGAGCAGGATGTGAAGTTCCAGAAGCATTGTAATTGAACGACAAAAACGTGAACATCTGAGCCGCTGCGGCTCCTGCATTTTCCTGATTTCATGATGGCCAGCATGGAGTTAAAAGAGCAATTACAAAGAGAGTTTGGCAAAAGTCATAAATTGAGATTGTGCTAGAAGTGGTGAGATAAAAGCAAGATGAGTACCTGGTTATATAAATGCAGTAGTTACTTGAAACAGAATGCCTGAGAGTGTTTTATTAAAATTGGGCTTCCATCATAAAGGCAGGGGCTCATTTAATAAGTATTCCTCCTAAAGACTTTGTGTCCTCTGTCCATGCAGCCTGCATTCCAAGGTTATCAGAAGAACTGTTGCTACAGGCTGAACTCAATTTAGCACATGCTTTTTGTGTGGTGAGTGGATGTGAAAAGGATTCAGCCACACAAATCTGCCTGTGTTCTGAATGAGAAATGAACTTTTGTTAAAGATCTTACAAACCTCAACTACGGCTGCACAATGCTGATACAGCCAGGCAAGAGAAGATGACCTATTTGTGTCTGTCTGAACCTTGCATTCCTCTTTTGATCACAAGCAATGAAACCTGCAGCAATACACCAAGCAAGAAGGTGCAAGAGGGAGAGACTCTCTTTGTTTAATTATCTTTCTGTGCTCCTTAACTTCAGATTTTACGGTAAGGTTTTTCTCAGAGAGAATGTTTTAACATCAAAAACCACTTTATGCTCAGGAGATGTTTAGTCATTATCATGATCAAGGAAAGTTCACATGAGGCAGGCAGGAGGTTAGAAAGGCCATGCCTTGTTATGCAAATTTCATTGTTAGGATCTGAAAAGGAAAAAACTAAAAATCAGATCCCCTCATTATGTGGATAAATACCACGGCCCAGGATCCTGTGGTTTTGCAAGGCCTGTCATCTGCCTGCCCCAAATACCCGTGCCCAAGAGTAGTTCTGTGTATTTCTTGGACAGAAGACGAAGCTCTTCCGTTGGCTTATGTGCAGGTTGTTCAGGAACCAGAGGTATAAAGAGGGTGTTTATTGGAATGCTGCAATATGATCACCACAAGTCTAACAGCATCCAAGGATGTCCTTGCTCTCGTTCAAATCTCTCCCCCACAGAGAAGTTCTGAGACCCATCATAAGTGACAACATTTCGACCAACTAAGACATCTCTACAGGAGAGACAGAGCAGAATGTGCCCAATGCACAAGATACACCTTAACAAGCACTCTGGGGATTAAAAAAATGGTCTTCTCTTTATATAGTGTATCATTAGCAAAGCAAAGACCAGCTTTGACACTGTCTGGTGAAAGAATAAAAGTCAAACCTGAGCTATTGAAATATTTTTGTCAAGTGCTCAGATTTCGTTTTCACACAGGCATTTCCATCACTGTTTGCCCCTCTGCCCCCATACAAGAACTCTCAGAAAGCTCTGTGCCAGAAAGTGCAAGGGAAAAGATGGGCACAGCTCACCCAAAAAGGCAATAACAGACTCTGGCTTTTAGCTCATCTCACAGTTCTGGTTGTTATTTTCTTAATTCAGTAGGGTCTGGAGCTTATTGACATTACAGTCTCTTGTTCACCTCAGGCACACATTCTAATCAGCTCTTGTTATGGTCAAATAGGTGGCTGGAGGCAATTCTCCCCAGAATTCATTGTTTTCAGATCAGTTTCTTTATTATCAGGGCTCCTGCATCAGCACTTACAGGAACATTGCTTCAGCAGCTAAGTTGTTGCAGAGCTGGTATATTGCTTCCTCATCAAGTGTCACAAATCCAGGATTACCTCAGTGGGCAAGAATGTCCAGGTAGGAAACCTAGAGTAAAGCAGAGCTTGGCGAGCTTGACTTTCCAAGCCCAGTGCCACTCTGGGATGTGGCCCTTGCACTGGGGCTATCAGGTAACTTCATCCAGCCTTTACCTCAAACAAGTGTTCCTCTCCAACTGCACACAACAGCTATGAGATGCCTCATGTGGAACAAGCCGAAGAGCACAAAGACTACACTGTCCAGATTCAATAAGGATCAACATGACACAAGCTATGACTTGTATGTGCTGCACAAACTGTGGCAAGAGCCAGCTCTTTTCCTTTCTTCCCAGAGAAAGGCTTTCCCCTGTGGGCTTTCTAGCTTGATCTTTTAATAGCTTTGCTGTGCCAAGTCCTATAAAACAGAGTCCAGATTCACTGCAGAGTGTGAAGGCAAATTGTGTACATAAATCAGCCGTCGGCTCATAACTATTTTTGTTAGCTGTGTGGAGAATATCATGTAATTACAAGGCAGTCACATTCATGATCGTTAAAAGAGAGTTCTATGTAATAGCCACATTAGCTTGTGATAATCTGTTACACTTCTCAGCATGCAAAATCCATCTCAGAGTTAGCATGCCTGAAGATATTTTCTGTGAGGCAGGTACATCTCAGTATTTAGATCAATAAAATGACTCTTAAATTTGGTACTTGTGCCTTTTTGTGCATGAAATTGTGCTGAGTTTCTCATATCCATATAACAAAGAGAGAGAAGACGTTCACTGGAATTTTAAGTACTGCATTCACCGAGGCTAACTTACGGAAATCAAAACTACACAGCACTGGGGAAAATTTAAAAAAAAATCCCAATTCTGAGAATTCCAAATGGAAAGCAGCTCCCTGTGTTAGAATTCTGCTGGGAGAATTCCCTTGTGAGAGTGGAGGAAGCTCTCGCCTGAGAAAACAAGTGGCACAAAAGGAGCATTTCGTAAGATTATTCTGTCACCCAGCAGCAGACTGTTACTGGAATCAGAACAGCTCACTGCATTGATGATCTGGATGAGGGCATTGAGTCCATCATCAGTAAATTTGCAGATGACACCAAGCTGGGGGCAGCAGTTGATTTGCTGGAGGGCAGAGAGGCTTTGCAGAGGGACCTCGACAGGCTGGACAGATGGGCAGAGTCCAATGGCATGAGATTTAACACATCCAAGTGCCGGATTCTGCACATTGGCCACAACAACCCCAGGCAGTGCTACAGGCTGGGGTCAGAGTGGCTGGAGAGTGGCCAGGCAGAGAGGGACCTGGGGGTACTGGTTGATTGTAGGCTGAACATGAGCCTGCAGTGTGCCCAGGCAGCCAAGAAGGCTAATGGCATCCTGGCTTGCATCAGGAACAGTGTGGCCAGCAGGAGCAGGGAGGTCATTGTGCCCTGTACACTGCACTGGTTAGGCCGCACCTTGAGTACTGTGTCCAGTTCTGGGCCCCTCAGTTTAGGAAGGATGTTGACTTGCTGGAAGGTGTCCAGAGAAGGGCAACAAAGCTGGTGAGGGGTTTGGAACACAAGCCCTATGAGGAAAGGCTGAGGGAGCTGGGGTTGCTTAGCCTGGAGAAGAGGAGGCTCAGGGGTGACCTTATTGCTCTCTACAACTACCTGAAGGGAGGTTGTAGCCAGGCAGAGGTTGGCCTCTTCTCCCAGGCATCCAGCACCAGAACAAGAGGACACAGTCTCAGGCTGCGCCAGGGCAGGTTTAGGCTGGATGTTAGGAAGAAGTTCTACACGGAGAGAGTGATTGCCCATTGGAATCGGCTACCCGTGGAGGTGGTGGAGTCACCTTCACAGGAGGTGTTCAGGAGAAGACTTGATGGGGTGCTTGGCTGTATGGTCTAGTTGTTGGGTGGGTTGGATTGTTTGATGGGTTGGACGCGATGATCTTGAAGGTCTCTTCCAACCTGGTGTATTGTATTGTATTGTATTGTATATATTGAGGTGTAGCCTAAATGCAAACACCCAAATGTCCACATTAAATAGAAACAAAAGTGCAGGAAGTAATGAAGGGAAGGTGGGCAAAGTGAACCCTTAAGACACAGGCAGGAGACAGCAGTCAATGACAACAAACTGAGTGCAACAGCAGTGAGAAGAGAGCAGGGAGGGATGATACTGGCTTAGACCCTCCCAGCAAGAGGGAAAATATAAGAGAGAAAGGAAACCTTTCTAGTGCCCTGCAAAGGAATCACTGATACAAAGCACCCTTTGCTTTTCACATAACTCAGTGCACAAGCAAGCAACATGGCTGAAATGGAAAGGTGGCGTTGGCAGGAAAGAGCATCAAGGAGGAAAGCCACAGTCTTCACATTAGCCTTGGGTTTATTTCCAGCAGTATCTATACCTGGGATCTGAGTCTCTGATTTGGCTTTCACAGCTCTCCAGACTCATCTTTCCTGAATCCAACAACTCAGACACGGCTAGGCATGCCTGCTGCAGATTTTGGACTGCCCTCCCAACTGAGATTGGTGTCCCACTGTAGAACTGTTCTTCCTCTTCCCTGTGAGCAAAAGGTCAACCCAGGAAGCTTAAATTGCTCATCATTTAAGTAGCTCTTCCTGACTTCAGGTTACTGGGAGCCATCCACACAGTCTTGAGTGAGATGAAGTGGAAGGAGACAGCTTGCAGGATGTGTCCATGCTGTGCAGACAACCAGCCTACAAATTAACCAAAGGCTCTGGCCCATCCTGAATCCAGAAGCCACAAACTGAATTGATACAGGATCATAGGATGTGATATGATAACCGCATGGTGGAAGGGCATAAAGATGGAGGATAAGTGAGAACACAAACCTGAACCAAAATGTACAAGGAAGGTGTATCTCAGCTTTGAAAATAATGATGCCAACAACAGGCAAAGCTGCTGGGAGGATGCACATTTTCTTCCAAGCAGCTTGCAAGATTAGGCAGTTTGATGCCACAGCAAGCGGGAATAGGACCAAAGCCCTGTGAAAGCTATCATGAAAAAGTCCGTGCCAAACGTTCAGTTGCTGATCAAAATCTGAACATTTCACCTCTGGCCAGTATACAAATGCAGTCTTCCAGTAAGGCCTTGTCTCTCCTGTGGGAGGCTGAGTATTCTCTTGCTGAGCTCTTTATCTTTAATCCTTTTCTCCTAGAGCACACAATCACCTGCCAGAAGAGGAACCCAAGTCATTTTCTTGGCATGCCATAATGACATAACAAGTTCTTCTTAGAACTGTTTTCCCTTCCCATGGCACAGCTCTCCCTCCCTTCTGGACTGTTCAGAGTTTCTGTCATGTTTAGGTGTTGTTGGCATAGAGTCTCTTAACAGGGCATGGATTTGGACAGGTTTGCTTGGCACCTGTGTGCACGGCAATGAGCAGCAGTGAATTCACTCGTCAGTTCTATGATGCCTGTGCAGTGTGGCACAGCAGGCAGTGGATTCCTGCCCGGGGGAACAAAGGCGGTGACAGTGTGAGCTGACCTGCTGGAGAACTTGAAGCCTTTTTTGTCCACACTTTGGAGCAAAGGAAGGAATTACAAAGCCTCAGCAGTGCAAGCAAGCCAGCTGCTCCCTCAGAAACGTGCAAATCTTGATTAGGAAAAGAGAAAGTTCACACAATGAAGGCACAGCTAATAGGCTCAGGCTATTTGGCAAGTTATAAATATTCTTGGGAAGTCGTCAGCATCTTTCAGAAGCACAAGAAGTTCTGCTTCTTTAGGGTTGCTGTTGCACACATATTGCAAGGCATCAAAAAGAAAGCAGCCTGGCATGGTTTCTTAGGGCTGAATTATTTACATGAAAGGCTTATGAAATTAGATCCTTATTCCATAATCAAAAGACTCTTTACAATGGTATGAAGCAAAATGCTTTCAGGGAGTGTATAAGTCATTCCTGTATTTTATCTTTATACCCCATCTCCTTTAATCTCATAGCATGATGTGGACATCAGATGAATTTGCAAGTCTTTTAGCTCTGCAGAGACATTGCATAGGGAAAAAAAGAGAATCCCTATCTGTGGTGATGTGCATATTAGAAGAAGAAAGAGAGATACTGATGTAGAACTCTTCACACCCCTTGACCATTTTCTTTGTTTCACAACTATTTTGGCTCCATTTCTGAACCATAATGTGAGATGCTACTGAAAACAGCTTGAAACTTTGTTAGCTGAACTAACAAGTTTAGTTCATTATGGAATATTCCTTGGCATACTGCCCAAAATTAGAGCACAGACTGAAGGTACAGCTGAAGGTCATCATTCAAGGAGCACAGTTTTGATCATCCTTTGACATCAATCAAAATCTCTTGCAAAAATGTGGCAAATGTTAACAAGGATCAGCCTAGAACATTCGGCTTTCAACTAACTAACAGGATCAGGAATCAGAGAAAGCTTCTGAGAAGCAAACTTAGAGTGCTTCGTTTGTTCCTGAGATGTGACCTAAGTCTGCAGCACTTTGGATTATCTTGGTTTGTGTTTTACAATATTTTCCTCCTCCTCACACTTCATAGAAAGAGTGATCACAGTATCACAGTATCACTAAGGTTGGAAGAGACCTCGAAGATCATCGAGTCCAACCTGTCACCACAGACCCCATGACTAGACCATGGCACCAAGTGCCACGTCCAGTCCCCTCTTGAACACCTCCAGGGACGGCGACTCCACCACCTCCCCGGGCAGCACATTCCAATGGTGAATCACTCTCTCAGTGAAGAACTTTCTCCTCACCTCGAGCCTGAACTTCCCCTGGTGCAGCTTGAGACTGTGTCCCCTTGTTCTGGTGCTGGTTGCTAGGGAGAAGAGGCCAACCCCTTCCTGGCTACAACCACCTTTCAGGTAGTTGTAGAGAGCAATGAGGTCTCCCTGAGCCTCCTCTTCTCCAGGCTAATTGGAATGGGCTGCCCCCGGAGGTGGTGGAGTCATCATCATTGGAGGTATTCAGGAGGAGACTTGATGGGGAGCTTGGTGCCATGGTCTAGTTGTTTAGGTGGGTTGGATTGATTGATAGGTTGGACGTGATGATCTTGAAGATCTCTTCCAACCTGGTCTATTCTATTCTATTCTATTCTATTCTATTCTATTCTATTCTATTCTATTCTATTCTATTCTATTCTATTCTATTCTATTCTATTCTATTCTTCTTGTGTCACAACATTCACAGTATTGTGCAGCTCACAGGTAAACTGAATGGGAGAAAATTCAAGCCATCAACTTGACCATGAAAACACTTGATGTCATGAAATGAAATCTCTTCAGCTGCAGGCTTGGAATCCCCACACATGCAAAGCACAACTTACAATGGCTTTACACAGACATGCGTGCAGGGATGTAGGGATTTAGTACTCGGGAAGGAGCATTTCTGAGTTCAGAAGATACAGTCTGTAGTTTAGAGAATCTTCCACTGTTGTGCAGTCTCTGGCAGTTTATTGTTTGGCTAGTCAGAACTAGAGCACAATTATTTTCTCTTTTAATGTGGTTTAATAACGTCTTGGGGTGCTTTCAATCTTGGAAGCTGTCAGAAGACCCCATCTCACTTGGTAAGAAAATCTTAGGCAGAAGAGCTAAGATGTCCAGTAGGAGCATTTAGAAGTTTGGCTTTGACTTCAGTCTTTAGTCACAAGCTCTGACAAGTTACTCTCCAAAATTTACTTGAGAACTAAACAGATTCATTTGTTGTGATAAACAATATATGAAAGCTTTTGCTAAACTGGGCCATCCCTGTGTTGTAGTGTGGTGGTTTGGGAGGTTTTGAAAGCGCTCTGTGAACTTTCTGAAAGGCATGAAAGCCTTCTTTGTTCATCCTCTGCAGATTCAGCAGGGCTGCAGATCCGCTTCGCACATTTGTCGCCTTCTACATGACAACATCAAACACTGGTTTTCAACATCTGATGAATCATAGAGTGGGGGATGGCTCTGGTGAATTACCAAGAAATCATGCCTCTGAATTGATGAAGGAGCAGGATAGAATGGCTTCTGTTTATGCATTTCCAAGGTCAGTCGCTCATTGGCTGGCTGCAGGTTTTGGCTGCAGGTGTTTGCATTTTCAGGAAGTGAGAGGTCTTTGCAGCGGGCCCCATCGGTCATCATGGCGGCTGGAGCTAGCAATATTTCCATGCATTGTTCTGTGGTGATAACTGAAGGGAACATTTGGGATTGCATTTCTTTCAAATGCTGTGCTTTCTGAGAGAATGATGGCCACTGGCTTGGGTGAGCCTGCCTAATGTTATGGTGCTCAGAACGGTATAAATTTCATTCTTGTTGCAGTAATAGCGGGCGCTTGGCAGAACAGAGGAAGGATGTTATGGTCTCTGTCGGCAAAGGTGAAGGCACTAAGGAAATAATTTCCCTGGTCCAAGAGACATTTAGAGGTGTTCAGCTTAAGACAATTAAAAACGCTTCTGATGCTGAGATATTTCTGCCAGCTCTTTACAGTGGATGAAGTGGCCCCTTAGACACAGCTGGACTGGTTGCTAACAAGGGGAAGTAATTTCCCCACAGTAACCCTTTCACAGGCGTAGGAAGTTGTTTCTTAGCACTTATATTCATCTCACATTTTATTTTCTCCTGTCAGAAGCTCAGCGCAGTTTGAAATCTTAACGTTGAATGCAACCTGTTTTGTTATCACCACTTTAATGAGTTTTACTACAGAAGGTCTCTTAAACAGGCAAAGAGAGACTATTAAGACTGAACATAAAAGCTACTTTTTATTCCCCCAGTAGTAAGATTTACTTCAACCTCATGTTTGTGACTCCCTGATACAGCAATTCATAAGTTGGTTTATCATCTAGAAATAAAATCTACTTGATTGTTACTAAGCTGCCCTTCAAGGAGAATAAGAGAATTAATTGGAACTGAGCTTAAACATAGAGGCATTGGAAATTAAAGAGTCCACTTCAGTGTTCAAAGTCTGGAGACTCCCATAGTGACTAATAAATTCCTAGTCCAAGGCGACTGTTAACAGTGAGTTTTGGCCTATAATCTCCATACAAATGCAAACTTTCCCAGCATTCCTTAGCTGTGGACAATCAGCTCTTACCCTGCTCCACAATCACAGGATTTTGCAAATCTTCATTATTTTTTTTCTTGCCATTCTCAGAAAAACTCTGCAGTTCCTGGAGATGGAGAAGTATATTCAGGGAGTGACACTTTGGTCACTGGGTGAAGTGGGTCTTGGGACCAGGCTCAGTGGACCTTAGGTTAAAGCCTAAGGCCTGAGATCTGAATGTCCTCAGAGAGTATTTGAAGTGCCATCAGCTCCCTGATAAATGCTGTGAATGGTCTGGACCCCTGAGCAGCCAAAACCCAACAGAAGCAATATTATCTGCATCTACACAAAACCTCTGGTATCAGTAGAGGAATCACATCTCCTTCTCCAGAAATCCACCTCCCTGAGAGGAAGAATTGAACAACTGCAGCCTTAGTCTTGCTAAATTTCACCCTCTTTCAACATGTTCCTTGGCATAAGTGCAATCTCTTTCATGCCTCATCTGAACCCCAGACAGTGTTTCTGCATTTACAACATAAAATGGGCTTATAGTATGCTTTTTGGACTTACAGTAAGCTTCTTGTAGTAGATAGTCAGCTGGAATCAGGCAGCTTCTCTTCCCTGGTTGCCTGCTTGAGGAGGAGTCACTTGCACTGATTTGAATTAAGTTTTTCCATTCCTCACTGCATGTGATGTGATAATGGTAATAGAAACAGAGGGATAGGGATCTGCTTTTCCATGCATTCTTCTCCACACTCTTTGTAAATCTGAACTCTGCAAGCAGAGTAATTCTGAATGCTGCAGCGCAGACAGCACATCTTTAACTCCTCAAAAGCTTGCAGCCGTGATGCCTGCGGCTGAGTCGAGCACATTCCTCACAGAAATGTCAGCTCTGCTTTCTCTTCCCTGTTACAATAAAAATATTATAGCTTCACCAATGGATACATACCAGAGATTAAACTTTAATTCTCACTTTTACTTGAGACATCTCCCTGAATTAATCACCTCACTTTGTTAGTTAACTTTGCTTAGCACCATTAAAGACGACTGTGGTTTCTGTTCATCCATGGAATCCAGGCTATTTATTACTTCTTTGACTACACAGAACCATGCAATGACTCCCCAGATACATTTCATGAGAGGAACCATGGAAGAGCTTAATCTTAGCAAGGTGATTTATAGTGGGCTGTTTACTGTTGCTAATTTTGGGGTCAGTAAAACAAAGAAACACGAGTTTGAACCCAGGAAAAAAAAGAGTAGAAAAGCAAAGAACTAAATCTGCTTTTGAACTTGAGATTTTTGCTCCCTTCCTAGAGGCTGAGAGTTTGAGCCCACCATAGTGAGACACAGGTGTTACTGGTGCACTCTGTTCTCAGCAACAAGTAGTGAAATATTGCTCTCCTTCCCTGCCCAGCTCCTTCTTACAAAGCCACCAAAAAGTCATGATTAATCAAGTGTCAGCTCTTTTGCACAGAACCCATTATCATCTTTAGGAATAACTGCTCCCCTAGAAGTGATTTTGTAAATAGTAGTGTGAGTTACTTGGCAAAGAGAGGTGCTGTCCCAGCAAATTTATTCCAGGCAAGAGCAGCCCAAGAAATCAGTGTAGGTATCAGTTAGTCAGCCAGGAAGGGCAAGTGGAAGATACATAAATGACAAATGCTACCTATAGCCAGTTTTAATGTACCCTCACTGCTTAATCTGAAAGCCTGCTGAGTTTCATGTGGAATATTCACATTTCAAAACACATTCAAGAAGTCTTCATTAGACACTAGAATTTTATCCTGCCCTGGGGAGCGGTGGAGTCACCATCCCTGGAAGCATTTAAGAGACATAGGGATGTGGTGCTGAGGGACATGGTTTAGTGGCGGTGGCTTAGCAGCAGTGCTGGGATTGTGAGCGCCAGGTGAGTGGTTGGACTGGATGATCTCAAAGGTCTGTTCCAACCTGAATAGTTCTCTGATTCTATAAGCAGGCATTTAACAAGCATGGTTGTCTTCCTTTAAAGCACACAGCCTGAGACAAAGCAAATGCTCAAATCTGTGTGGTTTGGAACAGCTTTCCACAGAGCATCTTTGGGTACCAGCTCAGGAGGATGCCCAGATTTGCATCCTGGTTAGGTTATGATCAAAATACCAAGGGAAGGTAGGTTTCATAATGCAAATGGCTGCAAGTTACTGTTGTATTTCTGTCCCTGCAGAGGGAAGACTCCTGCTGCTCACTCTAAGTCTCTTGACTCACATCATCAACAGCCCTCCTGATATTTTGTCTTTCAACAAAACACTAGATGAGAGAATTGACATCAGCTGCAGCTCAGACAAACTGGAAAACAAGCACCAGATTGCCTGGGTCTGACTTTACCCAACCTGAAAGAGAAGAATCCTGATTAGGTCTTCCCTTCAAGAAGAAATCACGGGGTGTGGATCCCAGTGGTTGTGGGGGTTTTGCACCTCTCTGTCCTTTCAAGATAGGACTTCTCGCTCTTAGGTTTGTGTTTCTTTGTTGCAGATTTAGGGGTTTAGAATTTGCTCCTTTTCACCTGGCTGGAAAGACTGCAGCTAATTATTTTTGAAAGAAGCTTTTCTGCTTCACCTCTTTTAAATGAACTTTTTAGCAAAAAAAAAAAAAAAAAAAAAAGAAAAACAAAAAAACCTAGAAAGGGATGTGAAAATAAAGAGAGCAAATAGCAGGGGTCCAATCTGGCTCCTATTTGCCAGCAATCTGTCTTGTTTGTACAAGAGGCCAGAGGAGCCAATAATACTCAGATGTGTAAAAGCAAAAGCAGCTGAAAACCACTGCAAAGAGAAGGGGAAAAAAAGCAGAATGATTGGTGGGCAATCCATTAATCTGTTTGAGGAGAGGAAGAGATTGGGTAACATTGAATAGTCAACAAAACAAAAGTCAAATTGAAACGATTCCCTTGGGGTTCTGCTGAGGAGTTTGCTCCAGATAATCCTCCTCGAAGATTCATTTTACTCTGTAGATACGGCAACATTTCATCTCTCCCTGTATGGGTGGGATGCATCTATCGCTGTCAGGGCCTGGCTGCAATCCAGCTTCCTGGCACCTGCACTGGGTTAATGACAACAGCTCAGGTGCTGGTAGCAATCCAGCTGAGAGAACAGGGATAGAGACTCAGGCCTTTGCTGGTGTTACAGCTGATCCAGGCTCACAGATTCCTGCAGCAAGCCCACTTCCACTGTCACTGTTAGAGCTGATTTGAGTCTGCAGCAGCGTGGGCTTCACAGGTAGGGGGATCTGTGTGGGAGAAGGGACAGGTCCAGGTGTACGGTCCTGCCTAGGGCACCTGCTCTGGGATGTGGGGACACTTTGTGTGGCTTGCAGAGTTGCAGGTATCCGTTAGTCTCCCTTCTGCCAGTTATTTCAGCTTTGATCCAGTTCTTACTGAAAAACCGGAAGGCTTTTTGCTGATTGTGATGGGGGAAAAGCAAAGATGAGCTTTACCAGCTTCAATAACTCAAAGAAATGTTTTCCTTGATAACCTGTGTACCCCCTGCACTGTGCAAGGACAGTAAGAGAGTTATCTCAGTTGCTCTCAGGTGGGCATCATTTATAAAGCTGAAATTGATGGTACATCAAAGGCACCTGAACAGCAGTTCACAGGGAAGTGGCATCACCACTCTTCCATGATGAGAAAACATGTGGATGTCCAGGCTCAAAGACATATTAATTAATTAGTGGCTTATTAATTAATGTCTTTCTAACAATAGCAATCTGCTGGAAAAGGGGCCAGGCAATGCAAACAGAGGGTATCTGAATACGTTTGCACCATCCACACCTGGAGATATTAAAGCTTTGTGGTCACTACAGCCTCACATTTCATTCTGTGCTGAGCTAAGAACAACAACAAGGTCATTTCAATAAACCAGAAGAGTCATTAGTATCTTAGCACCATGATATTCACCTGGGAAGTCAGAAGGCAAGCTTAAAGGAGGGATTATCTGGAAGTAGCTGCCCTGAAATAGTGTCTGTTTTATTACCTCCACGACAGGACTTCCAGTTCTGCACAGACAGCTTTGTCAGTCCCACTCTAACAGAGATTTTCTTCCCGCTCTGCAGCAGCCCATCTGCCAGGGTTCTTATTCTTTTGTCACAAAGGAAATAATGCTTCTTTGCCAGGCACAGCAATGGATAACTATTTTTTAAAGCTAGCTTCTTGTTTTTAATTACAATATATTTCCTAACCTAACGCCCTGGAAAGGCTGCAAGAGTAATGGGAGATAATGCAGTGAGTGTAAATGCACATTATTCATTCACTCTTAAGAAGCAAAAGAAAGTCCTAAATATTGCCTTGAAGAGCAAACAATGGCTTTTCTAAAATAAATCTGTATTTTTTTTCAGCAAAGAATATTACATTTATTAGAAAATCACAGTTTTCAGAAAAGGGAAAAAAAAAAAAAGAACAAGAATGTCTCCATCAATTGGTTTTTGTTCCTCATTTTCCCTGTAGTAGAGCCTGGTAAGAAAGCATTTGGATAATTTCATGGTTTGGTTTGGTTTGGTTTTTCACACCAGGTACTGAGTTTTCAAACAAGAGCACAAACCAGCGTAGCAGTGAAGCCAAAGTAACATCATACAGCACTGTCTGGAACATCAAATTACAGTATTTGAAAGCTTTGACTAAAAATATTTGCTGCCTGCTGCAACCTGCAGAAAATATCACAAAACCTGATCCAGCTCCTGAGAGGTCACCACTCAGAGCTCATTCCAGGCATGGCCCCACTGCCGTTTAGAAATGCTTACTTCTGTTTCTGACTGGGGGGAAAAAGAGGCTTCCCATTGGGAAGCTTGAGGGAGATAAAATAGGAGAAGCTTTTTCTTTGAACAAACTTGAACTGGCAAGCTATATAAAGTATGAGTTTGCTCCACCACCATGTAGTCAGCAGTGGAAACCACACCAGGCTCTTTCCCACTCTGGTTCTTTGCCCATCTGCAGCTTGCCCTCCAAGGATGCCTTAGAGGTACAAAGTCACCTTCTGCCAAAGGACAGCATTGAACTGTCCGTAGCAAGGTCCTCATGATAAAACACCTTTTAGTCATTCACAAACACTTCTGTACATTTAAGGCCTTATCCTGATTAGAATCATGGTCATGCACTGGAGTTTGTAGAGCTGGATAGAATCAGAGCATCACAGAATTGTTTTGGTTGGAATAGACCTTCAAGGTCTTCAAGACCAACCGTTAGCACAGTCAAGTCCGCCACCAAACCTTGTCACTAAGCACCACATCTACACATCGAGTATCTCCAGGGATAGTGACTCCATCACGTCCCTGGGCAGCCTCTGCCAGTGCTTCACAACCCTTTTGCCCCAAATCTGGTCCCTTCTATTCCTTGCTCCTTTTAATTCCAGAGCCTCAGCTTCCCTTTGCACCAGCAACAGGAAGTAGTGTCTCTTTGCAGTGGGATGCAGAAGGCTCCCTTCTTTGCTTTCCAGCATCCACATCTTTACATTCTCTCAACAAATAACTGCATGGCCTTCCTGCCATCTTTTCCACTTCTTAATAGGCAGCTATTTTAGACACCATTTTTAATTGTCTCCTAGAACACAAATGAAAGGTGTAATTAGGTGTTTGTCCCTGAGCTGCAGCTGTGTAGGCTGTCTGTATTCTAGCACATATCCTGGCAGGAATGGTCTCCCCTGGACATTCTCCATTATTTGTCAAATTAGAACTCCTTGCTTTCTCCTCATTGCTACAGAGATTATGCAATGCATAGAGAATGTGATTGAAACAGCTACATTGATTAAGTCCCTGAGCAAGAGTGCAGAGAAAAAGAGCCTCATGGTATGCTGGGAGGAAAGAAAAGCCCAGGTTATATGAAAATAACATTTCTTCAAGCTCAGCACACAAGCAGGCAACTACAAGAGACCAGCTGCATTTCCAGCTGTTTGATGTTGCCACAAACAACTTTTAAGTCACAGAAACAAATTCATACACCTTCCACCTTTAGAAATCTCAGCTGGCACATGTCCTTTGGGCAGGATGAGAGGCAACATTTTCTGCAGAGAGCAATTCTGCCTGCTGCTCAGGCACTGTCCTCATTAGACAACTGGCAGTGCAGGCTCAGATGCCAGCTACATGCCAGCCACCTGAGAGGGCAGTTCGCTATTAAATGACTGGTGACCTGGGAAGCACTTCCAGTGATTCTCCTCTGCAACAACAGCTTCAAAGCAGAGAGCCACAGGTACTCCAGTGCTGGCACAGGGAGGGAGAATTATGTTTCACTTGCAGACAAAAGCAATCTTTAGTGGGCCACTTGTCTTTAGCAGGCAATTTGTAAGCTAGGAATAATGCAGAGGGGTTGGACTGGATGACCTTTAGAGGTCAATTCCAACCCAGACCATTCTATGATTCTATGACAACAGTTAAAATATCAGTCCCAAATATTTTGCAATGTCTTCAGCATTTCTGGACCAACCAGGGGAAATCTTGGTGGCAGAAAAACAGAGGCCCTCCTTGCTGAAATCTGTATTTCTACTTCCACCCTCATCTGATAGCTGTCAAGAATGGCACAACTGATGCACCTCTGGCTCCTTTCTTTTGAGCTGTCTTCCTAGAAACGTCTACATGCACTTAGAGCTCACTGGTTTTGAGCGAGTGCTGAGTACTATGAACTACTGGGGGGGGGGGTGTGGGGGGGTGGGTAGGGTGGCAGTAAAGGTGCTGGAGCCTTTTGCAACATGTTGATATCTACTGGATGTGAAAACTTCATCTCTCCATATACTGCTCTTCAGTATTACTCTGCAAGTCACAGTTCTGTTTGAAGCAGAGCTTTATCAGGCTGTAATGTTTGTATCTGTCTGCTCTCCCTCATGACCTCCTCTGGAAGCCTGGTTTATTACATTGGCCAGCGCCCTATTTTTCAATGCACTCAAGGAGGGCAGGGCTTCTCCACTTTAAAGGCAAATCAAGATTGAGAAAGAGAGGGCAAGACCCTAGAATCAGATCACTGAAGTGTTTCCCTTTGCCAAGAGAGGAGCCTAGCAGGGGGTTCACAAATACTTAGGAAACTTTCAAAATTCCTGGTGGACTTCAATCCATTTCTCAGGGGATATCTCTGCAGGGACTGATCTGAGCTCTTTCTTCCCTCAGGACAGCAAGATGTGAGGCTGATGAAGGTCAGAATCCAGGCAGATGCTCTAAGCACAGCTCTCTGCCCCTGCTGAGAGCCGGCACATGGATACTCAGTCCCAGCCGAGTGTCTATCTCTGTCAGACAGCTCGTTTTGGCAGCTTGGAGCATTGTGTGCATTTGGATCTGTCTGAACCCTCTGGTTAGATGTTCCCTAAATCCTTGCCACTCAGCCATTCCCTTGTATCAGACTCAGCAAATGAACCTCTAATTCCTGTGCACCTACATCATGTGGAGAATAACTTGACCCTTCGGACTTCTACCTCTAACTGGTTACAAGACCTTCATGTACCACAGCAGTTTCATGTTAAGCTTTTGGTGAGCCATTCAAAACCCAGAGATGGACTTTGTAACATCAAAATTCACATTCAGATGCAGTTCTTGGGTACAGTGACTCCTGACTCAGGTGAAGACCTCTCCTGCTAACCAAGTCATTGATAGAGCAGAGCTGACTGCAGGAAACTGCTGCAGCCTAATTCCTCTTTATTTAACTTGAAGTAATTTAGAGCAGGACCTAATTTTGTTTTATAAATCTGCACCATTTATAGAGGTGAAGTTTTGCTTTGGACAATGTGATCTGGTTTTCTGTCATTATGATAGAACCTACTGAACTTGCCTGCTCAGCCCTTTCTTCTTTTGTCACGTTGGGAATGTCTACAGCTAAACAGACTAGGAAGCCTTTCCCTTAAGAACAGGGCTAACCTTCAATTGCCTGGTGGCACTGAAGGTTCCAAATGCAGAGTCCTGTTCTCCTTGGGGAGTTTATGATGTGAAAGAAAGGTTATGTGTGGTAAGTTCAGCCGACAGAAAAAGAGCCTTACAGAGAGAGAGAGAGAAACATGCTTCGACAAAGCACAGCTCCTAAAATGCATTTCTAAAAGCTGCTAGAGAGGTTGAGCACTCTGTGTGTGGAGACAAAGTTATCAGCTTCCTGGAGCACTTTTTGACAAAGGAGGCGTTTGGGGTTTTGTCTTTAGAGAGGCTCTAACCCTCAGAGGCTCTCCTGGGGAGCAAGGAGAGTGACAAGCAGGAGAACTTCTTCCTTTATTTATTTTTTTGGTGCTGATGGAGCCTTCCAGGGTTCAAAAACCAGGATCAAATGGAAAGTGCTGAGAGCATCCCGGGAGACGGCCAAACAGAAAAGCCAGGCTGCCAGGCACTTTGCTGCATCCCAGGAGGTTTTCTCTCCACAGTTCACCACACTGTTTTGCTAAAAGCCCATCCTATGAAGTCGAGGGACTAAACACACAGCTGTGCACAGGTCCCTCTGCTCTGAGTGGGGAGGCTGAGGAATTTCCTTCAACTTGCAAGAACTGCACAAACCCAAGTTAATATCTGCAAGTGGTGCTCTGCCAGGATTGATGACTCCCTTGTATCCTAAAGAGTAATGTGGGCTTTCACCCGGGGACCCAGGATTTGTAAGAAAATGAAACCAATTTAACAGCACGGTTAACCAGCCTTGGCACAGCTGGAATTTTGATGCCTCACCCAAGATGCCACTCAGGGATGTGAAGCTACCTAGACCTTTCCGTGCTTACTGTTTACCTCCATAGTGCCCCAAAGCAGTATTTTGGCACGTATCTGCAGCTGTTAAAGCCCAGTCTTCTGCTTGATACTCATCTCTCCTCTCTCTTTCCCTGCACATATCAATAGTTGCCACACTTATTTGTTGTTACTTAGAGATGAAATCCAACTCACTTCTCAGTTTTAAACAGAGCAGTAAGTGAAGTTATTTTGTCTCGGCACGCAACAGCTCCCATAGCTGTGTTTCAGCACTGATGCTCTCAATTCCTTACTGTTACTGAGTGGAAGAGATGATATCCAAATGGTCACAGGTAGCTTTTCAAGAAATTTCATATTTTCATGTCTTGAAAAACAGATTGCTGTTGACACTGGGCATCCACAGTCCCATATGTGCCTGTGAAAGGGATGTCACAGAGAGAGATGAGTCAATAAGACTCACTGCTGACCTGCAGCCAATTTCTATGAGATCAAAGCTCTTCTAAAACTTTTGGCTAACGACTTCAGAGTTCTATAAAGGCCACCTGGAAAACAAAGCAGAATAAAAGCCCAGCAGAGTTCTCAGTAGGAAGAGAGCTTTGAGAGTATGAGAAACCTTTACTGGAAATAATCAGCAGGAGCAGCCACTGGTTGCTAAGGCTGCAGTTCAGCCTCAGGCTGATCTAATGTCTATCTGCAGCTGAAGAGGGTGGCCTCAAGCTGAATGGCTCACCTGCGGCCTGACAAGAAGTGCTGGCGCATGGGAAATGTGGAGGAGGTGGAAGAGGACTTCCCATTCGCAGCTGGCTGTTTAGAAAGGCTTGGGTGCAGGCTTTGGGTCTCTGAGGGTAAGAGCCCAAGGAAGGCACAGAAATGCCTTTAGAAAGGGAACTGAAAGCTTGCCCACACTTGCAGAGTCTCTCAGCAGAGCACACTGCAGTTTTGGAATTGTCAGTGCTTGCAACACATCTTAGGCTTCAAAATATTTTGTACGTTCCTTTAAAGTGTGGGTTCCCTAACCCCCTGAGAACCTTGGCTGTCATCATTCCTGTATGCAAATTTCCATCTTCTGCACTGCTTGCATTCCCCAAGCCCCACAGCAGGAACTTCTAATAGCTCAAAACACTGAGAGGCAACCCAGCTGAGTCTCATTTAAGGAGGCTTTTAAAATCATCAAATATTTTGCCTTTCTGGGGAACTTGATTCTCAAATTATCTTAGAAATTATTCTTTGTAGGGCTCAAACTACAACAAGGAGAGAGTCAGAACAAGAGTTGCTGGACTGAAAGAAGGCAAGGAGCATGCTCATGTCAGAAGGTCTGGCTGAAGAAGCAGGGACAGTGAACTGAAATGACCTTGCTAATATACAAGAGACCAATGTGAAACCCCTTAACAGAGTTCCTAATTCTGGTGCCCTTACTAATCAGCCATGTGGCTTTCTATATAGAGTACACAATTCCAGGAGCACTCAAGGCTTTACAGGATAAAAATCTTTTCTCTTGAACCCTTTACTCAGTATTAATCTTTAGTGGAAAACAAGTGATTAGAGGAACTTCAGGATAACTCCACCATTGCAAATTAAAGGGCAGTGGTAGAGAGATAACCCACAAATTTGTTTTCTTCTCCCATCAGCTCCCAATTAATGCAAGCACGGGAACTCTAGTGGAGCTACTCCTGCTGTGCTCTAGTGCTGCTGAGCAAAAGTAGCTCTTCATCATTTTTAGACCTGCAACAGCATGTTTTGGGACTTTGGCTGTAGAACCTCTAAGTGGACAGGGTCTTTGGTCATTATAGCGTCATAAGATTAAACCTGAGACAGCCTGCCGCTGACCACTCCTCAGAAGTTGCTTTATTGAAGGTAATGGACGCATTTTCATTTCAAGGCTTAAAGTGACTCCCTGTGAGATCTGAATTTTGGGTCAAATGGGTATGAAATTGTTCACCTTTCAAGGAGGATCTGGCTGCAGTAGTTTCCCACATAGGGTATCTGTCTCAACAGATCTTGCTTTAAAAAGGATTTGGGGCTGTAGGGCTAGGAACCCCACAGCTTGCTTACACATTTGGAATAAAGAATCAGTCTCCTTACTCTCATGCAGAACCAGAAGGATGCTGCACATCTGATTTATGGGAGAAGTCACCTTGGCATTGCTGAGGATGTCAACAGGAATTGGTCATTATGAGCAGTCAGAACTCGTTGCCATTTCTTTTCCTGTCACATAAAATTATAAGAGGTGCTGTTGCCATGGTTAGAATTAGATTCTGTAGAAAAAGTCATGTGCCAGATGGAGGGCTAGTGTTGACAGAGTATCCTGCAGCTTCCGAAGTCCCTTTTCAGTTGGACTAAAACAACCTGCATCATTCACAAATTGCTTTGAGATGCTTACTTAGAGAAAAGACCACACAGAGCTGCAGAGCAGCAACATATCCAATATGACTCGTTTCTGGCACCCATGACTTCTGCTAAAGAAATGATGAGTGTTCAGGCTAGGAGGGTTTAATGTGGTAAGACATTGTAAGTCTGTACAATAACAGCAGCAACCTTTAAGTCACTAAATATTTGCAGAACTCCTGGCAAATATACTCTCCTGGCTGCAGTGATTACCTGCCTGCTGAAATGTTTGCATACTCGCCTGTTTCTAGCATCAGCCTTTGTCTGCTCAGTGCAATACAATGTTCAATAATGTTCAGTGTAATCTTGTAGAGGACAATTGCTGTTTGAGCTACAGCAGCTAAAACTGAGCTTAATTAGAGAGAGGGGAAAAAACACCACAACCCAAAATGTGGAAGGAGAGCTCGAGACTGAACAAGAAATAACTAGAGGGGGTGTTTGCTCTTGTGGTGACTCTCACATTGGGGCTGCAAGGTTGGTTTCAAGGTGAGATCCTCAACGCTTCCTAAAGAGGCAGTGTGGGAAGTTTGCAGCTGAATTGTGCTTGATGCGTTATCGAGTTGTCAGCCTGAGCGCAGAAGCCACACAGCAGGTATAGGTGGAGGGCAAGGACATCTGTATGTATGGCTTCTCTAGAAGGCTCCTTTTCAGAGCTCTCAAATTGTTGTTTTGTGTATGTCCTTGTGTTTATTTCCCCAAATCCAGCTTCAGCCGAATGCTTGCTCATCCTCCACACAGGTTACAGCAGGTGCAGCACAGGCAGCATCCTACAGCAACTCACAGAGAGAATGCACAAAGGAAGAGGAGCTCTCTGGTGCTTTTTTCCCATACATTTGCTGTTGTATCAGTTGTATGTGCACTTGGAAGTGACACGTGTGAAACCCTGTTTCCTTGACAGGCATTGACTCAAACCCTTTTTGTTTCTGGGCTGCAGCTCTGCTTATGCCCTTTGGGTTTGAGGTCGGGCGACGGTAAAAATTTTGGTGTCAAAAAGATCAATTTTGACCTTGTTGGAGCAGAGTTTCCTGTGCACATTACTGCACTGTGCTGCATTATGCCCAATGGCATTCACTGCACTTCCTTTTTTTCAAAATGCTTTTCAAAACACTTGTACAGTGATTAACAGCTGTAACAAGTGAATATTAAAAGCCATTGTGTTTGGACAGTCAAGTCGCTTCCCAGAGTTGCCGTGGAAGATTTCCACCCCTGGTGCTGGTGCACTGTGAGTTTTCACGACATTTATCCTGCCAAAACATTTTTGCATGCTTCTTACACATGCAAGATCCTTCACTCTCCCATTGCCACTGCTGACATGCACTTTTCTTTAGCTATTTCTGAGCACAAGGTGCTTTGCCTGTTGTACCATGCAGGTGGGGAATTAGAGATTACCAATGATGCACCAGTTGGAGCTTTTGTGATTCATAATTCAGCTTAGGGTTGTTTTGCTAAATTATTGTAAAATGCTTGGGGGCTAATGCTAATGTAAAGGGCTGGAGCCAGGGAATAAGCATAGCCTGAATTCTTATCCAGTGATCTCAGTGCATTTTAGAAGTAACACAATCTTACCTTCATTTGAAAATGCTCCTTCACCTCACATAGAGTGCTCAGTGTTACTGCCCTTAGATAAGCTGTTCCTGATGCCTGTGTTACAGATGTGCTATTCTAAGTGACAGGTGAAGCAGAACGAGAGTATCAAACAAGTTTTGAAGCAGTGACAAAATACCCCCTCTGATGATGCATAATCCACATCAAAATAAGCAACTTCCTAAGCAACAGAACAGCCCCAAACTCTGAACATTTTCAAGAGATTAAATACATGGCTTGGTAGAAAGGCAGGAAAGGGACATGCTTATCAGAAAGAACAGATATAAGGTAGAGCAAACAGAAATTGCATGCCTAGTTTCTAATGGTTCTGATTTTGCCCTACATGTTACTTACAAGTTTTCCCAAGCAGAAATTTAACTAAAGTACCACAGCAGGACTCACACAGCAGAGGTATCACAAACTGTTTTCCTCTTTTCCCTTTTGTTTGCCTTGTATCCCAGTGCAGTGTCTTTCTGCACAGTGAAACATCTTGTCACTTCAGGGAATCTTAGAGGAGCAGCACAACCTTTCTGCTGTGCCTTCAAACAGGCAGGCTGAGCGGCATGCAGCTTGTTGTCAGAGTTTGGCAATGATGCTGGTAACACACTCAGTCCTCTCATGTTACCCTTGTTCTCAGAATACTTCAAACCCAAGTTTGTTCTGAGCACTAAATTGGCCTTGAGATGAAAGAGCTGTCTGAGTTTCCTTGGAAGGAGGCCAGCTGACTATTAAGGAAGGCATTGGATAGCCTAAGCCATGTACCTGATCTTGTCCTTTCATCTAGTGTCCCCTAACACAAAATGATCTCTTTCTAGAAGCTATCTTGCAGTTTGTGAATTTATTAGAGGTGCTGGTTAAAAGGCTTCTCCCCTTTCCCCTTGCTCAATACTCTTCATTCTTATCTTTAAATCAGTTTAGAAAGCCTCTCAGTAACATCAACCTCAAGGAAAAGCTTTAGCCTGGGAATGTGCAAATATCAAATTAGCAGGCTACCCAAACGACCCAAAGAGCAGCCCAATACAATGAGCAAAACAAACCAGCTACTCTCCAGTAGTTCAGAACCAGATGTTCTGCAGTAGCTCTGTGACCTCTGCGTCAGCTGGTGAAGCAAGGTGTCCATTCCCAGGGCACACTATGCCAGACACCAGCACCATCTCCCACCCACTTCTCTTGGAGCTCTCACCACAACAGAGTCATGGAGTCTGGATTTCATTTGGTAGCAAAATCCATGAGTAAACCCCAAAGTCCTTACATAAACCACTCTTTTTTTGTCTTTACAAAATCAGAATCATTTTTGTTGGAAAAGACCTTTAAGTTAACCAAGGCTCACCACCAACCCAGCACTGCCAAGTCACCACCAAACCATGTCCCTCAGCACTGCATCCACACAGCTTTGAAATCCTTCCAGGGATGGAGACTCCACCACTGTCCTGGGCAGCCTGTTCCAGGGCCTGACATCCTTTTCAGGTTGATTAATATCCAATTTCAACCTCATCTGGCACAACCTGAAGCAATTTTCTCTTGTCCTATCCCTTCTACCAGAGAGAAGAGATTAACTCTCACCTGGCTCCAACCTCCTTCCATGTAATTCTAGAGAGCCAGGAGGTCTTCCCTCAGCCTCCATGCTAAATAACCCCAGGTCCCTCAGATGCTTCCCCCAGACCTGTTCTCCAGACCCTCCACTAGCTTTATTGCCCTTCTCTGGACCCACTCTAGCACCTCAGTGTCTTTTTTTGTAACGAGGGCCCCAAAACTGAACCAAATGTTCCTGGTGTGGCCTCAACAGTGATGAGTACAGAGAGACAATCACTGCTAGCCACACTACTGCTGATACAAGCCAGACAACATGAAGAAATGCACTAATCTTTGCTGAGAAATTTTGACCTTTTCTGCTTTTCTTCAGATTCAGAGTAAAATCCCATTTGAAGTGATTGCAGCCTCTAATGAGACAGAACTGCCATCCTCTTCAGGGCTCCTTGAAGCTGATTCAACAAGTCATTAGGCCTGATGGCAACAGTTTGGGAAAAGGCAGGTTGAGACACTGTGATGCTTCTCTCACCATGCTGGAATGAAAAAGCATTCTTTAGAGCAGCTCAGCAGTTCAGTGCTTGGTATTTATTAAAATCTAGGGATCAATGGCTTTTCTTAATATGTTAGGTGTCTGGGTGTCATAGGCCATTGCAAACCAGAAGAATTCCTCTAACCTGCGTGCCTGACACTGAAATGAACATGTTCACCTTTTAGGAGAAACACACGCCCTACTTCCCCCACCCCTGGCTCCCCTCAAGAATTCACTTAATCCTGTTTTGCAATCTAATAGGTTTCAGGAGTGATAGCAGAGTTCTGGGTTGCAGCAATGGAAAGGAATAGATTGTTCTAACCTGGAATGGATTATTCTAACCTTTAGCAAGAGGGAAGGTGAAAGACGATTAGTCTGTGAGGCTTTCTGAGGCTGGAGATGAAATCCTGTCTCCCTTGAAGTCTATAGTTTCAGCTTCTATTGAGATTACACAGCAAGGATTGTGCTCCAGCTCCTGGCCCACTTCCTACAATAAGCAGCCTGGAGTTACAGCATCACCAAATAAGCTGTCCTCACACAGAGAAAAGAAATTCATAGTCCTGTGATACCTCCTGAATAGGAAGCAAGAGCTTAACACAGAAATAGGGCAAGACTCCTGCTCTGAGTTTTGCAAGAGATCAGAGCAGATTATCACCATGGTTCTTCTGCTTTTAGATGTAACCCATGAACAGAGGCACCTACTCACACAAGAATCCCTGGAGAGGCAGAATACAAGTGCTATTGAACTCTGCTAACAGCAGAGCAAACAATGTGCAAACAGGCCCTTTGAAACCCTTGCTCTGATGCATGGTTTCATTCCCACCAAAGGGCACCTCTTAGTGGAGGCTTTGATTAGCAGACCTTACTGATAACTGTGATTATTCCTTTCCTTGGTAAATTAGTCTGTTCTTGGCAGTCACCTGAACTGTCTTCATTCACCTGGTTGTGAAGTTTCCATAACCTCAGTGCCTGCTTTACAGAACATCCGTAATGTGAGCTGGGAAGGGAGACAGGAGGGAAAGGACTGGAGAGAAGCAGGTGTGCAGCAGAGGGATGGTTTGGTGATGTGTTCCTTCTTCTTTCTAGGCTTGGCTCTCAGAATCAGGAGAAGGTGCTGAGTTATAGAAGCCTCAAGTGCTGCCTGGACACATTCCTGTGCAACCTGCTCTAGCTGAACCTGCTCTGGCAGGGGCGTTGGACTCAATGGTCTCCAGAGGTCCCTTCTAACCCCAGCCAGGAATTTTCACACACTGAATTGGTGATGCCATTCTCTGCACTGTGAGTTATTTTCTGGTGCATTGCTGGTTCCAGCCAACGACAGATTTGTTTTCTATGTTGTAAAGTGGTTGGTTTCTTTTTATTGATATATTTTTAATGTAGCACAGCCATACAATAAGACTCTGATATTTTTCCTGTTCAAGTGACTACAGAATTATGGCTGACTTACAAAGCACCAAGAGCAAGCCCTCGATTATAGACATCCAAAGCTGGCACCTATTGTAGCTACTGAGATAGCTCCAGGAAGAATTGTGTCTGTCTCTCTCTGTTTCAGATACATCTTTAACCTTTGCATCTCATTTTCATCCTCCCTGTTACATCTGGGTTGAAGCAGTGCTGCATCTACTTTGAATGAGATTCTTTACAACTTGGAATTGCCAGGTGTGTTTTTTTTAGGAGTTGAGAAGGCAGGAAGAAGATACAACAGAGTGTTGTGAAAGCAGGGAGAACTAAAAAGGAAAAGAACAATTGTAATGTGAAGGGAAGCTGCACACAAGGAACCAATTTACAATGCAATACAATACACCAGGTTGGAAGAGACCTTCAAGATCATCGCGTCCAACCCATCAACCAATCCAACCCACCTAAACTAAACCATGGCACCAAGCACCCTATCAAGTCTCCTCCTGAACACCTCCAATTTGATGCATCTAGAAGCGATGGGGAGTGGTAGTGCAGCACTGATGTGTGTTCTTGTGGCAGCTCACACATGGCACCGCAGTCACTTTGTGGACATTTCGGCAGTAACCAAGGCATCATAGCAACCTGTACCTCAGTTACACCCACCTGAGCAAGCCTGCAGGCTACAGGAGCTTTTTCAGGTTGTTTTTTGGACATCTCTTCAGTCAAGAGTTTAGGATTGCCATTTGCCACATTCCAGTTTCTATTAGTTTTTTACTAAGTGTATTTTTTAAGCTACTTAACTCCTTGGTTAAGTAGCTCCTCCTCCCCTGTAGAGTATAAAATGCCCCAGCAGACTGAAATAGCTTCAGGCATTTCTTTTTCCTCTGCAGACAGTAATAGAAATCAAAGAGCCACAAGAGAGGAAGATGCAAATATGCCAAATGCCCTTCTTGCATGACACCACCCATCTCTCTAGATTTTTGCTTGGTTCAACTCAGCTCAAGGTCTCACCTGGGAGGCATCAGGCTCTAGGGCTGTGAAAGTTGGCTTCGCTGTGAGAACAATCTAGCACACTGCCCAGGAAGTGCTGCGCTCTCTGATGGTTTTAATATGGGTTTGCACCTATATTACATTCAGCAGCAGTGGGAGATGAGGTGTGGTGAGCACAAGAGCACCAGAGGCAATCCAGGCAGGCATGATGTGTTGTTGCTGCAGGCTGGGGAATGTGCTGTTGGCTCATTAATTCTTAGCTGTGTTGTTAATCTTGGATGCTCACTTGTGCTGTGATCCTGCTTGCTTTCCATTTAACACTGCCCTCATCAATAGTCTCTTTCCCAGCTGGTTTTTGCTGGAACACTGCTGCTCTCTAGCTTTCAAAAGCCTTTTGTGTCCTCCAGCTTTCTCTCACAAGTACTTTATCCACACACATCACTGTTTTCTCATCTAAATTAAACTGGAAACACATTATCCATGTCCAAACTACAGACACCTCCGTTCTTTTGCAGGCTTTTAAAATGCAGCAGCAGCAATCACCCACCTCTGACAGGAAGATCATTGAAAGCAACCTATCTCCCAGGAGCAAAGGCGAGGCACAAGTATTTACAGCACGTGGGAAATGTGCAGCTCTTGTGGACACTGCTCTGTGTTGAGAAGTCCAAGCTGGAAAGCATATGTGCAGGGAAAAGCGATGGATCAAGTCAGGCATGGTCACTCTTTTTCCTGCCCACTGGAATGACAACAGGGCATTAGCAGAAGGGGTAAAGCTCTGTGTCCCTTTTGCTCTGCTGAGACCTCACCTGCAGTAATGTGTCAAGTTCTGGAGTCCTCAGCACAGACAGCGACCTGTTGAAGCAGGTCCAGATGAGACCACAGCAATGATACAATACAATAAACCAGGTTGGAAGAGACCTTCAAGATCCTCGCGTCCAACCTATCAACCAACAATCCAGGGAGGCTGGATGGGAGGGCTGGAAGCGCTCTGCTATGAGGCCAGGCTGGGAGAGGTGGGGGTGTTCAGCCTGAAGAAGAGGAGGCTCCAGGGAGACCTTCTGGTGGCCTCTCTGTACTTAAATAGGATGACCAGAAAGATGAGGTGGGGAGATTTTAGCAGGGTCTGTTGTGACAGCACAAGGGGGGATAATTTAAAACAAAAGGAGGGATTCAGACTCTCTAGAAGGAAGACAGTTTTTACACTGAAGGTGGTGAGACCCTGGCCTAGGTTGCCCAGAGGTAGTTGATGCCTTATTCCTGGAATCATTCCAGGTCAGGTTGTTTGGGGCTCTGAGCAGCTTGGTCTAGTTGCAGATGTCCCTGCTGACTGCAGAGAGGGGTGGACCAGATGACTTTTAAAGGTCCCTTCTGACCCAAACTGTTCTGTGATGCTATGGTAACAAGCATCACTGGTGCTGAAGCCAGCTCCCTGCACCCCTCAGTGATTCATTTGCTCACCCAGCAGTATGAGGTCTGATTGCCAAATGTTTCACAGGTATCCAGAGGGCTTCAAACTTGAGGTCTTTTTGAAAGCATGCCCTCTTCTGGCTTCACAGGCACCACTCAATGCTCCTTAGCAGAATGATGGATTTATTCTCTACAGCATCAGATCTGAAACTGAGTGTGGTGGAGTAGGAAGGTTCCCCCACACACACAAAAGAATTCCACAGCTAACTCAGCCGGAGAAGCAGATGAAAGCTGTATTTTACAAGCAGATATGGAATGTAATGAATATGTACAAAAATATACAATATTTACAATATATACAGAAATATACAGCAAAGTATGTAATACAGGAAACCTTTCCCCAACCCCCCTTCGGCCAGGGGGGTTCGGCCTGTCCCTCCCTTCTCCCTCCCTACCTCCCCTTTTTCCCAAAAGGGTTAGAGAGAGAGAGAAAGGAAGGTAATTAAAAGGGGAAAACTTTGTTAAAGCTCAAAGCGAATGCAAAAGTTAGTTTTCTTATCTGGTTAGAAGGAATCGTAGAGAGAAACGAGCCAGCTCACAGCACAGGGGGAAGAAGAAGACGACTGCCTGACTGACTCCCCCGACTGAAAGACTAAACAAAAAAACTACAACTGGGTCCCACCAATGAAATTGAATTAGCATATCATTGTTTTCATTCTAATATCAAAATATTCGCCCAGAGTGTTCAGAAAGTGTCCCTTTCTTAAAGGCACAGCCTAAACCGGTCACACTGAGCTTCCCTCTGTGGCTTTGGCATTTCAGATGATGTAAAGGCCCTTTGCCAGTCAGAGTTTCATACAGCACCATACATGATCAGAATGCTGTGAGCTGTGACTGGCCTTTACAGTTTATCTGCCTTCCTCTTATGTAAGCAGAAGAATAACCAACCCAAACCACGAATATTTATCCTGCTTATGAAGATAGACCAGAACAGAATCATTAAGATTGGAAAAGCCCTCTAAGATCAAGTCCAGCTGTCAACCCAACCCCACCATGCCTGCTAAACTGTGTCCCACAGTGCACATCTACACATTTTTTGTGCCCCTCCAGGGATACTGACTTCACCACCTCCCTGGGCAGCCAGTTCCAATGCCTGACCACTCTTGTAGCAAAGAAATTGTTTCTAATAACCAATCTAAACCTCTCCTGGTGCGACTTGAAGCCTTTTGCTCTTTTCCTTTAGGCTGCCATATAGAAGAGAGGCAACTGCTCCTATACATCTGAACAGCCTTGGGAATGAATCTGCAGCTGCAGTGGGAAGGGCACTGCAGGGAGACCCCCAAAGAACCCAGGGATTGCAGAAGCCATGGGGTACTCTGAACAGAGGAGGTACTTGGTCTCTTGAGGGTGCTTGTGTCATTCACATCCAGGACTGACAGAGCAAAAGAAGCACTAGCACTTGAGAGGTCAGTGACTGCAGAGCAAGGGAGGCTTGCAGGGGAAATCTGACTTGGCTAAACACTCTTGATGAGTTTTCATGTCAAGATAAAGGTACATCCTCTGGTAAATCACCCTTTTAATGTAACATTCATGTAACAAAGGCCTGAGGCTTGGCCGGCTCAGGAAATGAGCGTTTCCAAGCTGAGTGCAGGGCTCTGGTGAGGCTGCTTGCTGCCCTGCTGGGATGGACACACTTCTCTCCCCACCCCCACAAACCCAGGGAAACGCTCCCTTTGCAACTCCACACGTTCAAAGTTGTGGTGATGACTTGGAAATCAGCGAGATCTAAAGGCATTTGATCAATGAGCTGACTTTCATTTCACAGATCTAAAGACGACTTCAGAAGCCTGAACTTTGGAGAGGGGAGTCGTCCTTTGTGCAACCAGATTTGTCAGCAAGGGAGAGCTCTTTGATCTGGATCACTTTGCAAAGGCTTTTCCTGACCCTTTCTCCCGCACGCTGGCATCTCTTGGGAGACAGATCCAGCAGAGCCTTTGAATTCAGTCCATATCCTTGGCCCTTTCTTGTGAGTTCATCTCCATTTGAATGATTAATCTGAGAGTAAAATTCAGCTTTCCTTACAGACTTCCTGTGAGAAGATTAATTCAGTTTTGTGTTTGGTATCTGGCTGCTGATTCATGAAAGTTTATGATTAGGGTTGTCCAGTGTGGAAACTGCATCATGTTTGACAGATTCCACCTGCCTGAGCTGGGGCAGCCCTGCATGGGACTCCTTGATAAAGGAGGAGAGAGATTCTGGGTGACCTTTCCTTTGTAAACAGGAGACATTCCCCCCCCCCCCCCCCCCCCCCCCGCCTGAGTTTTGTAGCATAAAATACATTATGAAAAGGCACCTGAAACTGGGGCCAAATACACAGAGCAGGGACCCCTTCTTTAGTCGTGTGAAGCAGCCAGGGCACTACTAGATTCCTGCTTGCTCCGCACTTGGTGAACAGAGCCATGCAGAGATTTATTTATCAGCGACTAGAACGGACTTAACCAAGAACACTTCTGTTGATCTTTGCAGTAAGGTGTAAACGCTGCTGAGCAAATGCTCCCAGAGCTCCCACTGGTCTGGCAAAATGCATCGAGGATCTTCTGACAGGTGGCAAAAGTTGGGCAAAGAACCGGAGGGGAAAAGCTGTTTGTAACTTGAGGTCCTAAAGACAGCCAACAGTGCCCTCCTCTGGGGTTCCTGCTGAATTTCTGCCAGGAAAAGGCATTTAAGCACCTGGAGGTTGTAAACTCTCTGTGTTTTGCCATTACTTTGCCATTCTTTGTATGCTTAATGTGTGCAACTCTAAGCAGCAGCAGGGAAACAAAACCATTCTAAAATAGGTTGGTGTTTTTCCCCCACGTTGATGCTTTCAATATCAGGCAGTGGATAGAGGCTGCCTGCATCCCTAGACCATGGGCCAGATTGGTTTCATTGATTTGTAGCGTATTAAGACAAAATCCTGCTGAAAATAAGCACTGCAGTGAGATGCTGGTTTGGATACTGAAATACTCAGGAGTTGGGTCCAGGTTCAATATTATAAACCAAGAATTCTCTGGACTTTGTTAAAAGCCTGACAATGCCACTCTGCCCCCAGCCACATCGCTGCCCCAAGGCCTCTGTGTGCAGTGACTTCAGCTCTTCCTTCCCAATACTGCAGCTCCCTCAGAGGAGCTCCTGCTACACCAACACCTAGGAAAGTATCTGAGGAGCCCTGAAGCACTTCTCGAATTTACATCCCTTGAAATGTTTAAATGCCCTGGTCTGGATCTTTGCCACTTGAATCTCTCCTTCCCTTTTCCTTTTGACAGTGGGAAGTCCTGAAAGAGTTTCTTGAGGCATTTCTGAGCAACTCTGCAAATTTCAGTTGAGCTTCACCTTCAGGATTCAACTCCAGCAATGTTAACACCACTGTAAGTACTCAAGCTTATAAATCAGACCACATCTCTTAAAGCTCTCAAAGATTAATTAATCACAACAGCAATAGGTAGCCTTTCCATAAATTGTCAAGCAACTGTATTGATCCTGTGTGTGTAGCTCAAAATAATTGAGAGACCAGCAAAGTAGCTCACGGGTGGTCACAGAACAGCTGCTAACAGCAAATAATGGTCAGAAACAACCAGGTAATGCACAGCTATGGAAGATAGCTCACAAATTCTGACACCTTTCTCAAGTACAAACCTCTTGTAGCAACAGAGACAGAGTTTTGTCCATGACTTGGCATCTCAGTGCTGAATGATATCTAAAGGACTGGGGGCAAGAGAACATGGCCAGACTCTTTCCAGTGCTGTCCAGTAACAGGACAAGGGAAAACGAGCACAAAATGAAAGCCAGGAGGTTCCATCTGAACATGAGGAAAAACTTCCTTACTGTGTGGATGCCAGAGCCCTGGAGCAGGCTGCCCAGAGAGGTTGTGGAGTCTCCTCTGGAGAGATTTCAACCCCACCTGGCCATTGTGATCCTGGGCAAGCTGCTGTGGTGACCCTGCTTTAGCAGGTAGGTTGGACTGGATGATCTCCAGGGGTTCCTTCCAACTCCCACCGTGCTGGGATGCTGTGGCTACAGACAACAGTGCAAGAATCACGGAAAGGCAGAAAGCTAATAAGAGGGAAGTGAGGAAACATCTGAGCAGTTAGGATGGCTTGAAGTAAAAGCATTAGGGGGTTGTTTGGGTTTCTTTTGTTTGGGTTTGGGAGATCAAGATGTCATAGAAATGCAGAATTTCTGCCTTGCATGAGGAGAAAAAAAAATCAACATGGAAGAACTACAGCATCGAGGATTGCTGAATGGTCTGTAGTAAATCATGTCAGTGCTGGATGCTCAGCTGTGCTAAGAGACTAGGAAGCATTGTGAAGACAGCCACAGCATTTCATCTATGAAGAATCAGCATAGAGGTATTTCTATTTTAAGGGCTCTGGTGCTGGATACAACAGCTGTGGTAGAGTTGGCTGTACCAGCTCCAGCACTTGCAGACATGAAGTCACTGTCTGCAGGCTGGGGAGTGCCAGAGAAAGCACAATAAACACCTCCAGGACTGGTGCTGCCCTCCACTGAAGCAGTTATCTGTTTGCTTATGTTCTGGCTTGTCTTTTCTTCAGCACTGCACAGCTCTCCCTGAACGTTCTGCTCCAGACAGGAGAGTTAATTGCCTCTATTTTCTTTCTCCAAGGCTGGGTGTGCAGGCTGCTTAGGCTCCCAGGGAGGCTGACAAGCAAGGAGCTGAAGATTCACGTACTGGCAGCAGCAGTGATCTGTGTTGGTAACCTGATCAGATTCTGCTTTCCTGAAGTTTTGTGGGAAACCACAAATGACTCTTCCCACAGAACAGTTGTTCATTGTCCAAATAAAGCACACCTTTGCCAAAAACCTATGAGCTGCTTCCACCCTCACCAGAAATCAAGTGCTGTGGCTAGACCAAATCACAGGTGAGAAAGATTTATTGCAGCTGGCTTCAGAATGACACATCCAATCCCTCTTCTCCAAAGGAGGGATCAGGCAGTCCCAGGGTGTGCCTTCAACTCCCCTAGCTCCCAGCCTTGCTCTCAAAAAAACCCACTCACAATCTAAGGCAGCTTAAGGCACAAAACTAAGTTCACTAAGGAGGAAGTTTTCTTACCCTGGGTGTTTCTGAATCTTTCAGTTTGTTGTAAATCCCTTTCAGCTTCATGTTCTCATTAAAAATCTAACTGCAAATGCATCTAAGGTGCTCCTAGCACTCATTAGACAGAAGGAAAAACTGAGGATCGTTTAGGCCTGACCTAAAGTGTTTTCTCCACTGTCACTAGCACTTTAACATGACACAGCACATTTTTCCACCCTTTTTTTCAATACAGATGTTACCCCCTAGATGAATTACCCCACACCTGACACTGTGTCCCCCCTATAATCTCCCCCCTTACAACTACAATTTAGGACTCAAGGCCATGTTTCAATATTTTACATCTATGTTTTCAACTGTTTTGTTTTGAACTCTCCTGAAGAACTAAAACGCCCAATCTTCCCAAGTCAGCAGCTTGTGGTGGCCAATATATTCAGCATCCTCATCATCACTGGGGAGCTGCTTCTGGGATGAAATGCTGGTGACAGACTTGACAGGTATCGTTACATCAGGTAATGTGAAAGGCTGAACTGTGTTGATGCCTCTGCACTAAGCAGCTTTGACATTTCAAGTAGAAGTGTATGCGTGTGGGGATGTTATTTTTAGCTCCAGGTATGACACAGAGACTTGAAATGCTGATGTTGGAGGGGACAGCACACAGTGAGCGAAGAGCCAGCCACGGGTGTTCTTGTAGTGACAGCTACGGCACTATGTGTCACTTGCAAATGGGAGCCTGGCTAAAAATACTCAGCACTGGGATAGAAATTACAGAGATAATGGAAGTATTGGGGGGAAAAGAAATATGGTAAGACACTGTAGTGCTTCTACAGCAGCACAGAATCACCTTCACCAGACAATAAAGAATCACCCCCTTTAACAGACTGAGGGCTGAGGTGGCTTTAAATGTTCTGTCTACCAGTGTGGTAGGGCTGCAGGGTGGCATTACAGCTCCAGGACCCTTCTTAGGAGCCAGCTGCTTCTAACTTGACTCCATTCTACAGGTTCCTCTGTGACTTGGGCCAACGAGTGTAACAGGGACAGAGCTTGACCCAACCCCGTCGAGACTCACAGAAGATTGGTTGCTGTCCCACACTGATCCCATGAGCAAGCAGAGCTGCTGAGGCAGGAATATCTCATACCTTGGTTGGTTGGTTAGATTTTGGTTCTGTTTGGGGTTTGTTTGTTCGTTTCCCTAAAGAAAAGCTCCACTTGTTGAAGAAACTCAGAATTGCTAAGTTCTGCTAAATTTTCTCACCTGCTAAGGACGTATTCTTTGCCAGGATAGTGTCAACTGTCCCACGGGATTTAGCAAGCCAGAGCCGCCTGCAGGCGCGTCTCGCCGAGTTCAGGCTCAGTGATGGGCAGAGCAGTAGAGGGCGCTCGCATCCCACACAAAGTCCAGCAGCAGCAGCTCTCTCCCGGTGTGCTTTTCCTGTCAGCAGGTAGAAGGGAAGACATTGCAAATGGAATAGTAGGAGAAAAAAAAGCCCAGCTCCCATTTATCTGGCATAAAAGCCTTTTGACTTACACACACCTAGCCTCAGTGAGTGGCTGAGGTGCTGGGGATGCACATTGTGCCAGAGTGATGGGAGGTTCGTGAGTCCTAACAAACTAATGGGGCGATTCAGTGGTGCTGCCCACTGATCCTTCCCTCTGTTTTGAGCAGAACAATTTCTCCAATTCTTCATAACAAGCAGACAAGGAAGGAGCACATCCTGGGCAGCCACACAAGTGGCTGAGTGATCCTCCCCAGGGCTCACCTTCAGCTCTCCCAAGCCCTTGCTCCAGGGGCAAGTGGCAATGCCAGCCCTCAGTTGTGAAACACGGCATGTTTCTGAGCAGAAGAGCGTGGTGGCATTCCTGCTGCCTTCCAGATATCCAATTCACCCAGGGAGCTTTTACAGCCTGAAGTGCAGCCATTGTCTCAGGTTAAGATGCTGCACAGTTAATTGCACCTTTTGCATTCTCTTTCTACAGGCAAGAACTTCCTACACCCTCCTCCTTTTTTGCCAGTGAGTCCAAGAATAATTTCCTCAAGGAGCAGACAATGCAGAGGTGGTGGTCACATTGCAGTTTGATTATGCTACATTAAGGGGCAAAATACAGAGGTGTGTTAATTATACAAATCTGAAAATACACTGAGGCAAATAGGTCACAGTGATGTCAGTTATCTGATTAGAAATCAAGTGAACTGATGAATTCCCATTAATCTAAAGGAACATTTAAAATGTGCTTCAATCAACACCTTTTCAGCAGTTTACAGAGGAACCACTGAAACTAGACAAGGCTGTCACCTGGAAGAGAGGGCAGAGACAACGACCTTTGCCTAATCATTTAAATTACTTTGAGGTATGTGAAAGTAAATGGAAAGAAATTCCATTATAATCAAAAGTGTTCTGCTTCCCTCTATTCATTCCATATTCAACTTCAGCACCAAAACATGATTAGTATTCTCCTGCTGAATTAGAGGATTTTTAATAATGCATTAAATTATTCCTTGGGGTTCACTGAAAACTCAGGAGCATGTGCAATGGTTTTCTTCAATGCTCATTTAGCCAGCAGTGTCTGAGCAACTCCCTCCACATCTTTACACGTGAAAATCTTGCACTTCATGGTCAATGGTCATGCTGTGATCTTAATTGCAGTGGTCAGTGCATAGCAGTCTGGAGCCTCTTCACTAAATTAAATCAAGGTGGTTCTTACAAGTGATGGATATGTAGGTGGGAAACTAATTCCATGTTGCAAATAATACACCCATCTAAAATGCTCTCTCTTTATAGACAGGAACTGGGACCAATGTCACAGGCAGTAGTCCACATGCACCAGGCTCCCCTGGGTTGCACCTCTCACCTCAAATTCACACACAGAAACTTCTTTAAGTTGTTGAATAACAATAACAACAAAACTCTTTGAAGGCCTTGACAACACTGCCATTAAGAAAGCTCCTGTATATACCCATAAAGCATGATCATAGAATCATAGAATTGCTAGGTTTGGAAGGGACCTCAAGGCTCAGCCAGTTCCAACCGCCCTGCCATGGCCAGGGACACCTCACACTACAGCAGATTGCTCACAGCCACATCCAGCCTGGCCTTAAAAACTTCCAGGGATGAGGCTTCCACCACCTCCCTGGGCAACCTGTGCCAGTCTCTCACCTCCCTCATGCGGAAGAACTTCCTAACATCCAATCTGAATCTACCCACTTCTATTTTTGTTCCATGTTCTAGGCTTATCACTCCATTCCTAGGCTTATCACTCCCTGACACCCTAAAAAGCCACTCCCCAGCTTTCTTGTAGTCCCTCTTAGGATACTGGAAGGTCACAATGATGCTCAAGACTAAAGTTTAAACTAGTCATGACCCCTGGATAAGTGGGCTCCTGGCAAAGCATCCCTGCATCATTTCTGCCATATCTCAGCATTTTTGACACACTGCTGGCAAGTGAATCTTTCACTCTCTGGCCCTGATTGGCATTCCTGGCTCAAGCCTGGAAGCGGCAGGGAGAAAACAGTGTGAGATACTTTAGCTAATTGTCCCCTCTTGCCGGTGGATATGGAAGTGGTGGTCCCACAAGTGTTATTAAAGGAGGTTGAGCCAAGCTGGCATGTGTCTGTTTGGGGCTTTTCCCCTCCCTTCTCCTGCTTTCAGGAGGAGACCTGACTATTGCATTTTGTTGGGGGTTTTTGGGCCTCTTCTAAGTGAGACATGCACACAACGCCCTCTGCCATTTTCTGCACAGGACCTTCTATCCAGGAAATAAAACTTGTACAGTTTGGGGACCAGAGGAGATAAATAATACTCAGACTCTGGAATTCTGCTGTATGAAGTGATTTATGACCTTTTGATTCAGCTCAGAGACAGCACTGCTACAGCAGCACAGTGCAGGAAGCCCGGGCTAGAAGACTTGTAGCTTCAACTACAACAGCCTGGGGACATTCTGCAGAACAGATGAACCCTGGAGCTCCCTTTGGTGCAAGTTCCCAAGACAGAGATCAGCTGTAAAGGTCTGTCAGTGCCAGTGCTCTCCAAAGCTTTCTGGGGCAGAGCTGCTTGAGAGGTGAGGAGCTGTGTGATAAAGGAACATCTTGTTTACTGGAGGAGCAATAGTGCCTTGAGAGATGCAGTGCTGGTGCCTTGCAAGTCTCCACATACTGCTCTTGTGTCTATATGTGGACCCCAGGGGGTTAACACAGAATCATTAAGATTGGAAAAGCCCTCCAAGCTCATTGAGCCCAGCCATCAAACGTGTGTGCCAGCTGAGCAGCACCTACAGCTCTGCTTTATTTCTGCAACATTTTAGCTGTGAGTGCTGCCCAGAAACGTTGCCACCTTTGCAGATGCACTGGAGCTGGCAACAAGGAAGAGTTAGAGCTGCACCTTTCCCTGGGTTTCTCAAAAGGCAGACAGCAAAGCCTGTACACAGTTGCAGAATCTTTCAGGTTTCATCCCAGCTTTCAGCTACCCTTTAATTTATTTTCCTTCTTTTACCCTCATGGGATCTCTCAGATTTACTGGATTGTCGTGGATATTTGCTTTTGCTTAGTTGTAATTATTGCCTTTCCTCTCTGTTTTTAGTGCAGGTGGCTCTCTCCTGGGTGTCAGCCACACTGAAAGGGAATAAGGAAATTGTTTATAAGCCATAGCAGGAGGAAGGTGAATTTGAGGCTTAACATACAGTGTAATATTAGCTGTGCCACCTGGCACTGAAGACCTGGGAAAGATGAGGACTTCTTCCACAAGGACACTCTCCAGGAAGGTGGAAACATGGAAATTTGCATGAACAAGGTTAAGGCTTTAAATGGATAATCTTCAACCAGCCTTTGCCTGGGTCTCAGACAAGCTTCTGGACAGATGTTACCACAGTTGTTGTGGCAGAACTTTACAGTAAGAATATTCAAGTCAGAAACCTTTTGATTTTTACATTTGTTGTTTATTCCTTGATAAGCTTTTGCTGTTCTCCAGGATTCATGAGGCTCACTCCAGCTTTGAATACCAAAAGCTTTTCAGAAACCTGTGACATTTCAGTCCTCTTGATGAGTTTTGAGGAGCAGGCTGGCTGCATGTTATGAGAGGAAGGTTAAAGCTGCCCAGGTTTGGAGGAACAGGGCATTTATAGGAGAGAAGGACCAAGAAAACCATGAAAAATTGGATCACTTTTTGTTACCCTCCTCCAGAAGAATGAGACCTGGAGACTAGAATCTTTAAGCCTATCCTGATTTCCCTGCCTCTCACTTACTGAATAGAGAAGGTTTTCTTCTGTTAAGAAGTGTGAAGGTCTCTGTTCTTTGAAAGCTGGTCCATAACCACAGGCAATAATGTTGGTGAGGGGTTTAGAGAGGCTGAGGGACCTGTTTAGCATGAAGAGGAGGCTGAGAGGAGGCTGAAAGTAAGCTGTAGTGAGGCCACTGGTGGCCTCTTCTCCCATGTGACTAACAAGAGGACAAGAGGTAATGGCCTCAGGCTGCACCAGGGGATGCTTAGGTTGGCTATCAAGAAGAATTTCTTCACTCAGGGAGTGGTGAGCCGTTGGAACAGGCTGCCCAGGCAAGTGGTAGAGTCACCATCCCTGGAGGCATTCAAAAAGTGAGTAGAGGTGGCACATGGTTCAGTAGTCATGGAAATGCTGGGTAGAAGGTTGGACTTGATGACCTTAGGGGTCTTTCCCAACCTTAATGATTCTATGATTCTATTCTGTGGTTCCCTGATTTCTGTCACTGTGATGTGCAGAGCATTATTTGTTGTTGCTGGCATTAATTAGCCAGGACAATATATTTTGTTTGAAAATCCAGCTGAACAACAAAACCCAAGGCCAAACACCTGTCTCATCACAAAATGAAACCATGCCCACAGTTCACTCATTTTTATACCTCAAGGCTTTTATGTTTTGCTTTCTCCTCCCTCAGATGAATCATGTGTGACACAGATGTTGCCATCCCAGAGAGAACAAGTTTCTGCAAGTTTAGTGAAAATGGACAGCCAGGAAGAGAAGAGACTTGTTCACACCTCCACCAGGGAAAGAGCCCAGCAGAAATGGTGCTTCCTGGGGACCAGAAAGCCCGGCTGAGAGACTTTCAAACACCCAAATGCTGAGACAAACAGCAATCACTGCTGGAGTTCATATCAGGGAACTCACTCCTCTGGCAAAGGTGGCTTTCTCTTTTTGCTGGATAAGGTCTCTGATGTTTAAAGATCCATGAAGCCAGGCTGAAGCTTTTGTTGAATTGTGCTAAGAAAAGGTTTGCACTGCCTGGGTCAGCTGAGCAGCGCACTGGAGCCATCCCTGCTCAGCAGGCAATTGCAACACTTGATGGAAAGGTCCTTAACTCTGGCTTTCCTTACACCCCTATTGCCCTGGGCTGTCTTGTTGGCTCAGCTATAGCATCCATTGTTGTTAGTGTCCACTTTTGAACTTCAGAAAAGAAATTACAGGTTTTCAAAATGGAGAGATCAGTCCAGGGCTCCCCTCTGCCCCACACTGCTGCCTGGGAAGGCCACTTGGAGCTGGCCGCCCGCAAAACCAGGAGCCCAATCTGAACATACCTGCACGGACAGAGTCGAGGCACTTCGGTGCTGGCAGCCATGGGAAACTATTCCATATGCCTCAGCTCTAAACCCTATAGGCAGTGTAAGAGAGACTAGTTCCGGTGGAGCTCAGCCTCCAAGTGATTTGCAGAGGGATAGGATAGCCTGTGAGTCCTGTTCTCATCTCTGGAGCCTTTGGGAAGGGTGCTGGGGAAGTAGGATTTCTGCACTTCACTGCCTGAAGTGACTTAAAAGGGCAGCCCTTCCTTCAGTGGAAGGAAGGAACAGCACATTTATGTGCCTGTGGACATGGAGTTATTCCTCAAACTGATATCTAACAGACAAGACTGTCCAGCATGAGGTGTCAGACACAGAGGATCAGAGGGCAAAAAGTGAAGAATTTGATACACTTGCCCTAGGGAGCAAGTCCGTGTGATTTATTTCTCCCTTATATCCCCCTTAGTGCAGGCAGAGCTTGCAAACCAGTCTTGGTTTTTATTAGCTTTAACAGCATTAAAAGCACTCAAAATTCCCAGCAGATTTCAGATTTCAAGGGCTGTTTGAATTCCTGGGACACAAAAGCACATCACCCATCACGAGAGGCAGGGCACATGTCAAATAGCTCAGTTTTCCTCAGTAACAGAAAGTCATCATGATATCCAGCCCACTGCTCCTGCAGCAGGCTCTGAGGTGTCTGAAGACACACTTACTGCTCTTTGTTCATTAGACACCCTTGTGCTCTAAGAGCATCTGCTTTCCCTGACAGGGTATTATGTACTCATTACCCAAAACACAGCCACGGTTGTACAAGGCTCACAAGAGGGTAAGTGAGCAGAGAACGAGGAAGGGAAGATGAGAAGCCTTGCTGATGCGTGTAAAACATCCTTGCTCTTTCATCAAGTTTCTAGGCTGGAGAACTGTCGGAGTATTGAAAGGAAAGCAGGAGACAGGCAAAGAATGAGATGAAAAAGGAAGTTAATAGAAAGCTATTTGTATTGGACTGCCACAGAAAGAATCACTGTTTGCCTTAGCAGAGGCACCGGTAACACACACACACAAAAAGAACAAGCAAATGTGACCTTACATTTCACCCCTACCGCAGGCTGTGGATGACTGTCTCCAGCAGGACGTAGCCACTGGTTTTCCTTTAAAGTCAAGTTCCTCGTAAAATCACAGAAAATGGTTAGAAGTGACCTCAGAAATATCTTCTCTAATCCTCCACTGCAAGTCAGGATCAGCTTTCCTGTACCACTCTGGAGACAGGCTCAGGAAAACCTCAGTGATGGAGAGGTGGCTGCAGCCCCCTAGGTAGGGGATGTCAGTGCTTAGCTCTGCTCAGCCATAAAATACTTTCCACAACCAGAACTACACCTGCCATAGCTCAGACTTCTTATTTCCATACCTGGGGATTTCATGCCCCAGCAGAACCTCCTAAGAGCTGGAATTAAGTTGTTGCTATAACTGCTTTGAACCAAACATCTGCTGAAGCACAATGCCAAGTCTGGGTTCAGATGAATTCCTACAGCTCCACTCTTCACTCTCTTCTCACTGCCCCTCCTTGTTCAAGTGCCTGTGACAGCAGTGACACAGCTCACACCGTGGAGCATGACATTTTGATGGAAGGGAAAGCCTACTGGTCAAGGAGTACAAATCAAATTAATTTCAGTCATGGGTTTTAATTGACTTCCTGCAGAGTGGGGTTGTGGGTTTTTTGCATCCCAGCAAGCTAGTGCCCAAGTCAATGATGACTGACACCTTGACCTTTCTACTCCTGGATCACATCTGCAAATCACCCTGGCTATTGCTGTCCAATGCATGTGCTGGCTAAGGACACTGTCATTTTCTGCACCTATAATTTGTTAAACCAAAGCTTGACTTTAAGAGCCCCTGTGCTAGAGGCTGCATCACTTCCTGCTGCCTTCCCACCCATCACTGTGTCTCAGCTCCATGCTGGACACTGTGCCTCACTGCATCAGTGATTGGTGATTCATCACAGCACTCTTGACCAAGCCCTTATGGGTACTTGAGGATGTCACCCTCCATAATTATCACCGCTCAGGGCTACATCCATCTGGTTTAAGAGCTACTGCAACTGGTAAGCTCTGCACATTTCTATTAGAAGACAGACCTTTAGGCACCAGGTTTGGGGATGCTGAACACAGCCTTTGGAGAGAGCCCATGCCAAGGAGGGAATCCCGGTGCTCTTGTAGCGTCTTTGTCCTTTCAGACTGGCTTCCTTTGCTCTCATCATGACAAGGGTCACCCAGCCAGACCCCAAATGAAATTCTGCACTCACATGCTCTCCACCCCAGTCCTGACTGGACTCCAACGTGGGCTCAGGCCAAGGGGGAATCTTGGTGATACAAGTGATGATTTCAGAATACAGGGAGGGTTTTGAGGGAGCTGTGGTTTTGAGATCAGTGAAGCTACCCAATACACTGCAGGTGATTTTCCTGCACGTGACATGTACAGCTCTCAGTCAGTGAAAGAAAGCCCAATTTTGTTCTTTTTTGAAGTGTTCAACACATCTTGTCCCGGTTGAGCCCTTCTGGGTAAAGCAGCACAGTAGGGATCTTTCAATACGAATTGTCCTGACTAGCTTCAGTCTTCTGACATCTCTAGGTCTCACAGAAAATATAAATGATATTCAAGGTCTGTACACTTTGTTCTCTGGTACAGCCAAAGACACATTTGCTGGCATGGAAACCTCTCCTCTCTTCTTCTGCATTCTTTACCAGGCAGCACACCACTACTGTGATGATCAATTCACAAAATGTTTCAGCACTTAACATTGATTTCTGTTCAAGTTTCCTTAAAACCCAAGGAAGCACATTGCCAGGTGGTAATGGACACAGTTCAGATTGCCAGCCCAGCTGGTTTACAAGGCTTCAGAGGGGCTTAAATGGGACAGCAGCAAAGGAAATTATCCTCTGCACCAAACCAGGATGATTTGCATAGAAAAGATTGATCAGGGCTTCACTATAGGGATTGAATGTAACTGTAAAGTGTGACTTACTGGGTTTTGTAGCAGAACTTCCTACTGAATTGTAAAAAATCCACAACAGGCCTTTTTGTCCCCTTCCCCCACCAGGTCATGAAAAAGCAGCCAGAAAGCATCAGAGTACATTTCTGTTGTAGGGTAAGATCCTAGCCCTCATCACAATGCCTAATATTACACATCTGGATTGCAAATTCAAGTTCATCATGCATTTTTTTCTGCCTTTCTGTATGATACAAAGCCCCCACTGCACTTGAGAAGGTCTCCAATTGTGATTAAAAACATGACAAGCATCCTCACCAGGATTTTTTTCCCTCCTTTTTAATCTTGCACAGAATACCTGCAAATTGCAGCCCTTCCTGGGCTGCTGCTTTTAGCACGCAGTCACCTCGCTGACCCTTCCAGCTACATCTCCAAAGATGTCAGAACATCAGAGGGTTTTATGCTCCTTTTTGGCAGGCACAATGTTCTACTTTAGGGAGACTTTTAAATAACTTCATTGCTTCGCTCATTTCCAGAGCCTGATGCTTAAAAGCACAAATCACAAAGCTCAGCTGCATTTAGCTACAACATTTTCCAAGGCTCTTGAACTTTTCAAGCAATCCAGGCCTGATTTACAGTTCCCTATAAAAGTCAAGCAGCGTTTCAAGGTGTCGTGTGCGTGTGTCACGGATGAAATGATGCCATTTTGGCTGCAGTTTGCCTCCTTTTTGCCACCTTTGAACCCTGATTATAAAAATATCCATTTGCATTAACCAGCCCTACGTGAGGAGAATCAAACTCACCCACGCCACCCTGCAGCTTTCATTGCCACATACCCTTTAATGCTCCTTAACTCGTGGCACATGTCTCACGATGCCTTTCTTCCCTGACCTCTCCATGTAAGGCAGACACAGGACACCCACACACTGTCACAGTGAAAGCCCAGAGCTCTTCTTACCCTTTCCCCAGGGGCCAGATTTCCTCAGCGCTTATGCAAACCAGGTTGACACCGCTGACTCCACTGGAACTTCTTTCAGGTTGCACTGATCCTGTTTCTGCTTCCGCTCTTCACAGCTTCTATTTGCAGATTTACAACTAACCTTTAAAGGGCCAAAAAAATTAACATTCTGTCAAACTGCTGCTGACAATTACACACTTCAAAACACTGAAATTAATAATTCATGGGTGTCTCCTCGTTTGTTTCCTCCCCCAAATGCTTGCTAGACCTTACATCCTCTTCACAACACACTCAGCAGCCTTCAAAACTGATTAGTGGAGGCTCCCTCTCTCTTTCCCTTCACTTGGGTCCCAGCAGGTGGCACAGCAGATGTCCACCTACCAATATATTAACCTATTGTAACACAATGCAAACCTGGATCAAGCTCATGGTCTTGCAAAGAATTGAAACAGCATGGGGGAAAAAAGAGTTCTTCCTGAACTATTTCTCCCTGAGAAGTTCTGCTGACATTGGAATGGTTTTGTGACTTGGTTTTTCCAATCAGAACAATTCTATTTTTACAGTGAAACATCTCTAACAAGCCCCAGTTGCGAGTTGTTCTGCATTATTAACTGTGTTCTGCGCATCTGAATTCCAACAACAAATAGCTCCAGGTACAGTATATTAAATTGAAAAGATAAATCATACTAATAAAGCTCTTAGTTTTAGTGTGGGGGTTTTTCCCTAGCTTTGGTACCTTGTGATAGAGCATTCTGTAGGAAAACTATGTCCTGAATGAAATAAAAAATGGTTAAGGTACAGAAATCTCAATCTACCTTATCACACCTTTCTTCTTCTTAAGAGAAGAAAATTGTGGCTGTGTGACATATACAAGAGGTTAAAGAGCAACATCCAAGCAAATCACTGCTTACAATAAGAAGCAAATAGTACAGGCTGCTGGTTGCTCTTTTTCTACATTCATTTGAGCATCCCCAATAACTTTAAGTAATAATTCATTACTTGTATTAGAAAATTGCTTTGTGAAATTTGATAACTGGATGCTGAGTAATTGAGTGTGTGTTAAGCATGTCATTATTTCACTTAGTTAATTCCTGTAAGTGGAAGTAACTGTGTGCATGTGTCCTTTCAGAGTGACACCTTCAGACTTCCCTTGCTAGAACAATAGATGTAAACAATTTATCCTTGGTTTTAAGCATTCTAAGTACCCAACTGAAAGCATCAGATCCTGGTGTAAGAATTGGGAATATTTCTTCCCATGCCCCTCCAGGAGGAAGAGTGGGGTGCAGGAGATGCTCTGGCTGCCTGCTATGCTCACCAAGTCTTAGCCCAAGCTCAGGTACTGCTGGAGTCCTCTAACAAGTTCAGATTGCTCAGGGCCATCTGATGTCCTAATTAAAGCACGTTTATATTGTGAGCCAGTATAATGTTACCAGCTGGTGTTCAACCAGGTAACCCAAGTTTTCACCAAAGCACAGACTGCAGAGAGACTCCTTGGTGACAAGACCATGATAAAAACAAAAGTACTGCTGTCCTCAGCACGTTGGTGCAGGGGCTAATCATACAACTGAGAATAACACCCATCAGATCAGGCTGTTCAGCCTTCAGAAGACTGAGAGGGGATCTGATAAATACCTGAGGGGTGGGTGTCAAGTGGAGGCAGCCAAGCTCTTTTCAGTGGTGTGCACTAATAAGACAAGAAACAATGGGTTGAAGCTCGAGCATGGAAGATTTCACCTCAACACAAGGAGAAACTTCTTTCCAGTGAGGGTGCCAGAGCCCTGGAGCAGGCTGCCCAGAGAGGTTGCGGAGTCTCCTTCTCTGGAGACTTTCCAAACCCACCTGGGTGCATTCCTGTGCAGACTCTCCTCGGTGATCTTGCTTTGGCAGGGGGATTGGCCTTGATCTCTGGAGATCCTTTCCAACCTCTAATGTACTGTGACATTGTGAAATTAGATCTGTTCAGTTCCAGGTGGTCCCAGTTGGAGCTGGGTGCTTTAAGAGGGACCACTCCAGGAGCTGGAGTGTCCAGCCCAGTGGTGGGCACAGGCAACTCTGTATTTCCTCCCATCAGTCCTATCAAGCTGGCTGAGAATCAGTTGCTTTCTCTTTCTTGCTCTGCACACGCCTGGATACAGCGAGCTCCCTCATCTGCTGTGGGGGGAAGATGGCTTCGGTCTTACCTGCGGCCTTCAAGGCTGCGCTCGTTTGTCCTGCGCAACCTTGGCCTGCTTGGGCCAAGGGACTAAGGGAAGGCAGTTTCAGGCCAGCCTGAAACCAGCCTAGCAATGGTGGGAGGGGGGAAAAAGACCCCTGGGGCATAGGTTAAACCCCAGGAGGGAGTACTGGGTTTTGGTCTGATTTGGTGGAGGGTTTTGTGTGAAGCCTTTGGCTTATTGAGCTTCTGTGCTAAGCCCAGAATCCGTATTTTATACCCAGAATATGTGTTTTATATGCTTTACTGTGCTCACCACTGTGCACTGTAACTGCATGGTAGCTTGTGAATAGCTTTTCCCTTTAAGCTTTCCAACACTCCAATCCTGTGTGTCAAGCCCAGGGGCATTAGAGCAATCTGTGCCACTCTAAGCCACCACACAGGTTCTAGCTACTGGGTCTTCTCATCCTTTTCTCTTGAGGGGTACTCTAGTGGAGAAAGAACTCTGGCAGTCACATCCTCTCTCATCTTGCATTACAAAATGGAGTGAGCCTTTGGAGACATAAACTCTGAGCTGACCTTTCAGCTCCATCCTGTAACCACTTCAGGTTTTGAACATCTTGCTTACAACATGAACAGTGGCATAGCGATACACAGCAGTCAAAACCCGCCTTTATTCATATAGTTTTCACACTGTAAGTCTTAATTTTCACTTATCCCTAAATGCTTTGTCCTAATCAGATGATTTTATGTTTTCCACAGTGCCTTAGAAATCAACATTTGTAAAATCCTGCAACTATTAAGAATTGTCTTAATTTCCCCCCTCTTGATTATAAACATATCTTTTTATGTTATTATCATTACCACAAATTTCCTCTCCTGTGGACACTTCATCTTTGCTTATCATAACCAGGAAGTCTGAAACATTCCAGCCGAAAACCTTCAGCTTTTACTTTTAGGACAATAATGCCATTAATTGTATTCTACTGGTAAATGGAGAAGGCTCCCAGTATATTGCATGGGGAGTTAAATCCCTCACGCTGTTTCCACACTGCAAATACAGACCCAAGACCGTTTATCCCTGGCTGTTACGCAGGGACTGCCTGCAGCCTGGCTGGAAACGCAGAACAACCATTAGCATCCAGTTGGTTTTGGAGTCTAAACTGAGAAGAGGCAGTAGCAGACCCTTCAGAAAATTTGCAGTAAAAACCAACATTGGGAAGCTTCTCAGAGAGACTGTCAGCAGTGTGTATGGGTTGAGTGAAGAGTCTGGCTGAGAGCACAGAGGTCCTGTGCTAGAGCAGTTTTACCCCTCGGTGCAAGTTTGGATACCTCCTGTACTCAGCTTACACTGGTTCTAAGTATTCTCCATAACCACTGTGTGCGAAGTTGACACCCTTTCAGTATCAGAAGCAGGGAGAGAAGAGAGGCAAACACAGCCAAGCACTTGCTGCAGTCGACCTGGTTCTGCACTGGGTTTTCCTAGCTGGGAGCAACCAGACCCCTCTTCATATCTTCAAATGCAGTGGGACAATATCTGTAGAAGGCCAGAGAGGCCTTAAAATTGTCCTCCAGAGTGTAATCAAAATTCTCTGGCTTTTATCCCCACCTATCTGATGGTCAAACCCCAAACTTCAAAACAACTATCCAAATCATGAAGATATTCTTGGCAAGTACATTATTAGGTGCACGTAATAGCTTGAGGGTAAATTTAAACGCAAGAGTGGAAAATATCGGAAATGGCATTTTAGTAAGATCTTCTCCATCTTTCCTTCTTCTCAAAGAATCCTTCCAAAGGAGCAGAAAATTGATTCTTATGACTAGCTGGAAGCAGCCCTGGCACTTTGCAGCAATTGTAGAAATAGCTGCTGGGTAAATATTCAACATATGCTTAAGAACAACAAGCAAGGCTGCCAAATGCATTAACAAATCCTGAGCACAACAGTACACTGTGTGGTGAGACTAATGACCTGGGACACAAGAATATCATCCTGAGGAAGTAAAGAAGCATCAAGGTATGAATGCAAATGACTTGCAGCATTTGCATAAACCCTGCTCAGGCTCCATGTCATCCTGCATCAAGGTCTCAGCAGCCTACAAGCACCTACAAATGCAGCTCCTCTGCTTGTTCCTCCTGCTTTTATCTTGGCAAGGTCTGGCCTCAGTGACCCTTCATTTAATGGCTGCTGAACCATTCTTGAAATAATTGCAAAACATGCAAACAGGCAGAAGAGAAACAAGCCTATCCAGGAGAAATGGATGTAACTTCAGTTTAAAACTTGATTCTGGTCTTTGTAAGGCAGTCTGATGTTTTTCTGGCTGAGAATATTAAAACCAGAAGCATATACAGTGAATTCAGCTGCAAATGTGTTTTTACTAAAGTTATTGTAGCATTTGTGCTCAGAGATGGCAACTCAGCAGCCATCTGTGAATGGCTGGAGGTAACTGCAGATCCAAACGCTTATGGCTCACACTAAGTCCAATAATAATATGCCAAAGCCCTTGCCATGAAATGTTTTATGGCAAGGCAGCTGGTTTTAGCAGCAAAACTCAACAAAATGGAATGCTATAGCCAAAAACAAAGCAAGAGACGGAACCTGGGTGCTGTCAGTCACAGCAGGTTGCTCTGTGAAATGTACCATACAAGATCCAAATGATGCACAGGAACCACATGGATAGCAAATTATTCCAGGCATGCAGTCATTTGGGGTTGCTTATAACACATGGATTCTTAATGGCTCTATAATGCCACTTGCAGTGGTCTCAGTTTGATGCTCCCAAGCAGTATTAACCATCATGAGGCAGATCGCACTGTAGACACAGCCTGTCCATGCCAGTTGCCCAGGCAGAATACTGCTGCCAGGAGAACCTCAACTCTTTGGAAAACAACAACCACCCCCCCGCCCCCTCCAAACCCCATCAAAATAAATCCACACACATGAAAACACAAAACCAGAACCAGCAGCAACAAAAACCCCAAACCAACCAAAAAACCCCAAACAAAGAAAAAACCCACAAAACGAACCAACCCACCGTGAAAACACCCCCAACACAAAAAAGCCCCCCAGAGCAAAACAAAACAGCCAACCCCACACAGACCAAGCAACAAGAGCGAAAAAACAACCAGCTAACCCCCCAAGATACACAACCAAAGCAAAACCAACAACTTTTTGGCTAACACAAATCACAAAGTCACAGACTCAGGAGAAGCAGTGGCGCCTATAACTAGATCGAGCATCTCTCTGTATCCTTGCTGGTAGGAGAGAAGCAGAAAGAATACAAATCCCTTCCCCCAAATGACTGAGAGGCTGGGACAAATGAAAAAGGTTTCTCGTGTGCTTTATCCCACAGCTATTTCTGTTCAGTCGTCACTCTGCATCTCTTAACTCCTTGGCCTTTCAGCTTCTGGTGGAGAAACCTGATCCTATAAATACTTACAGTCAACTTAATATTGTGGTATTTTTGCAGTGCCAGAAGGATCCCTTGAAGGGCTGGTCCTGAGAGCTGCCTTGTTCTAAAGAGCACCTTAGTGAAGACACCCAGTAGGGACAGGTGAAATTAGAGCATTAATTTCCCCCAGGCAACTCAGTTTCAGGAAAAAGCCCCTCTGGCAAGCAGCTCTGAATAGTGAGCTGGACAGGTGAAGCCACATCCAGTTCAGAGATAACTGGTATGACAAAGAAGGTTGTAGCAGGTGCTTTTACTGGTGAAGTGTCAAGTAGGAAACAGGTATCCCTTATGTGCCGAGTCCTGACTGTGCTAGCACAGATGCAACCCAGAGCAGCTTTGCTCCTCCAGCCTGGCATCCTTGTGCACTCCCAACTAGTCACACATCTCCCCCAGGCTCTACCACACATGAGAAGCCCAGAGAAGCCTGAGCAGCTCCAGAGAAGGGCAGTGAAGCTGCTGACCTAGAGAGCAGGTCTAGAGAGCAAACAGCTGAGGGAGCTGGGGTTATATAGCCTAGAGAAAGGGAGCTGAGGAGAGACCTGCTGGCTCTCTACAACTCCCTGAAAGGAGTTTGGAGCCAGGTGGGGGCTGGTGTCTTCTCCCAGGTAGCAAATGACAGAATGAGAGGAAATAGCCTCATGTTGCACCAGAGGAGATTTAGGTTGGACAGTGGAAGAAAATTCTCCACTGGCAGGCTTCTGGACCACTGGGGGTGGATTGATCCCCATCCCTGGAGGTGTTTCAAAGATGCAGAAGTGGTGCTGAGGGATATGGGTTTAGCACCAAAGTTGACAGAGGCAGATAATAGTTGGACTTGATGATCTTAAAGATCTTTCCCAGTTAAAACAATTCTATGATTGTATGATTTGTGGGGATTAAAAGGTCGGTTTAAAGGGTATGTAACAATTAAAATGCAGAGCAAGAGGACTGCCAGGTTTATGCAACTGCCCACCCTAGCTATCTGCAGCGGATAGGGCAGACAGAAAGGCAGCCATCGAAAGCAGTCAAGGTCCAACATTAATTACACAGAACCCATGCAGCAGGGACTACAAGGGGAAAACTGCCATTTATTTTCCAGCATATTCTCACACTGCTCCTGTCAGCCTGTTTCTTTGGATGGAGATCTGTGGTTTTCTTCCATCACTGCTAGTGAAAAATGCACGTAGGATAAAGCCCCTAACCCAAATATTTCCCTAAATACCAGGGAAATTCAAGCCTGGATTGAAGCTTGCTACCCCAGGCCCTTTATTACATGCAAATTATTCTTGTTAAAAGTAGTATGCTGAAGCCTGATCCCCAGACATACTACTGACTTGATCAAGCCTCCTGCAGAACAAAGCTATAAATATTACCATAAATATTCATGAAGTTCATGTAAATAACATCTCCCACGGTGCTGCTGCTGCTGCTGCACAGGTAGAGGGCGTGAGACCTTTATTTATTTATTTCTCTTCCTAGGGAGGTGGTCCGCTTCTCTATTGCAGGGAAAGAAGAGAGCCATGAACAAATTGGAGTACTCGGGAATGAAGGAGAGGCTGAGTCACCAGCAAGGCTAAAACCCTGGTGTGATGAGAACAGTGTAGTCCTGTACAGCACATGCAGCTTTATTTCCAGAAGCAAAAGCTTGCAACCCTGCCCATAGTCAAGGCCTGGTTTGGATGCTGCTTCCCATAACTAATTCAACACCAGAAACCCCCTTGAAGGCCATGAATGATTTATTTCACTGTGGTACCTGTGCAGTTCTGCAGATCAGAGTATCTTGACCCATGAAGGATGGTGCTGTCTCAGCAGAGGAAGGCTGCAGCTGAGCCAGCCAGGGCAGGCACTCCGCAGCATGAAGTGAGCTGGAGTTCAAAGTACACGGTGGCATGGTAACATGTGCAGAGTATGAAGTGACTCTTAGCTACTGCCTCAGTTCTGCCTAGAAAGAGGTGAGAGATTTTTGTCTCTTTGCTTCTCTACCCAAACCACACACCCTGAAAAGAAATGGGTAGCAAGTTCAACAGATGGTCAAGAGTGCCCTGCCACTTCCCATCCAGCTCCACGATGCCAAGGTCAGAGAGAGCATAACTGTCTGCCCCAAGGTGTGTTCCCTCAGCTGCTCCATGACAGGATGGTGTTAGTGGGCAGCTGGCAGAGTCCCAGGGTTATCTCATGAAATCATAATAGGGTTCAAATCAAGGAAGTCACATAACTCAGTGACAGGAAACTTAATGCAGAGTGAAGGGTGCCTAGGGGTTTTCCAGAGCACTGAATTTGGCGCAATTAAGACCTCTAACAGGGAAGAGACAGAGCAGAGAACTCTTATTCCTTCTCCTGTTCCTGAAGTAGACAGCTGCTGCTGGGAAGCTTTTCATACCATCTTTGTGGTCTGTTCCACAACGAAGGAGCCACCTCCAGCCCAGTCACGGTGCAGGAGGTCGATCAAGTCACACTGCACCTGCCAGCAGGAGTTTTGCCACAGGACTGAGGCAGTTCCTGGGTTATTAATGCTGGAATTTTTATCTTTTATTTGCAATTATACTTCTCCTCACTTTATAGGCCTCTGGATGAGAAAAAGGAGAGAGGAAATTTGAAGGGAAAGCCTCATTAATAGCTCAGACTGATGGGAAGTGCTCTGAGCCACTTTCCCCAAGGGAGACTAATGGCCCCCAAAATGTCACTCTTTCTTCTTGGATTTTTTTTTTCCCCATCAGAAAACTTTGCAGCCAAAAGGAAATCTCAGCAGCAGGGGAAGAATGTTTGGGGTGATTATTCTTTTTTAATACATATAATGATAAATTTTGCCTTTTTTTTTCCCTTTCTTTATAAATATATAAAGATTATTAAAATTTGCCTTCCTGATTGACACTCCACTTTTGCTCAGCAGAGCAGCACGTCTTCAAACCCAGAGCTCTTCAGATCCTCCCTCCACATGACAAGTTTCCTTACTGGCAGAGTATACATCCATGGGTGACTTGCAAACCTTGAGCTATAACTCATTAGCCAGCTGCACCTTCCTCTCCCCCCCCCATTTTCAAAGGACCTTTTAAATATTCAGGAGTGTGCTGCAGGATAGGACCTACCTCTGTGCCTCCTATTCACATCACTGAGGTGTCTTATTTTGGGACTCAGGGAATGTGCATATATGCAGGAAATAAATGAATAATTGGCTGGGTGATTGCCAAGGAATCAGAAGCTAGGCCCATGAATGATAGCAGAGAGACAGAGCGAGCTGAAGTGTCAGCACAAGGCAAGAGAAGAGCTAGCAACAAGGCAAGTTCATTTGTATGAGCTCAGCATTGATTCAGTTTGCCATAGCTCCTTTGCCAGGATATTCCTGGGGGAAGATGGGCTGAGAAAATAGAGTCTGTCCAGCTATCCAATCTAGAGATCCTGTTTTTCTCACACAAGGAGAATAAAAAATTCTTTAACTCAGAGCTGAGTTGCTGCTCCTTGCATGGGAGGAGGGGGTGCAGGAGATTCACATTGCAAGGGGAGTGCTCTGCTCCTACCACACTTGCCATGAGCCCTTCATCCCTGAGGGAATGTCACCTGCAGTCAGCTCTGCAGGTTTCCCCATATTCCAAGCCCTTGTCCCCTGGCTGTGGGGATCTTCAGCACAACCTCTCTACCCACTCCTCTTGTGAGCAGTGGACTGGCACAGGATCAGAGGAGCTTGCCTTTGACACTGCTTTTATTCCACGTTTTTAGAGCTGTGGAGATGCTGCTTTTGCTCTTCTCCTTGCAATCCCCCATGGCATCACAACACGGCGTAACTGACTCTGCCCTTGCTATCTGCTAGCGGAGTCCAAATTGATCCATTTCCTGGAATTCAGAGAGAGAAAACGTAGGTGGCAGACAGGACTGATTTTTGAAACATCCTTTTCTTCCTCTTAATCAGAGCTGTGGCTTGATTCTCTACAGCTCAGACACCTTCGTATCTGAGCAGCCGGAGCAGCAGTCAGGCTGATGGATGCTCCCCTCCCCTCTTCTGCTCAGCTCAGCTCCACCTCCCCAAAACCTTGTCAGATGAGCCTGTCTTCACACTTCTGCAGCAGCATAGGGGTACTTAGCTGGATGCTCTTGAGACCTCTTGCCAAAATCTGCCCAACCCCATTTTCTATCTCCCTAGATGGATTCCTTGAGTGAAAAGCAGGCATTTCTCTCAGGGAAAGATTTTGTGCTTGTGGAAGATTGACACAGTACCAGTCTAGAAATGAAGGCAAGTGCTTCAAAGGAGGAATAAAAAGATTTGCAAAAGCTAGAGTGAAGCTTACTGCCAAACCATAACTAGCTGTAGTACAGGTATTCAAAGTGGCTTTAATTCAGAAAGTAATTAAAAGATGAGGGAAAAACAAAAAGAGAGAGGGAGAGCAGGACACAGGGGCAGGTAAATAATCCAAAGCCAGTTTTCACCAGTAAATTAAACTTGAGCCCATTGCCTCTAAGTCTGCAGTATGGAAGCCATGCAGTGCTCATCACAGCTGATGCTTTTCTTGCCACTGCAAATGTGAAGTCTACCAAAAGCAAGCTGCTTTTGTCAAGATGTTTGCAGTATGGTCAATGTGCCTGGCATGAGAGTGCCAAGCACAGCAAGGGAGACCAAGTTTTGGAGGCATAGCAACTGCTCTTTAAAATCCTAGGTTGCACTGTGGCAGAATGGTTTGAATTGGAAGGCACCACACCTTCCAAGACCATTGAATCCTTTTGGCTGGGAAAGGCCTTTCAAGATGATTGTCCTGTAGTCCAGCCCTCCCACTCCGGGCAGGAACATCTTTCCTTAGTCCAGGTTGCTGAAGTGTAACCTGACTTTCAGCAGCTTCAGTGATGTGGCACCCACAACCTCTCTAGGCAACTTCTTTCATCTCCAACTTCAGTTTGAGGGATTAGCAAGGTCAGTGGCAGAAAGGTGGTCAAAATGTGTGGACAAAACCCAGGTGAAGTTGACCAGACAAGGTTTTACTGCTTCCTTAGCATCTACCCAGTACCTGCAGCTTCATCTGGCCCTCAGTGCTGAAGTGAGATCTCAGGGCAGCCCAGCACTTAAACACACAATTAGTTTTAATCAGCTAACACTTCAAAACTATTCACATAATTCACACCCAGTTCCTGAGCAAATCAATCAAACATACTGCTCCTTTTAAATTTTCCATGTACAGAGAAATTGTAGCTATTAGCCCAGAGGGAATAATCCCAGTAAATCCATCAACCTGAACCTAAAGGGGGGGGGGGAACCCCACCTTATATGGAAGGCCCATCAGCAATATCACTCCAGAGCTGTCTCACTAATCCCAGTCCAAGATATTACTTCACACAGCAGTCAGAGCCAGCATCCTTTTCAAGACTTGCTCATTAAATAAACAAAACAATCAAATCAAAGAGCACAGAATATCTGCATGTGATGATGTCACCTTTACATGAGGGAAAATAGGAAGAACACCTCTTCTGAACAGATAGTGTCCCTGAGTAGAAGCTAAGGCATAAAGAAGAAACTCCTCAGTGAATTATGCTTTGCTTCAGAACAGGAGTGCACGTGAGCCTTGCAGGAGGACAGGCTCATACAGGATGGCAAGTGATCAAACTGGTCAGTGGCCAGCTAAATTGCTTCTCTCTTGGCTGAGCAGTGTGGGTAGAGCTTAAACTTGAGTCACTGTTAGGTTATTTCCTTTTTAAAATCATGGAATTACCATGATTAGTGCTTTCATTGCTTCAGTTTGGGGCTCTGCTTTGTTTGGGGGGAGGCTTTGGTTTGTGTTTGGTTTGTGGTTTGGGTTTTTTTCTGGGTTTCATCCTTTGATTTGTTTTGCTTTCTACCTGCTTAAGGTAACATCCATCTGTGTTGCTGTACCTGAGTGGAAAGAAATTGTTCTCCCTGGCTTTAACTGGCAGTTCCTTCCAAATTCTTTAAATGTTGGGCTCGTTTCTCTCCTCTGCTTTCTGATGCAGGAAAATTTCTCTTGGACAACATGTTCTTCCACCCAGGCAAATTCTCTTGGCTGTGCCACGGTGTTTTGGCACCGGTTTTAGGCTTTTTTTTTTTTCTCTCTCTCTTTTTTTTTTTCTTCCTCCCCCGCCCCGGCCAGAAGAAAAACCCAACCAAACCAACAACCAAAGAGGAGGACTCATTAGACAGATACCAACTCTATGCCCTGCTTCTCACACGCACACCCTGCTTGTGTGGGAGCTGGGACCTCTCATCTGCTGGCAGGGAGACCGTGGCAACATGTTTCATTAAGTCCGGGGTCTGGAGGATGTATGGGAGGTAACCACCTAAGGAACCATCCAGCAAAGCACACAGTCATAGAATGGTAGGGGGTGGAAGGGACCTCTGGAGCTCATCTAGTCCAACCCCTTCTAACACAGGTACACCTAGAGAAGGTTGCTCACACCTCCCAGTGCAGATATTGTCACTGCAAAGTGTTAAACTTGCTTTCACATTGATCAGTCTTGGTTATACTCAGGGTCTCATCAAAATCGTTAAGTACTCAGCACTGTGCTAATGTAGAGTACAGGCCCTGGGCTGAGCATTTAAGTGTCTTGTTTTCAATCTCATTTCACCAAAAAATGCCAATCTAATTTGTTCTGACTACCACCAAGACACCACAGATTTGCAGTCTGTGATGCTTTGTATGCTCATCATTAAAAGCCTCCTGCTAGAGAAGAAAATATGTAGTAAGATTTGAGTGATTCAACTGTTTCAGAGAACTGTTTCAGCAGGAGAAAGTCAAGCTGGGACAAGGCTTATAAATCAGTATGGAATATTCTGTAAGGTCACACAAGGAAGAGAGGCAAGGAAGGAATGCACACACTGGAATGAAATAACAGAAGACACTTCCTCGTTCTCCACCACAAGCCAAAGGAGGTGCAAATGCAAAGCTATCTGCCTCCTAACCACCTCCTCAGGGCAATGGGGCATGGCTGGTTACAGCTGTCCTGTGAAAGAGCAGCTCCTGAGCTCCCCAAAGACAGCACTGACTTGGCCAAAGTGCCAAGGCATCCCTCACCATGATGAAGACTCTGCATCAAATCCTCCAACACAGTCCCTGCTGTCCTGGAGCTGTGAACATTTTCTCTCAGGAGAGTGACAGGGTCACTGAGCTATGAAGGGGAAGAGTGAAGCCAGGGGAGTACTGCTGAGCGTTTTGGGACAAAGCAAACGGAGCTGCTCATGTAAAGCTTGAGCAGCCAACACCAATTGTTTCATAACAGATTCCTGACCAAACAGGATGTCAAACCCACACAATGTGGTGCCTGCAAACGTCGTGAGGTCTCCTTTCCCTATCTCATTTACCTTGTTCTCAGCAACTTGTCATGGAAAGAGTAAGAAAGGTGAGCTGTTGGCCACTCTTCTTTCATAAGGCTGCCAGAAAAACACAGCCATTCGATGGCCAGCACCATCTGCACCAGACCTGATAGCTCTCTGGACATCAGTAGTAATCTTCTGCAGGTGTGGAGAGACCTTGCCAGGTTTTAGCGACTGATGGAGTCCTGCGTATCACATTTACAACCTTGTCCTTTGCAACTGGGGATAAGATGACCTCACAACACAATTAATTCTATTTTAATTAATAGATCCACTTGATAACAACAGCATCATTCTTCTAGCAAGCAGCAAGATCTTCTAGTCTGACATGGGCCGGGTTGTATTGTCTTTAGTCATTATTTGGTGGCATGTATCAGCCACTTTTACCAAGGGAGGTGTACTGGTGCCGGTGTCTCAGACTCTCCACGAGCATTTCATTAATACATTACAAATACAGTCAGTAGCTCAAGGCAGGGTTTACAATCCCAAGCTGGTGCTTGTGTTTTATGTCCCATTTTCCCTGTGTATGTATTAAAGGGTTGCCTTTTGTTAGTTTTGAAGCATAGATAGAACCAAAATTAATAATACATTATAGGTAAATGTGGTGTCTGGATATAGGACATCTGCAACAGCAATCCCCTGCTCTCTCTCCCCTGACATCTTCTATTGAGTTACCCCTCTGTGGAAATCCACTTTCCCCACCCTCCAAGTCTTTAATTCTCAAACACATTGCTTCAGAGGCTCATTTGTTGTTAACACTTACTGTTTTGTGCTGCTAAGGTAAAACTGTCAATGTCAACAGAAGAGAAGCTGTCATCTTTTTTGGGTGTCTGCACTAATTGTTTGCACACTGTAGCTGAAAGGACCAAGTCCACACTTGATATTTAGCTGAAGGATGTTGTACCACTTTTCCTTACCCTCTCTTCTACTTCCTTTCCCAGTACAAACCACTGGGAGTAATGGCTCATTAGCATCACGTAGGTTAGAATTAAAGCCTGATCACCAGGATGTGCCCCTTTCTGCAGGCAGAGTTCAGCCTCTTGCAAGACCAGGAAGAGCATTCACTTCAGCACTGCAGAGAGAAATGGCAGATCCAGCCATCTGTGAGTTTGGAATAGCTATGTTTGAAATGGTGGGCTGTTGTCCATATACCAAGTAATGCACAGGACTGAAGGATGCTCATTCTGCAGCTAAAGGTGACAGGAGGATGAAGAGTTGGTGAGAAACTCCCTGTCACAGCTAACTCAATGTCCCCTCATGCTCATTATTCAGCATTTACAGAGGTTCCTGGTCCACTTCTGTATAGAACCACTGTTCATCGTGTCAGGCTGGGAGGGGAGGCTCTGTCCTCCTCCTCCTCCTTTGGGGACATAGCATCTCTCATACTCGTTTTGCACAGAGTCCATTGCAAGGACAGTGTACTGCCTCACTACACCTCACCCTTCCCAAGCCGACTTGCACCTGAGCCGTTTTTCGCTCACACGAGCAGGTGATGCAACCATACCTCTGTTGAAACAGCACCAGGGAAACCTGGGGGTGAGTAGATGCTGACACCAGTTTAAACAGCACAGACAGCAGCTGTGAAAGCAAAACAGTGCTATGAAACCTCCTTGTATATCAAACCTTTTATTCTTTGTAGACAAGAAGTTATCAAATGCACTTTGCATGCATATATCAATGTAATTAATGCATGCAGCTCGCAGCAGACCTTTGATTAAGATCAAGCAAAACAGCAACCAATTAATTTGGACGAGAATGAGTGAACTATCATTCCAATCTTGTTTTGAAGGCATACCTTGACACCAGTGTAATGGGCCATTAATGAATTACTGGTAGTCTTTACAGAGCAAGACTCCCCATGGTGTCTGTGGGAGCTAAGCTGATTGCTGGAGCAAACTCTTTCTCCTAAATGAGCTGCAGAGGCCATTACCATGGAGAGGAAAACACACAGCACAAAATCACAAGCCCGGCTGATTAACTTTTCCATCTATGCTAAATAAATTTTGTACCCATGATGTGTAAAATATTCCACAAGGTGCTGAGAGGGCACCACTACATTTCAAACTTGAGTTCACCTCTCTGAGATAAGGGCATCATCTCAGGTGGCACCATTTAGCGTGTAAGAGACTCCACAGTGCTGACAACCAGAAACCCGGAGAGGTTTACAGACCTCTCAGCTTCCTGCAGATTTGGTTTTGGTTGGGGTTTGTTGTTTTTCTTCCCTTCAAATTCAGACTTGAGGCATTCTCTACAGATAACTTATCCTGCTTTGATCCACAGCTCCCTGCTCTGGGGGAAATCTGCAAAGCTGGGGTGGTTGGCTGGGGCACAGCAGTGGTGCCAGGTCAAAGCACGCAGCAAGAGCTCACAAGAGCCTCAGAGCAGTGAGTGGCTGCAGTAAGTTCACAAAACAGTGGCAAAGACATAAGAAATGCTGTTATCCCTCCTCAGCTGTTCTCTTTATCTTTTATATTCTATGACAAAACAGAACTTTGGCTCCTCTGTCATACTTGAGACCACACAATGCCACAGTGAGAAAAATTCCTGCCCCAAACCCCTCCCACTTTAAAATAAGGCAAGAGGGAGAACGACTCCAGCTCTTCAAAAGAGGGCACTGGGATCTTAGGTTGCTGTTATGGACTTTATATATTTATGTATCAACACACAAAACTTCAAGCTCAGTAATTGTATGAATTGTGATTCCTTTACCTTTTCCTGTTGAAATACAATACAGAACTGAGATTGCTCTGGATGGCCTGGATTGCTCTTTCTGTGGCCAGACGCTATACAAAGGGGGAAAACACAAAAGCTCCTAATGGAAGGTCAAAAAGACAGTGGGTATGTGAAAATAAGTCTGTCTGGTAGGCTCTAAACCTTCTGCCCAGCCACTTTCCCAAGCCACAACCTGTACTGAAACCCTGTTCTGAGCTCCTAGAGTTCAGAGATACTGAAAACCTGACTTTGGATTTGGGGCAGAGTTCTGCTTTAGTTTATAATTTCCAAGTAGAAATAACTCAGCCAAAAAACCCACTCTTGGTGTTCTCCTGGGGGTTATGGTAATAAACAGACATTGCACTAGTGGGGCATTGGAACAGGCTGCCCAGGGAGGTGGTGGAGCCACCATCCCTGCAGGTGTTCAAGAAATGTGTAGACATGGCACTTTGGGACTGCTTAGTGAGCATCTTGGGCTGATGGTTGCATTTGAAGGTCTTAGAGGTCTTTCACAACTCAAACGATTCTGCGGTTTGATGATTCTCTGCATTAGGTTTCTGCAGACAGGTTTGTTTCTGCAGAGGGGGCATCTCTTGCCCAGGTTACCACACAGAAACAAATGCTGCTCTCCTGTTGTAATATGCCTAAGCACAGGCTGAATCACCAAGAATGTGTTTTTACCACTGAGAGTCTCTAGCAGCTGTCAAAGCTTGGGTCAGTGAGACACTCACAAGTCGCTCATGAGCACCCAGCCTGTGAAACAAGCCCAAACTAATACAATATGTGTTGTGTTTGTAGGACTAAGAGGAACTCAATCTGTGACAGTTCCCTTCACAGTTTGGAAAATCAGATCCTGTTTTGTTTCCATGGAGGACCTGTGGCAGACATGGGTACAATTTAGCTGCTGGAATAACCCAGTGTGAGGACACTGCTCCCTTCCATGTCAGGAGCAGAGTTGTGATCACTGAACTGCCTTTAGCCTCAGCATGTTGCTGCCTGCACTAAAACAAGAGGACAGAGGATCTTTGCTCAGAAGAGACCTTCAAGATCATCCAGTGCAACCTTTGAGCCAGCACTGCAAGGTCACCACTAAACCACGTCCCTAAGCAACTCACACAAGATGACACAAGTGAGACCCTGACCTTTGATAGCTGCCACTAGGCACCCTGCACATTCCACCTCCTGATCTGGGACGCCAAATTCTTCGAAGCTTCAGTTCCATCTAAGCAGATCTGGAAGAAATTTGATTTTTTTAAACTTTGAAGTGAAGGAACCAAATATCTGTGGCACAGAGCGAGCAGAGTGCTGCCTGGGGAGACCTCATGAGAACTAGAACCACAGAATTGCCTAGATGGGAAAAAACCCTTTAAGATCATTGAGTCCAATCTCAACGTCCTTGAGTAAACCATATGACAAAGCACTTCCCCTCCACATCTCTTGCATACTTTCAGAGATGGGACCTCCACCACCGCCCTGGGCAGCCCGCTCCACTGCGTGCTAACCCTTTCAGTAAAGGAATTCTTCTTAACACCCAATCTAAACTTCCCTTGGCTTAACTTGAGGCCATTTCCTCTTGTCCTATCGCTTGTCACTTAGGAGAAGAGACCAATCCCCACCTTGCTACCGCCTTCTTTTGAGGGAGTTGTAGAGAGCAAGAAGGTCTCCCCTGGACCTCCTTTACTTCAGGCTGAACCACCCCAAATCCCTGAGCTGCTCCTCATAACACTTGCACTCTAGACCCTTCACCAGCTTTCTTGCCCTTCTTAGGACCCACTCCAGGACTCCAATGTCCTTCTTGTAGTGAGGAGCCCAAAACTGAACCTCCTACTTGAGATGCAGCCTCACAAGCTGCATGCTGTCACAGAGCAGCAAGCAGTGACTTATGGGCACAGCTGTGCTATTAAAAAATAAACTCATCATGAATAGTTTAAAAGTCCACGAAAACTATGCTGCTTTGAGTACATTTTAAACAGATACTCTTCCACTCCAACGTCTTAACCTGTCCTTTGTTTAACCAGCTAGAACACCACCGCAAAGGCTTTGTTCTGCTGCTGTGGTTCCTGTTGTCTCATTTGTTATCACTAAACGATTGCTCAGTTAGCAGGTTAAAATTGATGGCACAAAGCTAAAGGAAGATCATTGCTCTGGTGAGAAGGGTTCACAAAACTAGAAGGCACACATGTAATTGGTGTCATTAAATTTTGTATCCAGCCAGTAAAGAGATAACGATGTCTCTCCAAGAGCCCTCACAGCTCTCGCTTACCACTGCAGATAATTAATCACAAATATTCTGTTATAGCAAGAGAAAACCACCAGCAAGGTAGAGGCAAGGCTTGTGTCAGAATAAGTGATGACTTCTAGTGTGTCCTTAGATGATTTTTATTATTCAGTTCACTGTATTCTCTTCACACCCACCCACCCCACACCCCCCACACCCCCATTCATTTCCACTGCTTTTCATCGGTTCCCTGGTAAATCAACATGGTTATGTTGGATGGTTTTGTACAGGAAGAACAGAACAACTGAGCCACTGAGATTGTTCTGGAGCATAACAAATTCTTCCTCCCCCTTCCTCCAGGTTTAGCTAAGATATCAAAGGAACCAGCTGGAGCAAATCAGACTTTGATAGCACCAGATGCTGGCAGGTGGGATCTGGAGGTGAGAGCCTGCACCGCAGGGCAGGTAGGGAGGACACACATGGCCAGAGCACTTAGCTGGCCTCAGGACACAGACATTTGTCACACGTCTCCAAGGCTGCAGGCAGCCAGCATGGAGAGCCTTCAGCACAAGGAGCAGCAGAGGGCTCTCAGGGACGGGAGAAACCCCCAAAATAATTCTTGAAGTCATCTTTGCTAATCCATCCTGAGCTGCTCCAAGCACTAAGTGCCTGTTCCTCAGGAAGATGCATCCTGGGGTTAAACACCATCAGGGAGGCTCTCCCCTTCCTCATTCCTCTGAAGTTACAAATGTTAACTCTGAAATGGCTTTTACTAGGATGATGTGAGGAGAGGGAAGGGACTGTGTTATAAAAATATAAAGTAGACTGTGTCTATTACAGACAATTAATAATGGATACCCTGCTTGCAACATTCATAGACCTATGGAGTTATAATTCTGCTCCAAGAAGGAGGAACAATGACAACATTAATTTTTATTACTGAGTGAAGAGAAAGAAATCCCTTGGAGGGCTTTCTCCAATATTCTTTTAGGCTGCTGAAATTTGAATGGCACCAAAAGGGCAAATTTTAAAACCAAATTACTCCTTGGGAATGAGGTATTTCAAATCCCTGGGGTTGGGTTTTTTTTTCTCCTCTCTAGCCAGAGAGCAAAGATTATACATCCTCTGAGTGCTCCTCAGAGTTGTGTTGCTTGTTCTTTGTAATGACTGGAAACTGCTGTGAACAGCTCCATATGTTCCAGGACCAGGCAGCAGCCAAAATAGGCTTTTTGTCCCCAGAGAAGCATGTATGCACTTCTCATGAGTGGGAAGAGAAGCCGAGTTGTTGTTTCCTTTTTCTCTCCGAGTTTGTCCTGGTGCTTCTGCATTCACCTTTGTTCAACCTGTGTTTTTACAAATGCAGGGGGTTGGGACTAGGTAACCTTTACAATCCCTTTCAGCCTAAACCACTCTGATCCTGTGATTCTAACTACAGCCCTTTGTGGAGGTGTCTACACAGGTTTGTGTTGCAGTCCCTTGGAAATTCGATCTGGAGAAGACAGGGCTAAGCTGGAATAAAATCAAGGAGTCACAACTCTGCCAGTCCTTCCCCCTCCATCTTCCCCTCCATCCATCTTCCTTCCTTCCTGCACTGCCTCCTACTTCATTCTGCAAAGGAGATTCTCCCATTCAGCCTGTCCAGAGCAAGCAGGAGAAACCTTTGTGACAGGCAGAAGTAGCAGATCACCTCCCCTGCCTTCTGAACTCATCTGCCTCCAACGGCCATGGTTATGCTGAGGCACCACTGCTGCCAGTCTAAGGTGAAAACAACACCAGCCGGGACAATTTCAGGCCACCAAGCTAAGTTTTAATCATGTATCTCCCACTAATGTCAGAAGCAATTACATGACTAAAGCCCTGCAAGCTGTTTTGAATGTCTGAAAGTTAATTTTACAGTTAGTGGCTGGGGCCAAAACCCAGGACTGCCTGCTGGCACATGCAGTGACTAACAGAGGCTGGCAGGACAGGGAGAGATTAGTGGCTGAAGCACGCAGCCCACTCCATTATTCCCCTCCCTGAAGGCTAAGGATGCTGTTGGCATGTGATACATTGCTGTCACCCCCAGTACACTGCATGCACTCCAGCCCTGCTCCCCTCTGGGGAAGGGCATGGGTGCAGGATCATCACAGGGATTTCTGTACACTAGTACTTCACTGCCTCTGAAACACTTGGGCAGCTTGGTGCCCAGCTGAGGAGCTGCCTTTCACAGCAGCCTCTGACTTCTGAGCTCGTTGCCAGTGACAGGAGCATTATCATACCTCTCAGCATTCACAAGGAGGGCTCAGCACCTTCCTTCCCCCAGAATAGTTCCCCTAGCCAGGTCAATATTTAAAATACCTTTCTTTTTTCCCCAGGGCATAGGGCACCCCTCCATTTCTGCTAGAGCAGGGAATGGACATGGTCCAACATGCCCTCAGCAGATACACTCACAGAGGTGGAGGAGGGGGCACAGGACTGTCTTATCATTACCAATGTTTTCATTTCACTCTTAGATAGCAGTGCCAGGGTTGGTTTTCTGGTTGGTTTTTTGTTTGTTTGTTTGTTTGTTTCCTGGGGTTCTTGGGTTATTTTGCTGGAGTTGTTGGTTTCCTTCCCCACTAGATTTTAGGAACCTGTGCCCTTCCACTTCTGAAAGTCTGGGGTCACTGCTGGGAGATAATATAACATGCAGAAAACTAAACAAATGGAGACAGTGAGCAGAGAGATGACCAGAAACTCTGCCCAGAGATGACCAGAAACTCTGCCCAGAGATGGCATTCAAATGCTTCATGTTTCCAGATGTCCAAATGGAACAGCATAAAGAAAGGTTTACCTGCCATAGCACAACATACTGTTAAAGTTCCTGCAAGCACTGGGCATCTCCTCATCTCACTTTACCTTCTGCATGCTTCATTCAACAGTTGTGTGTTTAATGTCACCACAGCTGGGAAAACATTGAACTTGTGACCAGCAGTAGGAAACTAGGTCACTCAGCACCTCACTGTAGGGACTTCAGGGCCACTGAAGGGGAAGAGTTGCATGGGATAATACCACTTTTCCATCTTGGTAATAAGCATTACCTGCACACAACAGCTTCTGTTAGCAGTTGTGAGGTCAGTGGAGACTGCATGTGGTGAAACTAGACATGAGTGTTTGGAAAACTTCAAAATGGTCATGGGATAAATTCCTAGTGGCAGTCAACAGGCTTTGCATTAACTCAGGCTGAATGGGCAAAGAGGAAAGTCTAGAACTGGCAGCTATTAAAAGGGGAGAAAGGGAAGATTTAAGAGACAAACAACTTCAGTGTCTTTGGTTTTGTCAGGACCTCTCAAGCACTCTGACCTATGTTACCAAATCAGAAGCCTCTGTGACAGAAAAGTGCAGTGAAGCATCCTTCCCCTCTGTCAGAGGGTTTATTGCCTCTCTGAGAATCCCTGCAATTCCATCACCCTCAGCACTTCAGCACTGAACATGATGATAGTGGAGTCACCGCTTGAAATTCAGGTCTTGACACCTTTTTATTTCTGACCTCCATAAATCTGTGCTGGATCTCCCTGATACAGCCTTGGGCTTTCGTACCAGATACTACAAATTTCTTTACCAAGAAAGAAATGATGACTCTCGCTGAAAATACCACCACCCTGGTGTGATGTGCATTGGCAGAGAGAACAAAGACACACTACCCTTCATCAATCCAACCTGTAAGAGGTTCCATGAATATGGAAGTTGCACTCTGCTTCTGTGTTTTGACAGCATCTTGCTAACAGATATCTATTGGCTATTGCCTCTGACCTAAAATTACAACAGGCTCCCTGAAAAAATAGACAAATTCCTTTCCACTTAAAAAGCAAAACAAACAAAAGGGGGAAAATATGAGAAAAAGCATCTGAATGGGAAAATACCTCACCTGAAGGGAATTCAAACAAAAGGGTGGTGGATACCTCACCTGAAGGGAATTCAAACAAAAGGGTGGTGGATACCTCACCTGAAGGGAATTCAAACAAAAGGGTGGTGGCTTTCCGAGGACAGGAAAAAGAAAGGCTTGAAAATTGAACTAACAGAAGCTTGAAAATTTGACTAAAAAACATTGTTTGGCAGGAAAATGAAATTAAAGCCTTGGAAGTACCTTAAAGAGATTAGCTTTCATTTGCAAGTGAAGATTAGCACGTGGTCTGCACCTTACTAGTGTGGTGTTATCTACTACATGGCTACCAGGAGGAAGCAGCTACTTCTAGCCTCCAAGAAATGAGAGCATCTCCCCAGCATCTAGCACCTCTTCTCTGAGGAAGCTATTAGAGACTTGGAATTGTTAATTATCCTCTGTGAGCAAGCAAAGAAGCCTAATAAGTCCAAGTTTCATCTTCTGCACATCCCTCCTGCTTATGCAGGGCACTACCTTACTTTGCAAAGTGTTAATTACTGCAGAAAAAAAGAAGTTTAATGCTGATGTGATTCCTGTTGCGCTGTTAAGTCCCAGCTCTGCAACAGCTGAAGAATGAGCATCGTTTTATGCCATGTAAGGAGGCAACATGAGCACTTCTATGTCATTAATATGAAAGTTTTTGCAGGATACCAGCACAAGATAAAGAGCAAACAAGCTGAATGTTTGTTTTCCTGATCACCAAAACAATGACCAAATCCACCCAAAGCAGGAACTCTCTCGCTCATTCCGTCCTGTCAGTCCTAAGGATGATGATGTAGGTGACTTTGCACATATGAGAGAAATTAATTTGGATCTAGATGTCAATTTTAAGATATTCCTGAAGGGAAAAATAGGTGATGGAGGAAACCAGAGCAGGGCTTATCACACTCCTAAAATGAGACAGAGGTGATGCAGTTAATATTTGCTTTGCTGTCCTTTGCGCTGATTAAACCGAAGGCAGAACAAGGCCAAATCGATCACAGATAACCTCTTCTGCTCACTGCTGAAATAATTGTTCTCTTGGGGTCAATATCAAGTTATGCTAATAAGCATTTGAGCTCCTCCAGAACTGAGAGCTGACTCTGTTTGATCTGGCATTTTTGTCTTGCAAACATGGCTCTTGCTGTAGACTTGAAGGGCACCACAGAAATGTCCGGGTTTGGGGGGGGATTTTTTTGTTTGTATTTTAAAGTTCCCAGAGGAATCACACTCGTGGCAGATGAAAGCTACCAGCAGTTTTGTTCTGGGCAGGGTTGAGATCTATACAGAGAAAAACAAGTCTGGTGAAGAGGAGGGCATCTGAGAAGTATTAATGGGTTTTTCTTTTTTTCCCTAGCTGAAGTGAAGATAATCCACAAGATTTTCTTTCTCTTTACAAAGAGGTGCTCTGAGAGGAGGTGGTTGGTTGGTTTGTTTGTTTTAACTCCTTTCAGAAGTATAAATATCCTCAAGAGAAACAAAACAGATTTCTCTGAAGCTTTTTTATGAATTAATATAAGAAAACAGAAGAGGATGATCCCCCCCCCCCCCCTTCTTCTAGGCCCAAAGAATTGAAAGGTTTCAGCATTAGAGACGTGACTTTGGGTAACAAGCTCTCTTGTTTCCTCTGGTGCCAGTTCTACCCTCAGCCAGCAGCCAGCTCTGTATCTGACAAGCACACCTCACATCACACTGAGGATGCTTCCTGGTGCAGCACTGTGCAGTCAGGCTGGGGTTAGCAACCACCTGAAATGTGGTTTCAGTGTGGAACTGATCCAACAAGCTGGGAGTTGAAAGGAATCCTTTCATAGGAGAGATTATTTCCTCCTCTTATCCAGAGAGACTGGGACACACAGTGTGAACTGGGCAGCCTTCAGGTTACACCAATTAACCCCCAGCTGCAGCCACTGCCTTTCTAGTGTCCCCCAGCTAGTCAGCAACACAGGAGCATAAAGTATGAAGGTTTGGCAGGTACTGTAATTACTTTTAGCACCAAAAGTAGAGTGAAGGGCAGGGCAATGAGCTGTTTGGAATACTTGCCGTGCCAAACCCATTCCCTGGTGTCATCAGATAATTTCTCCCGTAGCAGAGCTGGGTGCATAGTCCTAGATAGCAGGAACTAGGAAAAGCTGGAAGAAAACACCAGATAAGATGGAAGTAGCCAAGAATCAAAAAGGTATAGGGGCATGCAGATGCACAGTGAGAAAGCAAACCACAGAGAGTCTGCTCTGATTTTTACTTTCAAAGTCACCTCTGACAGCAAGAGAGAATCTTTTGGGGATAAGTGGACTTCTCCCTTTCTCTTTCCTACTGTTGGCTGTCTTCTGTAATTTCAGTACAGAATACTGCTTTTCTAAGTTAAGGATAGCAACATCACTTGTCTTTATCAAATGGGCTGAGTCCTTCCATGCCTCAAATTCCCCAACCATTCCTAGCAAGGTGGGTGCCACCAGCCGGGAATAAATCCCTTGCACAGCTGACAGGCTCCCCGAAAGAGCTGAGCTCTCCAGATACCCTGGTGTTCTTTCAGCATGAGCAAAGATCTTTTTAATGAGAGATGTCAGGTGCCAAAATCAAGTTATTACTGGTTATAAAACTATTAGCCTGGAAAAATGTTCAGCTTTTGTGTAGCTTGTTGTTAAACGACCCACTTGGAGTACATCTTCCATCATGGCACAGAAACAGTCTTTGTTACGTGAAACAAAGCTCAGACTTTGAGCATTCATCAAGGATGAAACCATCCTACAAAAGCCAGTGAGAGCATTTTAATTGGAGACACTTGATTATGTGGCTGTTGCTCACACAATGCACTGTACCCCTGTACCTGGGGACATTTTTCTATTAACATACAATAACCTCTTAATAAGGAGGGAGATGGAGCTCTCTGCTCTGTTAACATCTTGGTATATTGGACTGCAAGGATTGTGGGACAGAGACCCTCTGCCAATACCATGAATTATTCAGCTGCTGGGGTGTAGCACATTTGTTAGACCATAATTGGTTTGCTTTTTGCCAAAGGGAAGCTGTTTGTCATCACCACCTCTGCATTAGCACAAAGTTTATAGCGCTGGAGTGCATTAAAGAAAACCACATCTGTTGTGAGCTGCTTCTCAAAGCAGTGAGAATGGGACAGTCCCATCAGCTGCTGGGATCTACGGGAACAGTAATTCCTGGGTTTTATTCTGTTAAAGAGCACTAAACAATCAAGGTAACAAAAGAATTACAGTGCAGCAACCAGATGCATTTACACTTCCAATACAACCCCCAAAGTTAACAGCAGCCAAACAGGTAATTTTCTGCTGAGAACTCACTGTTGGTCTAAAGTAAATGGATTCAGCTACAAAACAGGTTACTAATGAACTCTGAGCACTTACTGAGGATCACAAACAGCAGAAGTTTGTACTACACGAGACTGAAAATAACTGATACTCAGGAAGTCCACTGGATGAAGGAGTCCTTTTCCCTCAGGCATCATCTGATCTAGGGAGCTTACAGACCAAGCAGGGAAATTGCCATCTTGTCTTCACTTTCATGGTGGTGTGTGAAGTCATGCACTGAAAGCATGTAGAACCCCTGAGAATTAGGAACAAAAGCTGTGCAGAACCCTCAGGTTAATTTATTTACTTTACTGCCTGCTTTTCCATCGTAAAATGACCACTCAGAAAATTACAGCTTGCTGCTTGTTCCTGTTCCAGAATGTTCCTTCTCTTTTCACATCTGACATACTGGGGGAAAATGAAATAAAAATCAATGCACAATCCTGCTGAGCAGCATAATTGAGAATTAAGCAGACAGAATTACTCACAGCAGCAAGATTCTAAATGAAAATAAGTTTCATAACATATGGTGCTCATGACCCAGCCTAACAGAGCATTTTCTAGTGGCTCAGGTGAAGCAGCTGCCTCCTCTGTACTGTTGGGTCTGCACCTGCATTGTCTGAGGCACAGCTCAAGCCTGCTGCTGCACCAGGGACAGGGCTGGCCAAAGAGATTTCAGAGCTAAATGCCCCAGCCATAGCCTCATCTCCTGCTGTTTGCTCACGAATCTCACTTCACACGCAGGAACACAACCAGGGTTGCTGGGGGAAGCGCCTGATTTTAGATCCCTGGATTTCCTGAGCACATGGGAATCAAACTAAAGAGTGTTAATTACTTCTCCCTTTAATGACAGGTACTATTCCTCTGTCATTTGTTGCTCTTTCTCCAGTGCTGTTTGATCTATTTGTGGAAAACTAACAGTTACGCTCCTTGGCTGGGAAACAATAAGATGTAGAGTAGAAAACTGAGGCTCTTCATTACAGTAATTTTCAACCTGTCTGACAGCAATAGGAATTCAATTACAGTCCTCCTGTGGCAATAAGCTCCATGCACTACATCTTAATTGTTCCACCATTAGTTTGCAATCTGCATTTGTACTGTAGTGACAGCTGACTGTTTCCATCAGCAACAGACATTTATATTCACACACAAACCCCCCAAATACATCAGTCAGTGTAGCTCAGCAAGGAAGGACTTTCCTAGAATGATAAACCCAGCTTGTTTACTTGAATTATTGCAATAATGTGCAGCTCTGGGCTTTGACAAAGCTTTTCTGTGTTATTGCAAGCCAGAGGAAGAGTTATATTTAGTATCCATGCTGTTCACATTTTGATTCCCTCCTCCCTGAAAGAAATTGAGTGGAATTTAATATAATAAAGAGTTTCAGTACAAAGAGGTATTTGAGCACTACACTTTTGATGCATGCATGCTCCAAGCTTGCACATGTGTAAGCAGAGATAATCTTTGTGAGGGAGCACCCAAAGCCTTCGTCTTCTCTTTGTGTGGGAGGAGACAGCCCTTGCACGCACGTCAGATTGGCACAGGTATGCGTGAGGTTTCTCCTAGCACAAAGTCTCTTTGGCAGCTGGGGTCAGGCTATTTTTGTAAACACCGGAAGCTTCCCCAGTCTGCTTCTGTAAGTGTGATGCTCCCCATCAGCAGTAAAATCCATGCAACCCTTCACAAAACAGAAAGGAAACACGAGGCAGAGGAGAAGGCAGCAAAAGAGAGCACCATTGCTGCAGCCTGCTCTGAGGGACCAACCATGGGGCATGTCTGCTGTATGGATAAGGTCCCTTTCTGCTGGTTCCTCTACCTGCAGGCCCTTTCTGGCAGATCTTCTCACAGCCACCTCAGCTACACTATGAAAAGCACTCCTTTGAAAATATAAAAGGCATTGCACAAAGTCTTGCCTGCAGCAACGTCAGTGTGCAGTAAGCCATTGCCTCCATGAAGCCTATAGAAATGGCTTGCATGGACGGTCAGGAGCATCCCAGAGGGCTTGTCAAATCCTAATAGGTTCAGCAGTAGAGATATACCACCCTATAACTGCCACAACTTGGTATCTACCCATTCCAGGCCACAGCCAGGGTGAGGTGGGTCTGTGCTGCTGGCTGCAGTCAGAAGTTCCTTCTGTCTCCAGAGGTGTTTGATGAACTCTTAGCAGCAATGCATTTACTCAGCAGCTCCTGGCCTTCCCACGCGTGCTCCAGGTATTTGCTAACACCTAGTTACAGCCTTTATCAAAGAAAATGAAGTGAGAAGGCATGGCTGCGTTAATGGGACATGCAAACACATACCAGCCCGGGACAGGTACCGGCTGCCAGCAGCCAAGTACTGCATGAATGCAATAGGGGAGAGTCAAGAGGGAGAAAGCTAAAGGTCAGGACTGAAATTCAGTAGCTGAACAGCAAGGGAAAATTAAGCCAAACCCCTGCTCATACATCACCTTGGTCTGGCATCCTGCATCAATCTTCACCGCTTCTTTTTTCCGTTTTTAAAGACACATCATTAAGGGCTGGAAAAACAATGACAACTGCATGGTGTGTCCTGCAGGCAGCCACCTCGACCTGATGAATTGCTGCTGCCTCTCACTCCACAAATCACTTCAAGGAATGATGAGGGCTATTTCTGGGAAGAAATATAGGTTTCTGGCTAGGGCTGAGAGTCCTTTTCCTTCCACACCCTTTCCTTTCCACCCTGAGCCTGGCAATCTTGGGGCATCACGGAGCACACAAGCCTCTGGGCCTCAGGATGCAGTGTGTGCTACCAGTCTCTAAGGGACCCTTCTGACTGTGTCTGCATTGCTGGTCAGGACTGAGCCTTTGGAAGAAAGTTTCCATTCGTAATGGTTTTCCCTGCTGTGGATGTTGTTTATGTTCTTGGCATGTGTCAGATACATTCTCTGGCATCCTAGATCTGAATGCTAATTATTTGTTATGGAGAGCTGTTAATTGAAAACCTTGCACCTGCAGGGAGTAAAGCACCAGAAAGAAAACCATTTCTAATCTACCTGCTTCTTTGTTTGTTTGCATTAATGTTGGGGGGGTTTGGTTGTTTTTCACTCTCAAAACACATAAAACTCCCATTGATTCAGAGCAGCCTAAAACAATCTGGTTGGCTTTTTGGGGACTATCCCTATCTTCAGACACATTTCCTTTTTCTTTTCTGAAGGCTACAAGCATTCAGTTAAAGCAGAAAACTGAAGCAGTGACTTGAGGGAGCAGCTGTACTGCCAGGGAAGCTTTTCCTTACAAGAGAAAGAAGATTCAGCTCAAAAACGTGGAGTAGATCATGGTCCAGATGCTGTTGCTGCAGAGCAGTGTGTCAGTCACTAGTACAGTGTCCAGAAGGAAGGAAAAACCCACCCACACCAGTATTTACCTTAGTGCAGGATAAAATACAATACAATACACCAGGTTGGAAGAGACCTTCAAGATCATCACATCCAACCCATCAACCAATCCAACCCACCCAACAACTAAACCATGGCATCAAGCACCCCATCAAGCCTCTTCCTGAACACCTCCAATGAAGGTGACTCCACCACCTCCCTGGGCAGCCCATTCCAATGGGCAATCACTCTCTCTGTATAGAACTTCTTCCTAACATCCAGCCTAAACCTGCCCTGGTGTAGCCTGAGACTAAACAACCAGGTAACTCTTTTGGGAGGCAGACTGTGCTGGTAGGATATTATTGACAACACTAATTATGGTGGAGGGGTTGGTGTCTTCTCCCAGGCAACCAGCACCAGAACAAGAGGACACAGTCTCAAGCTGTGCCAGGGGAAGTTTAGGCTGGAAGTGAGGAGAAAGTTCCCTCCTCATAGATCTTTCCCTACAGAAGCAGCAGCAACGTGAATCTGCACCAAGTCATTCAGATGAGCAGTAAGATACTCTCCAAACATTAGGTGAGAGAACTGCAAGGGGATTCCAAATGGTGAAAGGTGGTGTTTTGACCAACAAAGGGTGAATCTCTCTCAGCCCAAGGTGTGCCAAGTCAGATGTTACTGTCAGCTCTCAGCTGCTGCTCCGATCCGGGTAATAGTGAGGAGCTGTAACGGGTGTGCTGGCAGAAATATTACAAGCAATGAGCTCTACAAAAGTCGATGGAGCATGTACCCTTCAAGCCATTCTGGTGAAGCACTGTCAAGTGTTATCTCAGGTGCCATTACAGCTTTGTATGCAGTGTTTATTCAGACTGGTTTTGGAAGGCAAAGCCTTTGGAGCACTTCTCCCACCCCCAAAATGCACAGTGCTGTTAGGCAGCACAAGCACCAAGTCTCTTTGGATTTGCTTCCTTTTCCTTAGAACTCTGACCTCCTTCCTGCTGTAAATAACACAAGCAAAAAAACTACCCCCCAAAAAAAGCCTAAATGTAGGATAACTATTGAAGACAGAAAAACACTCACATCTGTATTATTTGTATTTCCTCCTTTGCATCAACACAGCTCTGCACCAAACACTTACTCCAGTGAGCTCTGCCTGCAAGAAGACACTGCCGTGATTCATCCTGCACGGATGCTTACTACATTTTATAAGTAGTGGGAAATAGGCCACAACTGAAGCTTCAGGGTTTAAATCACTGTTTTGTCTGGGGGAAAAAAAGAAAAAGTGCCAGGAACCCAGATGATTAACATTAAACAGGCATGTGCTTTCCCCTCCCTCAGCAGGCTTACACTGATGGGACAGTAAAGCTCTCAAGTGATGGGGGTACAACAAAGATTGAAATGATCCCAACTGCAGGAAAAGAGCCAGGTTGCAGCCTTCATCCCGAGCTGAGCTCTGCTATGCAGAGCAGCACTCCAAAGGCACAGGAGATGCCTTTCCCAGCCTAGGAAGAGCACAAAAAGATCAACTAAACTTTGTCTTATTTCAATGAGCTCTAAATTCAACAGTACAATGGTTTTTTTTAAACGTGAGTTCTGCTTCAGCCGATGCCAAAGTGAGGCACTGCTGGACCCAGCTGCTGAGGTTTTGCTCCAGGCATGGTCCTTGCCCAGCGTGGAGGCTGCAGAAGGACGGGCAGGCAGCTGGCCAACCCATCAGGGCTATGCTAATGCAGAAGCAGACAGCACCAGCATGCCAGAAGATCTTCAGAGTAGAGTTTTTGGGGCTTTTTTCCTTTTTCCACTCTCCCCCCTCTTTGTAAATACACATTTGGACAAATCTCCAAAACTTTGGTGTGACCTTGGGGAGCTCAGAGGCAGATGCTAGGATTTTTCAGCACCCATGTAGTTTAATTTTTCCTTTGCATGTGGATTGCTGAGCACTCTGCTGTCCTGCCCTCTTGTCAGGGCGCTGTTGACATGCTGGTGAGATACCCAGATAGCACCAACTGGCTGCCCCACCACAGTGCAGGCACTCAGCGTGTGCCCAGACAGTGAACTCCGGCCACCAGCCAAACGTGTGCCCCAAGGCTGAGCTGTCAGAGCACAACAGAGGTGGTTAAATGCCAACACACAAGAGCAGGTTAAGATTCTTTCTACCCTTCAAAGCTCACTCAAATGCCTTCTTCCTTTGAAGATTTCCCTGAGTGATTCAACTAAATCCTCATGGTTTGGCTGCACTAAGGTCCTCTGCTCTCTCCTGGTTCAGTCTGGAGTGGAAACTGCTGTTTTCATCACTTGAGAAAGGTAGTGAGGTTTGCCTCCATGGAGGAAGGGATCCCCAGGCTGGGTCATCTACAAACCAAGAGGATCTGTGGTGTCTCTTGAGCCTGGAAACCACATTTGTGCTCCTTGCCTGCCTGCAAGCACCTTTCATGTGAAGAATGTGCAGAGAAGAGAAACTTTCATGACAGACACCAGTGTGTAAGGTGGGGAGAGCTCTCCTGACAGCATTAGGAACACATCTCCTAGATAGAAGGTCTCACAGCAGAAGTTCTACCCATCCTTTGCAGCAAGGAGATGATACTTGACTCAGACTTGCACATGGATCATGCACCATGGCCTTTGAAATATTGGACCAATTTAACTTATTATTGCAAGGAGCAATATTCACAACTCTCCTGTTAGATGTTAACCTTTAAAAAGAAGTAAAAAGTTCCCAAACAGAATTATTAAACTACTTAATTCTGGATTAAAACTTGAGGTCAGTTTTAAGAGCCTGTGAAATCAAGACCTGTGTTGGTATTCCAGAAAGAGCTGAGGCAGCTCAAGAGGATTTGCAGTCATTTTCTTCTAAAAATTGCAACCAACCAACCACAAAGCAGCAGCAGAAGCCACCCTCTTTCTCCTCAAATCTTTGCTGTCAGGGTGAACATTTACATCACTGAGCAACATCTGCAAATTCCTGTCTGACTGGATGTGATGTTCAGAGGCAGCAGGCTGGGTAGGTAAGCTTGGGATCCCTGGAGAGAAAAAGCAGCAGCTGCAGTCGCCTTTGACCGTAGCTTACTTCCAAGAAACCATTCAGCAAGACCCCGAAGTGCAAAGTTTCCTGTCTCTCTGTATCTTTTTCAAACAGCAAGAGAAGAGAGTAAGAGATGAGTTTGGATGCACAAATTCCCATGCACTGCTACAGAGAATGCAAGAGCTCATTGTGTGCTTAGCCTTAGTATCAGGGTATCAACGACACAGGAGGCGGGGCAGAGCAGGATCCAAATGAACAAAGGCTTCATGGATGCAAGACTCATGAGGGAGCACAGGGAAAGCTGGAAAAGGCCAAGACTGTCTCTCTCTCGTGCTAGGTTAAAATTTATGATGCTGTTTGGTTATGAAGACAAAGAGCTAAGACAGATGGCTCTCTCTTACAGATAATTCCTTTCTATCCACTGCAGCCTCCAGCAGTTTTAATTAGTAGTCTTTTGCAGCTTCTCAGCTTCTGACATCAAAGGTTACCTCTGCATGCAATGTTTCTTTGTTATGTAAGCAAAGTCACTTGTGTCTTAGAGGGGAAAAAAAAAAAGCTATGAAAACTAGAATTGGGACTAAGACACATGACAGAAAGGAGACTTTAATGGACTGCTGGGTATTAATGTTGAGTACTTCACTAAAACCCAAATGTCAGGCCAGCAAGGAAGTGCCTTGAAGTAGTATAACTAAAATGTCCCCAGCAGCAAATAGAAAGCTACTCCTTTTCTCTGACATCACTTTCCTAGAGAAGAAAAGCCATACCTCATGTATGGAAGTGCAGCTGCAGTCAAAGATGTCCTCAGCACCAAGGCCTGCAGTGATTTGGCTTTCCCTCATGGCAGACTTCCCATCCAGTGACCAAGTTAAATTTAATATCTTGATGATTACTTTCAGGTGGCTCCAGGACCTGCATCTCTAGTACCTGAAACCAGACTACCTGACACTCCAAGAGAGCATTTCTCAGTCACAGGACAATTTCAGCCACAAGAGCAAATATCCTCCCTGAGGGCAGTGTTTTCTCTGGAATTGTCCAGAAGCAGCAGAGGTGGTCCCACAGGAACAGAGGGTACTGGACATCTTCCCCACCATCTCCTGCTCTGATGGACAACTTTCCTGCAAAAAACAACTGCAGAATCCTTTTGAATGGAAAAGGCCTTTAAGATCAAGTCCAACCGTTGTCCAATTCTACCAAGTCTGGTACTACACCATGTCCCTTAGCACCACATCCACACACCTTTTGATCACCTCCATGGAGCAGGCTGGTCATTCTAAAACTGTCTTTAAGAGGAACAGCTGAGGGAACTGGCATCGTTTGGGCTGGAGAAGAGGAGGCTGAAGGGAGACCTCGTTGGTCTCTACAACTATGCAGAAGGAGGTCACAGTGAGATGGGGGTCAGTCTTTCCTGTCTAGCATCAGGTGAAGAGGAAGTAGACTGAAATTGTGCAAGGAGAGGTTTAGATTGGCTACTGGGAAAACCTTATTTATGGGAAGAGTAGTCAGGCATTGGAACAGGCTGCTCAGGGAAGTTCTGGGTCACTGTCCGTGGAGGTGTTGAAGAAACGTGGATCTGGCACTTTGGCATCTGGTTTAATGACCATGGTGGTGTTATGTCAATGGTTGGACTCAATGATCTTAGAGGGCTTTTCCAACCAAATAAATCCTATGATTCTATGCAGCATTATTGCGTATCAAATTCCTCCTCCTGGGCACAGATTGTGCAGAAAAGAATGACCCCTAGCAGCAGATCAGAGCTGGGTGCTTGCAGGAAGCCAGAGCACTGCGATGATGAACATGTAGAAGGACAGGAGAGGAGAGAAGAGAAGGAGTCAGAGGTGCAGTGGAGAAACAACAGGCCCCTGAGAGAAGGGGCCAGTAGAACTTGTTAGGTTGTCAAGTGCAGATTAGGGGGCGCAAGAAGGAAAGTCTGCCACAAACGAACAGCTCTCTTATATCAGACCCATTGCAAGCAATGTATTTTGCTGTCCATGAGCTCCTTCACTTGGATACTCTTCATGATCCCTTTCTATTCCCAGCACAGCACACATCACAAAGGATCACACCAGCAGTCAGAGAGGAGTTAGTCTCATTCTCAAGAGCTTAGGTGGCAGTTCACCTCATTAGCAGGAGATGGACAAGCTGGAGGTGGTTCAGAGAGCAACAAAAATTGAGGCAGATGGAGAGGGACTGACTTATTAGAGAAGATTAAAAGAGCTAAATCTGCAGAGCTTGGTTCAGTGACAGTGTCAAGGGAGCAGAGATACTAAAGATTTTTAGGGTATAAAAATGAAAAATGTGCCTTAGATTATTAGAAGGTGTGGAAGGAGACCAAAGGAAAGGGAAAACACCCAAAGAAAGAGCTCTATCAGCTCAGAGTTCATGCAAAACAAGGTTTGCATCTGCTGCAGATCTATTTACCAGTTACAGAGCAACACACCAATGAGTTTCACCTTCAGAAAAGCCACAGTGAAGTGTAACTGACACTGCATGAAATATGTTTGTGCTAATTGCTAAACCAGTAGCTGAACATGGAAATAGGACTCTCTTTTCCAGGTAATGAACACAGGGCAGGATCTGTGCTGCTGGGCATCCTGCCCAGAGGAATTTGTGCCTTCCTGACACACCCGGCATCTTACCTTCCACCTGAGCTTTGGCTTAGTGCCTCCCTGTCTACTTCTCTTACTGCAGTGGTTTCAGCTGACCAGAAAGAGAGGAAAAATAGAAAACTAAAAATCAGAACTGGCTCAATTCCAGGCTATTCTTGTATGATTTACAAAGGTTTGAATCCTCCTTTTAAACAAAGGAAGCAGCTTGTGACACTTAGTGTGACTTGGGCCATTTCTTACAGCTACTCTAACAGCCTGGAGGTGACTGGCAGACTGCCAGAGTCATTCACCTCTTGAGCTTTTCTCCTGAAGGTCAGGGCAACTTCAGATTTTAATGTTAAAGCCTCAGACACATGATTCTGAAGCAACTCCAAGAGTCATAGAACTATTAAGGCTGGAAAAGATTGAGTCAAAGTGTCAGCCAGCAACATCGTGCCCACTAAAACCTGCCCCAAAGAGCAATGTTGCACATTTTCTTAACATCTCTAAGGGATGGTGACTCCACCACCTCCCTGTGCAGCCTGTTCCAATGCCTGACCACTCTTTCAGTCAATTTTTCTCAGTACCCAAAAGAAGTCAGCCTTTGGGACACATGTCAAATTCATGGCTAGGCTTCATGATCAAGCATCTCTTCTGTTTAAGATCCCCTACCACAGCATCAGTTTATTGGTCTGCCCCACAGAAAGGTGGCCTGATCTCCATTTATAAACTGAGACATTTATTGAGCTTTTGGAAGAGCCCTGGCATTAAACCACCACAGCACCTCTCTCACATATCATAAGCCAGTGATCAAAGTAGACTAGCTCCTACTAAAGTTTCTTTCCTTCTAATCTTCCCCCCTCAGGCAAAGAACCTGGAGGAACAGATAAGCGAGTCCCTTGAGATGGATGAAACGTTGATAACAAAGCTTCTGCTACTTACTCAGATATCCTGAACCCCTTTTACACACTGTGAGCAAGAGAAACTTCACCTCCTTCCAACATTCACATGTATTTTGTTCACAAAATAAAGCCAAGGTTGTGCCCCGTGTGTTTTTTTGAAGTGCAGCAAAACCATGAATGCAACTCCTGTAGTAGTTTACAAGAGGGTGAGGGGGAAGTGTAAGGGTAGAAAAATTCTTGTTTCAAATTGTGTACAGAGATAAACCAAGAAAATACAGGAAGACAGCCCAGGACTGGAATATACTTGAATATGCAGCTGAAAAATCAATGTGCTTTAACACATCTGCCAAGGCAGCCTCATTGCAGCTTCCCAAGTAATCGGAAGATGAACATTTTAGGCACCTTTTTGCATCCTTCTGGTCTTAAGAGACCTCAAAAGTAGTTCAGAAACTGTTTTGACTTATTTTTGAGAAACAGCAAGAAGATTTAATGCTCTTCTAAAGACAGAGGCACAAGGGCCAGAGTCGCTGGACTTAAAACCCCTGCCAGCAGTTTTAGTGAATAAGGAACGCTGTACCTTTAGCTGTTACCATACCAACCTGAGCCAAGGGTGGTATCCTTTCATCCTGCATGCAGAAACCCCCAGCTATGGAGAATAATTAAATTAGCTTTCTACCAGCTAAGTGAAAATGCCTACAAACTGTCTTGTGAGTTGCACCAAGTTGTGCTTGAGGAAGAAAGCCGTGAAGGTTGGTTGGTTGGCTTGTTTTAAAGGAACTTGTCTAAGAAAGCAGAATGGAAAAGGCTAGGAAGATTCTTGGTCAGCCTTTGTTTTCTGATCATGGAGGACTCCAGGGGGCCAGGAATGAGCCTTGTTTGTCCTCCACAGTGGCTCTCCACTGGCCTGTGCCCAGCTTCCAGGCTGCAGCCACCACCCAAAGGAAAATAAACAGTTGAATTAAAAAAGAGAGCACCTCCTCTGTGTGGCAGAACTTCCTTTGGTGTAGGAACAGCTCCACAGAGCCCACTCCACAAATTTCAGTATTCTCAGGGCTGGCAGACATGCAGCAGCCCATTTGCAATAGCAAGAGGTGTACTCAAGGGGTGCATTTCTTTGCAATTAAAAGAACCCCCAACATGAGTACCTGAAGGTATTTGCACACATGCAGGCACATGAGCCGCATGACCTAAAGTGGCTGCTTGAACAGAAGAGCCTCTGCCTGCCTCGCTGCATGCTGTAAGCTCCATGTATGCATTGGAACCCATCAGGAAAGAAGAGATGTCTGCTGATGTTTTCAGTACCTTTCTGGCTCAGCAGGTGGTTCCTTTGAAGTCTCATCCAAACTGTCTCAGTACTCTCAGCTGCACATCAGCAGGCAGGCAGAAAAGTCTTCTGCTAATATGAAAGATTTGGCCTTAGCAGAGATCCTGCAGATTTCATGCTTTTGAACAGTGGCAGACCTGACTCTTGACACAGGCTGCAGAAAAGCCAGCTCTAGTCAGGTATTTCAAACCCTGCTCAGGTGATGAAGTAAAATAGTCCTTACAGAGGGGGAAAACAAAAACCAAAGAGAGAAAGAGAAGTGCAGCCCCTGCGGATGCACCCCAAGAGCTGTTTCTCAGTCAATTGCCAGATAAGGTCAGCTTCAGTTGAACCTGAATCCAGCAGATTCTTCATCCTGGGGGTAGTGTCTTGGGAAAACAGAACCCAAATTGCCAGGCTCAGATTATCTGGCTGTAAGGAGAGCTGCCATTGTAAGAGGATTTGCACTAACAATCTAAAGCATCACATAAAACAGTGGTCAGAAAATAGCAGACATGAAAGCCAGAAGGTTAGAGATGCACATTGAGCCTCAGCCTCTCAGTACCCTCAATTCCCACAGAGAAAAACGCAGTCAGGATGCCTTGTTAAGGCACAAACCACAATTACTTTCTGGGAATGATTACTTGGCAAATGCAATACTTGAGAGTTCCCTTCCACACTTGTTCAAATGACTAGTGAAGCAAAGAGCAGAGCCTTAACACCACAGAACGCAGGCTTGCAATTAAGAAAACCGAGACAGAATCCATCCACAGTTTGTTGCTAGCAATCACAGGGGTGATTACAGTCTGCCTGCTTTATTGGGCACCCAGCTCATTGCTATGCAGCAGGTGGAGAGGAACATTCTCTACCTATATTCTCTTTAAACTGCTGCAGCAGGTACTCTGTAAATACCTTATATTCATATTCCCATGAACAGATCCCTGTATTTCTCAGCTCAGTGAGCACAGAGTAATTCCTGAAATTGGAAATCCTCTTGGTTTAAGCAGAAATTAGGCTTTGCCAGGATCACCTAAGAGCATCCCCCAGGGGACAGGCACATGGCTCAGGTGGCAGAATTTGGCCTCGTGTGATTTTATAGCTCTGTGTAACAGAGAAACCTGCGAGAAGAAACTGCATCCCTGTGGGAATGTGCAGGGTCAAGAGATGTGCTAAAAGCCTGCTCCTTGTACAGCAGGCTGAGAAAAGCCATTTTTGCCACTGCATCAAAGGGAGAACAAAAAACCAACACCATGTTCCCTTTTCCGGTGGGGTCTCAGGATCTAAAGACGCAGAGACAGGCTGGATGGCACCAGCTCCACAGATCTCTTCAGCTCCAGGAGCAAAGAGAGATTAATTACCTTGAATAACCCTTACAAGGGAGCCTTGGGTTTGGTTTGGGGTGGTTCTGTTGGTTTTGTTGTTAGTTTTCATTCTTTTTTTGAGGGTTTTGGTTGGTTTGGGGATGGTGGTTTGGGGTTTGGTTTGGCTTGCCTTTTTTTCCCCCTTTGTTTTTGTTGTTGGTGGTTTGTTGTTGTTTTTCTAAAATGCATCCAAATACTAAGTGAGAATTCAAAATGCACCTTCAGACTTGCTTAGCTTGTAGCCCCTGTACACCTTGAAGAGTGACCTGTTTTGGTAAATATTGAACCGAAACATAAATCAGCCCTGTGACCCCTGCTGCTTTCACCCAGACTGTGCCTCTGGAAGCAAGAGGAATCAAAGTTTAAAGCAATTTGACAAACCTCAGCTATACTCTGTGTGTGTTTATCTACCTTCTATACCCACCTACCCACGTATCCACCCATCCATGCTTCCATCTCTACACTCTTTACATGGCTGTTCTGCTTTGCTCACACAGCAGTAATTTCCCTCCCTTCCCAGTCTATGAAAAGCAGGACCCATTACCAAAACAATGATCCTGCTGAAAACAAAGAGGGTTTTGCCGTCTGACCCCACTGCAGTCACTTTTTCCCCCTGTGCTTCCAAGTTTGCTAGGATGACACAGAGCTGGTTGTCCTGATGGGTCCTTCCCACAGGCAAGGTTTGTGGAATAACTCTGTTGATGTTGCTCCACTCCCACAACAGCATGAAGGAAGAACAAGGCAGCTGTCAGACAGGTACATTATTCCTCTGAGGCACAGATGAACACCTAAATAGTTTGGGGAAGCATTGTAGAACTTTTCCACTTCTTCCCCTTTTCACTGTCTCCAAGCCAGACATGGGTAAATGACACAGTGCCCACAGGAATAAAAGCTCCTTGGAGAATGTTTGCTAATGATTGGGAAATGAAGGAGGAAAATGAGTACAAAAACCATTCAGCTGCTTTCCCCACAGGGCTGCTTTCATGGGTTTATTGCTAGAACAAATGCAGAAGAACAGAAGCTGTATTGTGACAAAGAAACTGCATCCCACCTTTGCTCCTGCGTTGCCTCATGTTACTCTGAGGGCACATCGTCTCAGCCTAAAGGGATCTCCTGTTCTCAGACCATGCCTACACAAGGAATTCTTACGCCCAGCCTGGAACTAAGATCCAGGGAAGCACACAAAGCAAAGCAGGGCTGATGTCCTTGGGCAGCAATGAAAACCAAGTATTTTTAGGCTGGAGTCCAAAACGCACTGCCATGCTAAGCCTGTTAGGAAACGTGTTCCGTGTCCAACAATTTAAACCAAGCTGGAAAGATGTCCTGCAGCTACAAAACTAAGCAGGAGAGCAGAGGAGCAGGAGGAAGGCGGCAGAGGTTTTATGAAGCTGGGCAGTGCCTCGTTTGCAGCCACATGCCACCAGATGGCTCCGTGAGGAGAATCCCTGCCCGAGAATTGGGTTCAGATTTGCAGGGCAGAACACTCATTCCACATGGAGGTAAGAGGTGAGAGATGTGAAAAAATCATTGCCCTGCTTCCTCAGAGCCCCAGGACAGCCCCTTGCCGTGGGCACGCTAAGAGCATGCAGCAATATGCAGCTTTGGAGCACTGTCCTTGGAACCATCAACTCTTTTTTTCTTTTTTTTTTTTTTTAGCTGTTTACATGGAACCTCAACTCTTGCTAAAGAGCCTCCTGCAGGAAGTATATGGAGAGGAAAACAAAACCCAGGAGAATGAGTTTCCTGGCAGAAACTATGCTGATTAAACAACATGGGCAAGTGATTCTGCACAGTTTATCCTTCTGGGTTAATGAGAATTGGGGTTTCAACAACTGTCAAGGATACTTCCATGATTTAAGTGCAGATATTTTGTCTCATTATCAGGAAAACTTCATGGGAAGAGCAGCACACCCCACAGGCAAGCAATGAAGAGCACTTTGCTTACAGCTGTTTCAGAATATCATTTTACAGTGGCTGTCAGCAGTTTTGAGAGCATGGGTTGGAATCTCAGAGCCAACAGCAGGAAAGGGAAGCAGAATGTCTTATTGCAGGGAAAATAACCCAGGACAGACAATATAGAGCAGAGATGCACAGAAGGGATTAGCTGGTTGATAGTTTTTAAATAACAAGAACTGTGCCTCACTTGGATGCAAGGAATAGAAGAGAATATTAAGGGAGCACAAGGCTACAAGGTGGCATTGAAGAGTTATGGGACAGCCTGCATGGACTTGGTGGACACTTGAGGCAAATCCTTCAGGGATTACACAGCTGCAGGGAAACCTATATTAGCTACCTGCAGAAATAGACTGCTTAGGGGGTCCTAAAAATGGTACTGAATGTAGACTTAGGGCAAAATGCAAAAGTATAAGAGCAAAATCATTGTACCAGTCTGCACAAGACAGCAAGGCACAAAAATACCTATCACCGGTAGCAGAAAAGAGGCACTCCACAACCAACACACACTGGAACCACCCTTACTTCTTTTTCTTGCCCTGAGCAGCAAAGATTTACAATGTGTTTGTGGAAAATCTCTCTCAATTGCATGAAAACCTCACACTTCCCTGCAAGAGTCCTGTTAACATCACCAAACCAAGTTTTGCTCACATCTTTTCTTCTCCAGCCACAGCCAAGCCCCAGCGCTTACCACGAGTGCTTTTGTTCAGTGTGCTGTATTGATTAGCCACTTTACTCAAGAGATCATCAGAAACGCATCTACTTATTAATTTCAGCTTTATAAGTTCTCTTAACACTCTCCCCTAGACACCAGCCCTTCCTCAGGCATATCTGTCACTCCTGTCAAGAGTACTTCCAATTAACTGGCAAGAGAACCTAGGGCGAGCCGACTGAGAAAATGACATTGGCATGGGTTTGTGGCTTGCAGTAGTGAGGTGTAAAATAATGAACAGCAAAACAGAGGTAAATCGGTGCTCCTTGCAGCAGCATGTGTCAGCACAGGCCTGCAAGACAGTAAATGCAATGATAAAAGGAAACATTGAAAAGAAACAGTGCATTGCACGATGCAAAATGAGACCGAAGGGCTCAGGTACACATCGCCACAGCGAGGGCAGAGGGCTAGAAAGATGGATTAAAAATGTTAGGCAAGTATCAGCTGGGTGGGGAGAGAGCACCTGGGAGCAGGCAGAGTGTGTTTTGGTTTGTCCCTTTTACAGAGCTGCAGTGAGCAGAATGAACAGCTCAGCAAACACGCCAGGCCGCAGAAATACATCCCAACACCATTCCCAGCTGAACCACCCCCACTGAACTTGCTGGCAGGTCAATCCTCTTGCACGCTGCTATTTACTGTAGCTTTCAAGACTGCAGTCAAGGTTAAAGCCTCACCACAAGTTCAGTGCTTCTCTCAGTATGCCAGGTCCTGTGGGTATAAGGCAAAGTCATTAAGACTAAAAGGCTGGATAGAGCCCCTGAGCGTGCTGGCAGGGACAGCATCATGCCAATGAGGAAGGGTTGGAGCTGGGACCAGCCCTCTGCTCTTCTCTGCAGCTAACAGTGCCAATAAACACCACAAGTAACAGAAATCCAGCAATGCAGCAGTAGTAAGGCAACAGCCTTTAAAGCAGCTTGCATTGCACACTTATTTTCAGCCTGACTCAGGCTCTTGCAGCAAATTCTACTCAGACTCACGGCAATAGATTATAAGTGCCATAAATCATGTCTGCTCCCACTTCCTCACCTCTGCTCCATCACTCCACCTGCAAAGGGGAAGAGAGCAACTCCACACAGCTTCAGACAAGGCAACTTCCTACTTTTGTTACCAATTTTCATCTTAAAGCATGAATGCAAGATCCTGCTACTCAATGGATATTTCTGATGAAGGAATTCAGTAAGTTCAATAAGTATTTGGCAGGGTTCAGTCAGATATCGAGGCTGTTACACTTCACATATTAGAACATTCTGATACTTAAATACAACTGAAAACACTTGCAAGAGGCATGGAAAGCTGGCTTGGGACTAAGTGTCACAAGCTATGAGAGATAAACCAAGCTTTGAGCTTTTAGAGCGAGAGCTGCTCAGGTTGCTGGATGTGTGTTTAACTCTGGAAAGTATTATCTGAATGAAAGTAGTTGGCTACACTCAAAGTTATGCATCTCAGAGGAAAGCTCTGAGAAAAGAAAACAAGCCATTGCACCTATTTAATGACAGCAATACTGGGGGGGGGACGTTGCCTGTGTTCTTAATTCCAACTATGAATAATCATCCACTCCTGACCCTTGGAACAGCAGGATAGGTTGGAGCAAGCCGTTTATCTGCAGAGCTCTTGCTGCATGTGCACACATGATTTATGGCAATAACTGTGATAACAATCCATTAAACAAAAGAAAGGAACACAAAAGGGTGGTGGTGGGGGATCAAAGAGCGAGACCAGCACATACTGTCTGCTTGAGGGAATTTATAAGTCAGGACAAAATCTCTTCTTCAAGCATCTCTGTGTTGTGATTAGATACTTCCACCGAAACATTTATTTCCCATGTCACACTCTGGTGGGGGGAGGGTGGTGCAGATGGGGGTCAGGACACTTTTTAGCATACAGATAATTTATATTTGCATAAAATGGACCTGGGATGTCACAGCTATGAGGCCTAAATTCTGGCAGCGTAGGAAGATGGCTCTCTAAACCACTTGATGGATGAAAACAGGGAAGGCAGTTGACAGCTGGATAACAATCTTTTTCTTGAGCAGCATCATTGTATCATCGCCAGCTGCTTTCTGAAGTAGCTTTTAGAGCTGGCTGTGCATTGCAAATGCAACACTTCTCAGGCTGTTAACCCTCCCATTTACTTACTCAGCTGAGCATCATCCACCAGTGCTGGAACATACTGCTTGGAGAATTTAATAAGTTAATCTATGATTGTGAATAATTCCCCCGCTAAATCCAGGAAGTTAGTAAAAGCAGAACAACAACAGCAAAAACAAAAAGCCTTTTGTAACACTCCTTTTCCAGGAGCCTTTCACCATGGGCAAGCAGAGAAATGCTTTTCTATTTAATTCTATTCCTATTTTATGCTGGCTCCAGCAGCTCTCATTCACTCCCTGCATCCGAGAAAGGCAATGGAGAAACATAAGCCTGAAAGGTACTTCCTGAGCCCTAGAGTCCAAGTGTCAGCCGACAACTTGTGTCTGTACTTGTGTAAATGAAGCTTACATTACAGTACCTGATGTGGAGCCTTATTACCAAACCTCAAAACCTATTCCCTCTTTCAGAAGCTCAAGATTACATTTAACTGCTTGGCATGAAGAGGTGTGGCTGCAACAGGTCCACGGACACTCCTGCATCACTCAGACAAGCAGAGCATCCTTCTCCCCATGCCAGCTCTTTTCCCCAAGTCAAAGGTAGTTTTGTACTTGAGCCATCAAACCTTTGCCCATTCAGCAACAGCTTCCAACTGCTTAAGCACAGAAATAGCAGGCTTACAAATGCCTTTGCTGCCATTTTCTTCCCTAAAGCAGCTCTTTGCTTCTTTGAAGCTACAAATTTAGTGAAGAGAACACAAGGAAAGCCTAAATTAAACCAGCTTCTAATTTCTTCATTCATTCCCTTGCGAAACCCAAACAATCATACAGAATAAACACAACAAAAGCAAGAACCAGATAGACCTTTTCTTTAACCACTGATCAGCATTCCTTGTTGCCATCAAGCACACACTCCCACCTTAGGAGCACACAAGAAATGGTTGTTAATTTCCAGCAGTACTGGTACTTCCAAACATCAAGCCAAAGAAGTAAAGCACTGATCAAGCAAAAGAGCAAAGTATCTTTCTCTTTCTTCCTCTTTTTCTTCCACCCCCCACCCCATGAAAAATACTTCTCTGCTTCTGTTGGCACTTGCAGTGAGTCAGGAACTGTAAAGGTCTCTAGCATACAACACATCAACACCCATGAGAATCTGCAGAGCTAAGAATGTTCTGCATCTGGATTGAAAATTTGTCCAGTCACAGTATCCCATCACTCACTGTCCTCCCCCAGCATTTTGACTCAAGTCTGGAAAGGTTTCTGCTTAAAAGCCACAAGGACTCAGCTATTGCTTCCTAGTGTGAGAAGACCCCAGGCCAGCACTTTGAAGGAGGCATGGCTTTCTCTGCAGCAAGGTCAATATTTCTTCAGACTAAACAGAATGCAAGTCAGGATAATGCACTTTTCAAGGAGAGCAAACTCAGGAGTGTCCAGATGAAAAGAAAAAGAGCTCTCAGCCAACAGTGGCCTGCTCACCTGGCCCCTGGTGAAGGCAGGTCGATGGCTCCAGGCTTGGTACCATATCGAACATCCAACTGATCGCTGTGCTCAGCCACATCCTAAAAGAACACTCCCAGCAGAGACTCCTTTTATTGCTTTGGAAGCAGCACCACACAGCTGCCAACACCCAGGAAAATTATCCACAAGCCCTCCCCAGGACAACTGCCTAGGCAGAATTTATCACAGGTGACCTCACTAGAGCTAAAGGACACTGAAAGGCCTTTGCATTGTGTAGGGCTTTTTCCCTCTCTGATGGAGGATATCAAAAAGCATCTTTCAGTATTTTTGCTCTCTGCAATGCATATGTTGGGCTTTGCTGTTTGTTGGCTGTTGTTTATTTGTTTCTTTTGAATGAGCCGGAGTTTTGTGGCCTGTTTCTTGCTAGATGAGGTTAATGGAATTCCTTGAAAGCTGTGTGCTCTTCAAAGTGCAGTGTGCTCAAAGAAACCTTGAAAAGGGCCTTGGGAACTGCTATTGAAACAACTTTTTGGCAGTTCTTATGCCGTGTGCGAAGTATAGAGCTGTGCATCTTAACCTGCTCGTGCTGAGGCTTCAGAAGGCTTCTCAAGCAGAGGGATAGGGCAGTGTGGTTGGTTGAAAAAGAAATGTCCTCTCTGAAGGGAAAAAGCAAATCCCAAACCACTGCACATCAAATAGCTTAGTCCTCTCCTTCCTGCGCACCCAAGCTGCAGCGAGGTTAAGGGACACACCACCATCTGTGGTACAGCTTTGAGAGCTGCTTTGGAAACCTTCTATTGGAAACCTTCTAATGTGCAGGATGCTTTACTAAAGTAAACACCTCACTAGAAACATTAGAGCATGGGAGTTCATAACAAAAATGGCCCAATCCAGCTCTGACAGCTCCATGGCACGGCGTTCACTGAAGCTGTGCCCATGGTATTGCAAATGCAAACTCCAAAACTCAAATGCTAGAGGTTTTTCCTGCAGTTCCTCGAGGCTGATAAAAAAATAATGTAATGGCAAGTGGCTGTGATTTTACATTTATTAGGGGGAAGAAGGCTCTGGAGCGGAGAAAAGCTATTTGGAAGCTGGTGTGAGAGTTAAAGACATGTTATGAAGCTGCAGCAGCCTGTTCAGTAGCTGTGGCTGGCAGGTAACAGAGTCCTGATGCAAGGAACCAGTGTGGCAGCCTGGCTGGGGACAGCTCACGTGGCTGTAGAAAAAGAAATGAGAGCTGGAAAGGAGACTAGAAAGTAACATTCTGCTTTATGGGCCAATTCAGCACAGCATTTAAAGATATATTTAACTCCCAACACTTAATCTATTAATTAAGCATGTGCTTAAGCGTTCTGGGCTGTAATTTGGGCCACCCTCATAATTAAATGTCACCTCTGAAAAGGGAGTGAGGTGGGGAGGATTTTGTTACAGGTTTGGGGGTTAGTTTTTTCTGTGGCAAGGGGAAGTTTGGTGGTGAGACTGGGAGGAGGGGGAAGATAAGCTGCAATAAAAGCTTATAGATGAATAATTGAATGAAGCTTGCAGTACCTCAGGGGAAGTCACCAGAAAGGTTTTTCCCACTGAGTTTAGGGCAGGTTTAGAGCCTGTAATGCTGCCTCCCCTTTCCTTGCCTGTTGAAGCAAACCAGGGTATTCTGTTCTGGGCTTTTTCACACTGTGAAGTGGAGTAAAGCTCAATGGCACAGGGAGCACACAAAGCCTGAGCCCACTCTGTCTCTGGCTGACTGACAGGCACAGGGAACCTGCAGGCTCAGTATTTCCCTGATGTACAATTAGAGCAACGGGCTGGAAACAGATGGTTATGCCAGGGTAAAATTACTAGAATGAGATATAAACCATTTCCACCCAAGCCACGTTCTGCTTCTGTGTGAGGAGGCAAAAGGAAAAATGAATACAGCCCGAGTCGGGCTTGTTTACTGCATTTTCAAGGACTTTCACCCAGGCTGTTGTCCTGTGCAGATCTTAGGAGGAGGGGGAATGCAGTACTTGCCCTGAGGCAACTGCAAGCAATAAACCCAGTCGTGTTTCTGGGCGGAGTGGTAATCCTTGCTCCTAAACTGGAAAGTGTTTGAAGGTGAGAACACAGTTAGCTCTTCTTTTCTCACGGTGCCTTCATGATGAACTCAACCAGATTCACGGATTCAGTACAAAATTGCCGAATTATTAACAAGAAAGGTGGAAGGAGAAGAAGTGTGCTCCTGATTTATCCTCTTGACCCAAATTTACCTTGATAATACTTTCCTCTAACTTCTAATGGAGCAGAAAGTAAACGGCACTAAAATATAAGCTTAATACTGTTCCCTGACTGATCAAACAGGAGCTACAGCAAGAAGGAAAATGTGTGAGCTAGCACAGCACCCCAACCCCCCATACCCTGAACATCATCCGTCACACCGCTATTTGCATTTTGAAAAGCTTTCAACTTGGTCAGCTCCTGATTGCTGCTGCTTTAATTGCATTAATTGGGCTCTTTCCTCTGGTGCATGTTGGTGTCTTTCCCCGCTGCCAAGGAAAGGAAAGCTTGTCATCTTCCTGTGAAAAAGTGCTGATCCTCTGCTGCCCCAGAGCACACCAGGCTTGTTTGGTCTTGTTCCTCATTTTTTCTCCCCTTCTGGTGATTAATCTCCACGTCCTTAATCATTTTTTGCTTCCAGTTCCCCTGTGCAGTGCGGCGGACGGCAACGTGTCAGTATTTTGGACCTTAGTAACAAAAATGTGGAAGAAACCCAAATGCAATTGATGAAAACAGGTCCAAAATGTCCTTCAAAGGTTTGGTTTTCTTTTTTTTTTTCTTTTAGTAAAGACAGGTCTTGAATATAAGAAGAATCCAGCACGGTGGTTTCAAAGCCAATATTAAATACTAGTGGGTATCATATGGAGCCAGCTGGGGTTCGGCTATAGAAAATATCATTCCTACTATAAAGAAGAGAAATTAATCTCTTTAAAGCTTTCACTATAGCAGAATAGTATCCTAATTCTCTGAAGAGATGGAATTAACTGCCCAGACTTGTTCTATGGCCTGATCCTGCCACTGTCTGTCCAGGTTCCCTTGTCTGGTGGCTGAAAAGGCAAAGAGCAGAGCCGAGACTGAGAGCGGGTGTAATGACACCGGTCCCCTTTGCCCTGAAAGCTGAACTAAACACAAAGCATTTTTCCAAAGCCTAATTCCTGCTGAAATGGCAAGGAACACAGCACTCAGGCGCATGCTGAAATGGCATGGAACACAGCACTCAGTGCATGCTGAAATGGCAAGGAACACAGCACTCAGGCGCATGCTGAAATGGCATGGAACACAGCACTCAGTGCATGCTGAAATGGCATGGAACACAGCACTCAGTGCATGCTGAAATGGCATGGAACACAGCACTCAGTGCATGCTGAAATGGCAAGGAACACAGCACTCAGGCGCATGCTGAAATGGCATGGAACACAGCACTCAGTGCATGCTGAAATGGCATGGAACACAGCACTCAGGCGCATGCTGAAATGGCATGGAACACAGCACTCAGTGCATGCTGAAATGGCATGGAACACAGCACTCAGTGCATGCTGAAATGGCATGGAACACAGCACTCAGTGCATGCTGAAATGGCATGGAACACAGCACTCAGTGCATGCTGAAATGGCAAGGAACACAGCACTCAGGTGCATGCTGAAATGGCATGGAACACAGCACTCAGTGCATGCTGAAATGGCATGGAACACAGCACTCAGTGCATGCTGAAATGGCATGGAACACAGCACTCAGGTGCATGCTGAAATGGCATGGAACACAGCACTCAGTGCATGCTGAAATGGCATGGAACACAGCACTCAGTGCATGCTGAAATGGCATGGAACACAGCACTCAGGTGCATGCTGAAATGGCATGGAACACAGCACTCAGTGCATGCTGAAATGGCAAGGAACACAGCACTCAGGTGCATGCTGAAATGGCATGGAACACAGCACTCAGTGCATGCTGAAATGGCATGGAACACAGCACTCAGTGCATGCTGAAATGGCATGGAACACAGCACTCAGTGCATGCTGAAATGGCATGGAACACAGCACTCAGTGCATGCTGAAATGGCATGGAACACAGCACTCAGTGCATGCTGAAATGGCATGGAACACAGCACTCAGTGCATGCTGAAATGGCATGGAACACAGCACTCAGGTGCATGCTGAAATGGCATGGAACACAGCACTCAGTGCATGCTGAAATGGCATGGAACACAGCACTCAGTGCATGCTGAAATGGCAAGGAACACAGCACTCAGTGCATGCTGAAATGGCATGGAACACAGCACTCAGGTGCATGCTGAAATGGCATGGAACACAGCACTCAAGAGCATGCTGAAATGGCATGGAACACAGCACTCAGGTGCATGCTGAAATGGCATGGAACACAGCACTCAGTGCATGCTGAAATGGCATGGAACACAGCACTCAAGAGCATGCTGAAATGGCATGGAACACAGCACTCAGGTGCAGCTCTGTAAGTCCCACGGAATGAAATTGTCATCAGTTTTTGCACACTTATTCTAATGAAATGTGAGGGGTCCTGCCTAGGAAATGCAGCTGTGAAGGTTTGAAAGCCTGATGCTGTGCCTGTGAGGCAACGATGTCTTCCCTATGCTGTTTATAAAGGTGTAGAACCAAAAAGTCATATAATAGTTGACTTGCCTGGGACCTTGAGTCCATTTTCCTGTACAGGAGCCATCCCCTCATTTCACAATGGAGCAGGGAGAAAAAGGAATTCATAAATAAGTGGTCTTTTCTGCTCTGACCTAGTATATTTTGCTGAAGTCTGCCAGAGGCTTCCAATCCCTAGAAACTCTTTTCTGGGAGATCTCCAAACCTATATGCATATGAAGACACTAATTAGTGTAAAAGCTTTACGTGCAAAAGCAGGGACGTTCAAGATCTGTAGCAGTGTTCCCTCCTTTAGGTGCCTCAGCATTAGCCAGTTACAGAGCTTCCATTTCATTAGGCACTGAGGTATTTGGTTCCATGTCAGGCAAACTGAAAAGCAATATTCAATAACATAACCTTTGCTAAGCAGGGTTTATTTCTTGCTTGTGTTGTGTTATACAGAGAGAGTGATTCCCCATTGGAATGGGCTGCCCAGGGAGGTGGTGGAGTCACCATCATTGGGGGTGTTCACGAGGATACTTGATGGGGTGCTTGGTGCCATGATCTAGTTGTTTGGGTGGGTTGGATTGGTTGATAGGTTGGACGCGATGATCTTGAAGGTCTCTTCCAACCTGGTGTATTGTATTGTTTTATGAAAGTTCTGCAATTACCTCTAGATTTCATGCAGGAAGAAGTCTTTAGGGATTTCAAAGTCCCCATGTTAACAAGTTCAGCTTTAATTATTGCTAAGGAGAAGTATTTAGAAAGGCTCAGACACACCAGCACAAAAACTCAGGCAAACAACGTCCCTGCTCCTCAACGTTCCAAATGAGCTTGTAAGGTCTCAGTCAGCTGCAAACTAACAACTAACTTCATCCTGCTGTTACCCAAAGTTAACCAAGTGCTTTCCCCCTCTCCACACTTTGCTACCTTTTGCTATCATATGATGGCATTTTAGCTTGGATAAAAGTCTTCTCAATCCAGTCTGCACAAATTCAAGGCAAGGCTTGTGCTCCAGGCTGCTGATCCTCAGGAGACAGAGGACCTCACTGTGGATGTGTTGGGAGATAGAAACATTGCCATCTCCTCAGGAGCACAGAGCCTGAAGAACTGTTTGCAAAGCAGAGGTTTCAAGAACTGAGGAGGCTGTCTTGCTGTTGCAGCAAGCCCAGAAGGTCTGTGCAGGTCTTGAGCCTACCAGTGCTCCTCTGCCCTCCATCCACACCACCTCACACTCACCCCCTTGGACGTGATTCTTGTTCCCTCCATGATCCGTTGCTGTTGACTGTTACTGGCAAACCTGAGCCACCAAAGGATCCCATGACCAAATTCCAGCATTCAGTTACAGACAGAACTGGGCAGATGGGGACTCTGAGCCTTTCACCTGTGGACCTTTCACCTGTTCCTCTCCTCTACAGCAGACTTCTCAGCAAACCAGGTCCTTCACTTAGCATCACTCCTTGCAGAAAAAATATATACATTTTTAGTAGCCATTTCTTTTCCTTTCCTCTCAAAAGCAAACTTACTTTCCCATAAATAAAGCATTCTTCTCTGTCCCTCTCTACAGACCTTTTCTTCTTAGTTGTTATTATTAACTGTTGTTTGCTGTTTGTTTTTTCTTTGTTTGTTGTTTGGGGTTGTGGTTGTTGAGGGTTTTTTTTGTGTAACCTTAAGACCAGTCTTCAGAACTTTCCTCAGTTTCATCAACTGCTTCCTCAGCTGAGCTGGATTTGGAGCAGCCAGCTCTTACCCAACTGCTGCTGTTTTTCTGATGTTTTGCAGAATCTGTTGGAACATTGTGTTTATATAAATATTTACTGTGCTTGACAGTGGCTTTAAAAAAGAAAAGGATGCTCACTGAATATTTCTACTATTATTTTCCCTTCCCTCTTTTGTCTGGTGTTTACCCAATCAAGCCCTCACAAAGCAGAGCCTTGGGAATCAGTCCCTGTGATGAATCACTCCGTCTTACAATGCTTGAAAGTCCTTCTATACCATTAAATCAGGCTGATGATCCAGATTTTCTGATATATTGTTCTGTTCTTCAGCTAAAAACAGGTGAAGTCAACTAATTTATCCCAGTTTCACTGTGTAAGAGAAAGTGATGTGTGATGGACTTGAAACCAAGGTGCTGGACAGTGTGATGTGGAGTGGAAACCAAGGTGCTGGACAGTGTGGTCTGGAGTGGAAACCAAGGTGCTGGACAGTGTGATGTGGAGTGGAAACCAAGGTGCTGGACAGTGTGGTCTGGAGCAGAACAAATTTTCTTCTGCTGTGCTCATTCTGCAGAAGGAAATAAAAGTCTAAAGAATTCACCTGAGGAATTAGGAATTGCAGTAATGCCAAATATCCTTGTTGCCTGTTGCAGCCAGGAGAGCACTTGGAGGGGACAGAGATGGAATTGCTCACACTTGTGGCTGTGCAGTATAAATCTGGAATGCTTCTAATTCTCATCTTACAGCCTGTGTGAGTGTGCAGGACCCCAGCCTGCTTCAGCTGGCTGCTTTCTGCCTGGCAGTGCCTGTAGCTGCTTTGCTGTCTGGGTTTATTCTTCTTGTGGCTCAAATTGCTGCAGAATAGTAAACAGCCTTGTTTGGGTTCAGTGATAGTAGCAATGAGACAAATGGAATTATTACTAAGGGAAAAAAGCCCCAAACCCAAGCCAGCCCAAACCCAACCCACCAAACTCTATGAAGGAGCAAATAAAATATCTTTTTAAATAGAACAGAGGCTCTTGAAGTTAAAATTAAACTAATCAGTGAGCAGCAGCAGACCAGGCAGCAGAAATAAGAAATCAATTGATTTCCAATCTTCAGTCTTCCAGTAAATAAACTCTTCAGCAGTTTGAAAGAGGAATATACCTCCTGCCTCTCCACAGCTCCCATGTTTTCCAAGGAGAGCAGGCATTTGCCTGACCACTGTGCATGGTTGCGGGTGAGAAGTGGTTGGAGCTTTGAACTCCGCTTGTAGATTTGAAGGCAGACTGTAAAGAGTGGTTGTGAGCCCTGCAGTGCTGAGCTGGCAGGATTATACAAGATAAAATATTGATATTGTCCTCACTTAATTTTCTCAGGTTTCCTAGATGGTAACTTCAACTGACAGGCTCACACCCGGGGAAGCACAGCGAGCTCCAGAGTGCATCTCTCTGCTCCTGGATAGGCTGCTCCAGACTAGCTGCAAGGAGCCAACAAGGTTGTCTCATGGGACCTGGGGAGGAAGGGGCTGATGCTTGTTTGCAGCACATGGAGGAGACAGAGCAACTAGTGAAACAAAGCAGTGTCCTGAGAAGCCTATCAGCCTGTGTGGAAGCTGCTCCCCAAAAGCAGAAGGCTGCTGGGGTACCTGCTGCCTTGACTGCTTCTCATGCTAGGTAAGTCCACGCTGCAGGGAAATTTTGCCTCCATTCTTTCCTGTTGGCATTAAATTAAATAAAATTAGATCTTACAAGTAGCTGGGACTCATTCTATAGTCACTCTAAAATTAATCTCTCAGCTGGTCACTCTTATGATTTCTTTCCCAACACATCTTTAAATGTCATCATGCACAACACATCGCTGCTGGAGCTGCTGAGAGGATTGTTTTCAAGGATCAAGGAGGATGGGCAGGTGAAGGAATTAGCTGTTAAAAGACAAGTCCTGAAGAGGAATGTACTAATTAAAAATCTGAGGAATTGCTTTAGCTGAAGTGGTTTTTCTTGCCAGAGAAACAAGTATTCTCTTGAGAGAACTGGTGATGAGCTGTTAAAAAGAAATACAGCTCAGCTTGGTTTACGATGGTTTTATTTCTTCTGTGGTCCCCTTTCAAGCAATTTTCAGAAGCTTTTGCACTTTATGGGACAAAGACATAATTTTTTTAATGGGCAGAAGCATAAGAAGTGTTAAGAAGACCAGAATGGAGTTGCTTTATGGTTTTGATCTATACACGGTGCAGAGATGTGGCCCTGAGGGACGTGGTTTAGCACCAGGCCTGGTAGAGTTAGAGAGTGGTTGGGCTTGATGATCTCAAAGGGCTTTTCCAAGTGAAACGATCCTATGATTTTCTTGTTCCTAGAAATCCATACAAAAACGAGCCTGCACTTCTGAGAGGGCTGTGTTCTTCAGAGGGGCATGCCACCCTCTTCATCCAGCTGCTCCTCTCTCCCAGAGAGGAATGCCTGCTCGCAGCATGTGACTGAAACAAACACCACCAAACTGAGAGCGTTGATAGCTTTTTGCCGTTGCCACAACTGTATTGGTATCAAGTTCCACTTCCTCTGACTCCTTTCCTCCAGCCTGAGCAACCCCAGTTCCCTGAGCTGCTCCTTACAAGACCTGCTCTCCAGACCCTTCACCAGCTTTGTTGCCCTTTGTGCTCCTACATGTATGGGGAATAATGAGAAGAATATTAACATTCTGGGTCTTTGCAGATGCCATTTGTTCCCTCACCAGCTCCCACTGCAGTCCCCCAGTAAATACCAGGGGGTGATATGAGCTTTTCTCAGGCTATCTGAAGGTGAGCAACTTTCTGTCTGATTTACTACGTCTGACAAAGAGAACTTGACCCCTAAATGCTTCTAACAGAGCATCTTTCCAAAACCATATTAATGATGCTCTGAATTTCAGCAGAGAAGGCTCTTATCTGGGGCAGAAGAAGTCTCACAGGGAGATGGTGCTGAATGTGAGCAATTTCTTCTGGAGGAACATCCTGAGCTGCACAAAAGGCCAGAGAGCTGCCAGGAGGAAGGAGTGAGAATATTCTTCTTCTTCTCTCGTCCTATTTCATCTGCTTCTAAGGGACAGTCCCTGCATATGGCCTCTTTGATTAGCCACCTTGGCTGCTGCAAACTGGTAGGGTCACAGACAAAACCCTGATGCTGGGACATTAGCTGAGGTTTTGTCTCATCTGCAGCCGCTGGATGGATCTTGGTGAGCTTTAACGCTTTATTTTTTCAGTACAACACACCTGTAGCTGAATAATGTGCTTTCTCCTTTCACACTGATTATAGGTAAGAGCAAGAAAAAGGCAGTTTCTGACACACTTTTGTGGGAGCCTGAGACCAGTTGATTGGCAGGGCCAGTCACTGGAAACAAATTACATACTGCAAATGAGAGCTTTTTTTTGCCTGGCTTTACATCTCAGTAAGGCAATTAGCACTGAATTAAGGAGGAAAGGTCACGTTGGATGGGGATTGAGACAAGAGAGACACTGAAAATAAAAGTCTTTGAGAAGTGCAAGGAGAAAGAAGTAAACTTGAAGACAGATTGGTAAAATCCATTCCATGTTTTTGCAGCTGAGCTCTGAGTATCTTTCTTAGTGGAATAATTGATATCCAAGCCAACACAACAACAAAAAGCAGCTACAATAGCAGTGCTTCTCTATTGCCCCTGATATAAGGAAGTGTGGGGCTTTGAGAGGAGCACAGGATTGCAATTATACTCATTTATTTGTTTATTATGACTAAGTGAAGTAGCAGCAAAAAAATTGCTTCTATTTTCCTAGCAGGAGACAAGGGTAAGGAAGGAACAAAACCCAACCTTAGTGGACGAGCATCTGACTGGGGATAGGAACTGAAGGTCTCATACTGGTTCTGAGCTTCCATTGGACACAGCTGGGACTCAGAGGGAATTCTGCTGTTTCACAGCCAAATCGTTGTTTTCAGGAGGCAGAAAGAACAAATTGGGGTGGGAAGAAAATGTCATCCACAGCAGCACTATCTGACTCCTTTGTACTAGGTAAGAAAGGTCAGTGAGGAGCAATATGCAACATTTTGGTCGAGCACACACAGGGGAACTTGTCAAGCATATCAAGGCTTTTTTTTGTGCCACTTCTGAAAGATACTGGTGGGGAAATGTTTAGTGAGAGGCAAAATCAAAATAGCTTTTAGTTGGTTTTGCTGTGTGTCTGCTTGCTTTGCTGGAGACTGTCTCCAGAAGGATACAGGCAATGTGTTGCCTCCTGTCTGCAAGGATAGGAAGTTTTTCTTTCTTTCTTTCCCTGCTCTCTGTGTTTGGAAGACTCTCCAATGTGCTTGCAGCTTGAACACAAGCATGGTGGGACTGGGGAGGCTGCTTTATTCTCTGAGGTTTTTTCCTTTGGTTTGCTGAGAATTTTAGAATCTGTTAGTGAGTGGTGAAGGTACTTCTGTGACAAACACTTAGCCCCAGAGCTGAACAGCTGCATGCTCTGGCTCTTAAGCATTAAAAGAGTGTCAGCTGATGCAAGTGCCTGTCCCAGAGGTTATCTTGGATCTTTCAAACTTCTTGTGTTGCATTTGTCAGGACTGGTTAAACAAATAGAAATGATTGGGGACACACCTTGAGTACTGTGTCCAGTTCTGGACACCTCAGTTTCGGAAGGACTCTGAGAACTTGAACGTGTCCAGAGAAGGGCAATGAGGCTGGGGAGAGGCCTCGAGCACAAGCCCTGTGAGGAGAGACTGAGAGAGCTGGGGTTGTTTAGCCTGGAGAAGAGGAGGCTCAGGGGAGACCTCATTGCTGTCTAAAACTACCTGAAGGGAGGTTGTAGCCAGGAGGGGGTTGGTCTCCTCTCTCAAGCAACCAGCACCAGAACAAGAGGACACAGTCCCAAGCTGCACCAGGGGAAGTTTAGGCTCAAGGTGAAGAGAAAGTTCTTCACTGAGAGAGTAATTAGCCATTGGAATGTGCTGCCCAGGGAGGTGGTGGAGTCATGGTCCCTGGAGTTGTTCAAGAGGGGACTGGACGTGGCACTTGGTGCCATGGTTTAGTCATGAGGTCTGTGGTGACAGGTTGGACTTGATGATCTTTAAGGTCTCTTCCAACCTTGGTGATTCTGTGATTCCTGCAAGTAGCTGCTCCCTGGCTATAGACACTGGAGCTCCTTTATGATCTGTCTGAGACTTAAAGTAACTCAGCCCGGGACATTTTGGAAGGCATTGTTAGAACCTGATAGCAAGAGCAGGGAAATCCCAGTGGGTGCTCACTTTGGCAGATCTTTAATCTGAGAACTATGATTTAGTGTTTGAGTGGCTGACTGAGACTCCCAACTGTGGCTCTGCTGATACAGTTATGCTGAGTGTTCATCAGTTCAGCTCAGCATAAAGATTGTCTCTTTAAATACAAGCCACTGTTTTGCCACAGAGATACTACTGTGATCACCTCAGTTCTTTACCTGCATTAGAGAATTAATCAGAGGCTGTTTGTGGTCATGAACTAAGTTTATGCAACTGTTCTGCTTGGCCACCTACTTGCTGGGCTCTCTGTGGCTTCTAGGCAGAGTTTTCCCTTTATCTCCCTCCTTTTCTTTCCCCACAGTCCTTATTCATTGTGTGGTGCTGACTGTACTTCATTAATAAATATTTCACACAATGTCCTCCTTCCCAGCCTCTTCCTTCCCACGATATACAGTTGTTATTGATCAGTCCGTCTGTGCCACTCGTTATTCATACACAGATGCATGTCACAGCGCTGAAGGCAGACTATCTGTCTCACTCAAGACCATCCCAGATCTTAAATAAAAGAGAGATAACAATGCAACACACCCAGGGCTTTGACAAAGAAAGGGAAAGAGAGGAAAAATGGATCACCAGATGGACTAAGAATTTTCCATTTGGAAGCCAGGTGTACAATAGGAGGCAGTGGTCAGAGGACAGGAGCAAAAGTATCCTGTTTTGTGCCTTTTGAAACCATCTCATGTCCCAGTATTCAGGAAAATTTCGTTTTGGTTGTTACTTTCCATGCCTTCAGCTGCCTTGAAGCAGGGTTAAAAACTGCCACATTATTGTGCAGAGTGTGATGTAGTGAGAATGGAAAGCAGAGGAAAACCAGATGCAACTATTGTACCCGCAGCAGATTAAAAGGAAATGAAGGCTGCTTGCAGGCTCTGCACCAGCAGCTTCTTTTCTCCAGCCTGCATTTATTTTCTCAGCCTCACTTTACTGCATCTCTACTCATGCAAATAAGTGTATAACTCACACAGACAAACTTCATACACCTCACTGTGTAACAGGTGTTCTCTAGAACTGTTGACACCTGAGTTCTACAGAATTAACTGGAAGAGAGTTACTCAGGAATGGACTTTCCAGTCAGAAAGGGATAATTTCTCATGGGTAAGCTCAAGGTAAAGACTTTCAGTATCAGTTTTTGATCTATGAATTTGGTTTGGGTTATTTTTTTTAGGTAAATTATAGAAGGATTTGGCTTATGTCTGAAGCATGATAAGAGTACTGACTACTGAAGGGGGTATGTAGGATTTCAAGAACTGTGTTCTTTGGTCTTAAGTTGTTTATCACTTAAATGGGAATGGAGACTGAGTTCCAGTAACTGAATTAATGTCTCTGTTCCAAATGCATTTGTTTTGCTTGGGAGAGGTGGGGTACATCAGGGCTCTTCTTGTACTGCAGTGATGGATGGAAAGAGGAAAATCTTACAGTAAAGTGGATTAGTCTGAAGTTCTAACCTTT